>CM021101.1:560980819-561507952 GCA_007115665.2 Sequoiadendron giganteum | reverse complement strand
CACAAAACATAACACATCTGAAAGATATAATAGGAAAACACCTCTCAAACAATAAACTACCAAGTAGACCAAGAGTGGGTAATGAGAATGCTCCTCCAAGATAACCAAGTCATCATGACTCACTCGAAGAACAATCTCCTCTATTGGTCAATCATGAACTCACATCCATATCCAAGTGAAAGCCCGTCGGTCTTCCTGCTAAAACCTCCAAGAGTAACTATCTCAATCAAATGTATCTAATCACAAGAGAAATCCAACCTTAATTAAATCCTAATTAAACCCTAACCCTAATTAAATCATAATGATAAACCTAATTGTAATCATAGCCCTAACCCTAGTTGAACTCTAACTCCAACCCTAATCCTAACCCTAACCCCAAACTTTATCTTATAACTCTAACCCTGATTGAACACCAATTAAACTCTAACCATAATTAAACCATAAACCTAACTTTAAATAAAATTTAACCCTAATTGAATCCTAACCATAATTAAACCCTAACCTTAATTGAACCCTATAAACCTAATCCTAACTATAAGTGTAAGTGTTACCCTAATTATAATCATGATTCTAACCCCATAACTAACCCTAATATAAATGCCAATTCTAACCTAAACCCTAACATTTAAAGTAACTATAATCCTAAGCTTAATTGTAACCCTAAGATTTATCCTACAACTCTACCCTAATCGAACTCTAACTCTGACCCTAATTGAACTCTAACCATAAATTTAATTATAATCATAATCATAACCCTAACACTAATGCTATTCTAAACCTAACCCTAACCCTAACCCTAACCCTAACTCTAACCCTAAATATAACTCTAACTTTAACTTAACCTTGATTGTAAGGTTTAACATAGGACTCTAACCCTAATCCTCATTGATTCCTAACCCTAGCATTACCTTAACCCTAACCCTCACCTTGACTCCAAGCTTTATCTTAGATCCTTTCAACCCTAACCCTAATTAAACAATAATCCTAATTGAATCCTAACACTAACCCTAGCTTTACCTTAACCTTGACCCTAAAGTTTAACTTAAAACTCTAACCCTAACCCTCATCAAATCATAACCCTAGTTTTATCTTAACCCAAACCCTAACTTAAAGCTTTATCCTAGAACCATGATCCAAACCCTAATTGAATCTTAACCCTAAGCTCTTAATTAAATCATAATCTTAATTGAACCCTAATCTAGCATTAACTATAACTGTAATTGAACCCTAACCCTAACCTTAATTGAACCTTAATCCTAGTGTCAACCCTAACCATGATCCTAACCCCAAGAATTATCTTAGAATCCTAACCCTAATTGAACGTTAACCCTAATTTTGGTTGAACCTCAACCCTAACTCTAACAAGCTAGAACTATAAATGTAATTATAATTGTAACCCTAACCATAATTATAACCCTATTCATAATCACAATTCTAACACTAACCCTATTTCTAATTGTAACCCTCATTGAACCCTAATCCTAACCTAATCTTAATTGTAACTCTAATTTGTCCCTAACCCTAATTAAACCTAACCCTAACCCCAACCATAACCCTAATTGAACCTCACTCTGACCTTAACCCTAATCCTAATTAAACCCTAATTGAACCATAGACCCAATTGAACCTTAACTCTAATCCTAACCCTAATCCTAACCCTGACTCTAACTTTAATCCTAACTCTTATCCCAATCCTAACCCTAACCCCAAGATTTATCCTAGAACCTAAACCCTAACCTTACCCGAACCCTAATTAAACTCTAATCTAAAATTAATTGTAAACCTAACTATAATTGAACTAGGTAACCATAACCATAAACTTAGTTCTTACATGAACCCTTATCCTAATTTTAATCCTAACCCTAACTATAACCCTAATTCTAATTCTAACCCTCACAATAACTCTAACCCTATTCATGGTCCTAATTCTAACATTAACCTTAATTGAACCCTAACCATAATCTTAGTTGAAATTAAACCTTGGCCTAATGTTTAACCCTAGTGACTTTTCTTTTCATGTCTATTTATTTGATGTTGTTGAGTACCTTTACCATGAATTATTTGTTATACATGTTTTGAATAGAAAGTATCTAATTTATAGAACATTTTTCTTACCTTCTTATGTAAATAAGATTATTGTATGAAATTTTATAAGCAATGTTGAACATGGATTGATGGGATCAATGGTATATAAATATCACACCTAACTCTTGATAACCTTAGATTTCTATCCGTAGCACTATCAAAATTGAATATCACATATTCTAGAGGGTGTGGAATCAAATTAGGTTTTGATCATCTACTTAGATAATTTAAATTAAGATCAAGGATGTGAATATTTTATTTGATTCTAATTGTTTAAATAGTTAATTTTCATAGACCAAATAGTTGTCAACTAACTTTCCAATATTTAAATTATAGAATCAACTTTGTTATAATGGAGATTTACCATTGTTACAATTATAACATATGGACAATAGACTTTTAGTAATATATATTAAAAACACATTTATTAAAGTACACATTCTTCTCATATATCCAATTTGATAATTGAATATATGTTAAATATAGATGTTAAATTTAAAAACATATTTATATACAAACCATGTTTTGATTAAATATATCAATATCACCATCTTCTTCTTTCTTCTCTTCATCTTTGTTATCATTTACCTCCTCCATGGTCTAAGAATGACTCGGTCATTAATCAAAATCCTATTCTATATTGTTTTCGACATTATTTTCAGTTGTAATGAGACCACAATACTTGCATTATCAATCACAAGTTGCCCAGTACTTTGTATGTCCCAGGCTATGACATAAGTGAATGGATGAATGTAAATTTTAATTTTTAGAAATTAATTATACATGTTTAAAAATAAAATATTTTTAAAAAATATACATTAAAATTATTTATTAAAAGTATTTGATAGATTAATTGTCTTAAATACCTCGAAGAATTCATGGAAAATAAGAAATGAATATGAGATAGGAAGGGATGCTTCATTCAATATTTAATCAATTGGTTTAACACTAAAGACTTGGTGGGAATAGGAGAGGGAATCAACAGTTTCAAGGATGAGTGAACCTTTCTTGGAGTGGAGATATTTACCCAGATACAAGGGAAGAATGGAAGCAACTTCTTTAGTAAACTAATTTTATTGATAGTTCTTTCTAGGAATCTTGAATGGATTGATGAAACATGGCTCTTCCAAACAACGAAATGGATCATGCTCCCCTTTATCTACTCTTTTAGTTGTTAATAGTGAATTCCCCTTCTGTGTGCATCTATTTGTATTCATTATGTACTTCACAAGGTAGAATCAAACTTCACAAATAGAAAGAAAAACATGTGCCAACATCTTGAAGGGGATTCTATTTAGAGATTAATAGTCAAACTGCACACTGAGCACCACTTCTATTTTTTGAAAAGCCACCTTAAAACACTGTCTGCCAAAGAGAAAATATTAGTTAGTACTATTTCAAAAAATGGAGGGTAGGGATTTTGTGACTAAAAGTGCCACATGGAATGTCAAGTGCAAGTCCCATTTACAGGCATGTAGCATGGACATTAACAGAAAGAAAAACTGAAACTCCATTTGTTAAAGATGGTAAACCCATAAAATCCACGCAAGAGTGGTGTATCAACAAATGAAATCTCTAAATCCACCACTAGATCGCAGACTAAGGAGTCAAGAGCTGAAATCCTTAGAATCAACACCATCAAGTGGAAAATCATCATTTGAAAATTCAGAAGGGAGTGGAAGCGAGTGGGATGGATTCATTGATCATTTCCTATAAATTTGTTATTCGCTCAATTTGAGCAGTAAAACTAATCCCTTGTAACACTTGAATTGTATATAAATTAGCAACAACGTCAAGAAAATATGGTTGGAAATTCTTCATAGAAAACCTTTATACATTCACCTCGCAATATAAATCATATTATATAAATTGAAATAACAAAGCAATTATTGGTGCAATATGGCATAATATACCTAAGGAATCTCCACTTGTGAAGTTGGATCATGCGTTATGATGAATTTTCTCTATTGAATATTAGCATTTGCATTGTGGAGAAGATCAGGTGTGATTGCATGGTTTACAATACAAATATAACTCCAAAAAGCATTAATAAATAGAAATCATAAAGAAAACCATAGAATACAAGCACTAATCGAAGACCAAAAGTCAAGTTTCCACTAACGTTCAACAAAGACCACTCTTCCACTACCATCCAACGAAGACCATGTTTCACTTTCATGCGTTCAATCATCAATCACACGTCAAATTTCACATCAAGAGTTTTTGTTTACACAGGTTGTTTGTTGCCACTGTAGAACGCCTCTCGACGTAATAATTGAAGACCAAACACCTGAGTCTCCACTACTGTCCAACGAAGACCAATCTTCCACTACCATCCAACGAAGACCATTCTCCACTTTCAAGTTTTCAACCTCAATCACATGTCAATTTTCGCATCAAGAGTTTTTGTTTACACAAGTTGTTTGTTGACACTGTAAAATGCCTCTCAATGTAATAAATATTATATATTACATATTTTTAATTATTTTTTATACATCTACTATTTTACTTACTAACAAAAGTGCATAACTACTAACTATTCTATTTATTAAATTTATTTCATTAAAATTATTTTATTCAATATAAGTAAATATATTAAACTTTTCTATGTAGTCATATGTTTTATTTGTTTTATATTTTTATTATTTTTGTATGTGGGCTATTTAAGTTTTTGTTAATACACTCACCCTATCATACTCAACCCCTTACTGCCACTGTAGTTATGCATTTTGATTTAATAAACTATTAGGTTAGATTTAAGTTAGTAAGTGCGTTAATTTTTTTTTAAATGTGTTAAAAGTTTATATTAAAGTTATTTATCTTAATTAATATAAAGTAAGTAGGAATAAGTGTAAGGGTGTGCATTTTTTCTACATTTTTTATTTGTATTTATGTATAAATTTAAATAAGCATATATATTAAAATAGAACAAAGTAATACATCCAACTTGTCAAAATTGCACATGATTTTAAAATGTAATTATTAATAATATGAGAGAAAAATAAAAATGAAACTATGATAAAATTGAGTATGCAACAAAGCATTATGTGAGTGTAAAGTTGAGTGAATAATGTGTTGATGGTGTATACTTAATTATGTGTGATTCATGTTACTGAAGGATGTGAATGAAAAAATGCCCCCATATTTTTTCCCAGTGAGTAAGCGTGAAGACATTACATTAAACAAGTATCAATGTCTTGCCCCCAGTGGCAAGCTCAAGTGAAAAGCATAGAAGAACATGAACATAACATAAATATAATATGTGATCTATCGTGAAAAGACATCGAAAAATACTAACCAATAAACTCAAAAAAATCAAGTAGATATGGATCTATCTCTATGGGTTAAAAAGATATGTCATTTAAATAAATTACCGCTATGGGACTTTCCTTTATACTTTCATGTTGTGTAGATTATAGTGTATGATTATGGGTCATCTCTTTATGAAGAAAAGTGGTATATAATGTGTTAATTGTGATGTATTCTTTGAAATAACACACTTAGATGTTGTGTCAGGATTATTGTGTTCACGTTCTTGAAATTATTTATTGGCTACTTGTTTATTCATTTTTTATTCATTATGATCATGTACAATGGCTTCATTTGTAGCATTAATATATTTTGTGCCAGGTCTATTATTAGAAATGGTATAAAAACCAATATACTCATTTTCATTAGCATTGTAATATAATCATGTCATCATATATTCATTCGATAAAACTCACCATATTGAGGTGCTAAAGATGCATTTTCATGATATGTTGATAGGAATTTATACATCAAATAATGATAGTTATCACTAAGTGTCTCTAACCATTTTTATGGTTATGACAATCTTAACAATTATAATATTATTAGAACAATATAATGATGTAATGATTATTTATCCATATAGACTAATATTTAGTATATTCTATGATGTAATAAAATAATCCTAACAATCACTACTTACATCATTTTCTTTAGAGAACAAATCAAGAAGACTTGTCAAAAAGTTTCAAAATTCATAGCTATAAGCAATTTATAAAAATCTCAACATGTTGCTCCTTAGTAGAACAAAATTTGAAGTGAATATTCTATTTTTTAACATATTCATGGATGAATTGACACCAAACTTCAATTTTCTAATTAAGCACATGAAATATCAAAATTTTGAACAAGTTTCAACACTTCCTAATTGTCACAAAATAAAATTGTAGGTTGTTTCTTAGGTATTCTCATTTTTGTTAGCATACAATGTAGCCATATCACTTTCAAACAACTCCACCTATGTTGTGATATTTTACTTCAATGGAAAACTAAGAAACATCGGCATCAAATCCAAAAAAGAATATAAATCCAAAAGGGGGTTTTCTTTCATCTAGAGAACCTACATGTAGTTTACATCTATGTATCCTAGCAATACACATTAATCATTTTCTAATTCTATTATAGGTCACGCTCCATTGTACTATAGATGTTTGTTACTTTATAGTGACACACCTTTGGATCCTATATATAACTCAAAATACAATCACAACATAAAGTTGAAGTCATGAAAAAAGTATTCCTTCTACTTTTCCTGGCTTGTTTGGGCCCTCCTTGTGAGTTAGGCTTAATGTTACCTTCATTTAGAGTTGTAATGTGATTGACACATTCACATAAGGTCTTGGGCCCTTGTGAACTAATGGATTTAAATGGCACCTTGCTAGAGTGTTGCAATATACTTTCACACTTTTCTAAGGTCTTATCAACCTAATAAACCTCTTTTTAATCAAAATTAACCTTAATCTTGCCTTATTTGGAGTGTTATAAAGTGTTGTAACATACTTTCACACTTCTCTAGGCTTTTCATTAATAATTGGGCTTTCTTATACTTTAAGTGGCTCCATTTTGCATCCAGAAGCCTCCTCATTTATTGCATCTTTTTTAGGATAATCCCGACACTAATCAATACCCAATCATAATTCAGGTGTTTTAGGTTTGAATCGACCAGAGTTAGTGATCTAGGAGTCATTTTCCACCTTGGGTGAATGAGCCTCACCTAGATTTTTGGGTCCCAAACCTATTTTTACACCTTTCTAAGCACTTTTAATTTTTTGGTCTCATACATTATGCCAAATGGGACTCATTTTCCATGTTGGGCGAATGAGTAGATTGTGTGGCCCAAAATCAAAATTAATTCAAATTTTTGGTGGGATTTTATCCTCCTAGATCTGATGTCAGCTTGCAGTGTTGTAATTTCAGAAATTCTTGCATAATTGAGTATAAATACAAGGTTCTTTCACTCATTTTCACCTAAGAATTTTGTGAGAGAATTCATACTACCTAATTGAGTTCACAAGAGCATTCAAGGGCAGATTATCAAGCATTCAAGAGCATTAAAGAGCATCAATCATCATGTCAAAGACTTCATGCATCATGTTTTACATTGTGCTAACAATTGTGATGTAGGATTTCATGATTCAAGCAAGTGTTTCATTCAAGGTCAACATCATTCAAGAAAGGATCAAGATCTACATCTATTGGAGTCATCTCAAGCATATTTTATAGCACTTTACTATAAGGGTTTGGTGAGTTGCAACATTCTCATCTGTTCATTCATCATTCTCCATTCTTATTTGAAATCATTTCAAGGTTTAATTACCAACAACGGGTTTGACCAAGGCAAACCCCTATCCACTAACCCAACAACATTTTCCCCTCTCCTTTGTGTGTGATTTGCAGATCTAGGTTGCAGATTTTCTAAGGAGCAAGATTGGAGAAAATTTGTCAAGAGTTCAAAGTTGTCAACAAGCCTTAGAGATATTTGGAGATCACCTACAAGTCACAAATTGCAATTTTGGATCCGAAAACCAATCAGGAGGACTAAAGTAGACTAAGAGGCATAGATCCAAAGTTTGAATTCCTGAAAAAATAGAAGTGGTCTAATTTGCCACAAGTGTTGAATGAGTCCCACAGTAGTTGTTTGACATAGATCTTTATAGATTCAGATACCCTTTTGTCTTAAACCAGATCCTGTATAATTTTTGAAAAATAAGACCGATTCACCCAACCGGCTAATGAGTCTCAGTCAACAATAAAAGTAGAATTTTCAATGGTTCAGACCTCCATCTTGTCATCTGCAAATTCCTAGGTGCACAATATTCATCTTATTACTTTTCTATTTTGTTTTACTTGCATTTATAGGTCATTGCATTGAACAAGGGTTTTGTATTGCATCTTGCATTTCATTGTCTTTTCCAAGTTTAAAATTGGTGGTCAACCCGTTAGATCATATTCAACCCCTAGGACAATCCTATTGCAAGATCTCTTTCTCTTTTGCATTGACATCTCTAGGGTTATCCTTGAGTGGAATTGTCTTGAAAATGGGTGTGCTCTATGTTCTAAACCATACGATAGCACTCAAAACAAAATCCCTCATTTTCAAAGGTTCCATTTTGGTGAGCCTACCCTTTAGAACATCATAATTTTGATATGGAGTTCATTGTCATCCTAGATTTGGTTTGCATCAGCTAATTTTCATTCTAGGGTTTCAAATTTTGCATTAGTGAAAGCTCATATAGCTTGCATTTTTTCATTCAATTTCAGTAAAAATCATTCAAAATATGCATTTGCATCTCAGATACAAATCATAAAACATAAAAAACATAAGATTCAATTGAAAAATTCTAAAAAAATTGAAAAAAAAAATCCCTGTTGGGACTCATTTGGCACCTTGAGTGAATAGTCCCTCTACATATTTTGCATTGCTTTTTTTGGCTTTCAAAGTTTAGTTTCTAAGTTTTTGTTTGTTGTTGTTACATTTCTGTTTCATTTACAAATTTTATGTTTCATCCAATTCATCACATATAGTTTAAATTAGTTAATCTTGCGCATCATTTAAATTCAAAATTTCATCTAGAACATTTCATTTCACATTGTTGCATAGTTTAGAATCTAAAATTTACATCATGGATATGTGCTTTAGTAAGCTTTGGATGTCCTTAAAGTCCTTAGTGGATGTGTCAAGTTGTTCTTTTGGACATGATCCTAAAGACATTGATCTTACTCATGCTCACTTAACTCCTAATGCATGTCCTCATCGTGATGTTGACATCATTGGGAAGACGATGACAACATGAATAAGTTCCTAAATAATTTTCTTAATAATATTGAGTCTAATGCATCCTTTTACCCATCCATGAAACAACCAACATGTCCTACAATGCCACCTCTTGAGATGTTTGGTTACTTACATCCCGAAATCGAAACAAAAGTTGAACCTAAGTTCCCTACAATAGGTGAACCTAGTTCCTCTAAACAAGAAAAAAATCAACCATTTTATGATAACAAAGTAACACACACTCCAATCAATCTAGAAGAAACATATGGAAAAGGATTCACAATCTTAAGTAATCAAGGATGTGATACAACAAGTGAAAATGAGATTCATCAACTCCTAGAGAAAATATCAATTCATGAAAACACAAAAGGGTTAGGATATCAAGATCCCTCTCACAACATAAGAGCTCCTAAAGAATACCTAAGGCTTTGTAGTGATGGTACGATGATCTTGGATTCTCCTCCCGATATGAATGTCATTCTTCCTAAAGAACAACCAATCATTCATAACAAAGATGATAGGATCACCTTAAGACCTCTTCCTCAACCTCCAACTCGAGAAATTGGTGAATCTAGCAAGCACAAAAGGCCCTACAAATTACAAAAACTAAAGTTTCCTTGTCCACCACTTGAAAGTGAAAGGAAACTACAATTGCTTCTAAACAAAGAAATAATAACATTACCACCAATGAAAGACAGGCTCATACTATATCTTAAAGATGCAAAAGTTGCACATTGTCGATACCACATAACTCTTGGACATAGTACTGATGAGTGTCATGCATTCAAGTTAGTATTGAGAAACTTTCACTTCAATGGCAATGATTTCCATCAAGTGATTGCATGTAACATATCCTTTTCCACCCCTTGTCATGTAATAGTTTTAGAAATTTCAAATTCTCACTATTACACAACCTTTCCCATCACTTCCCATGACTGATTCTTTTCTTGCACTTAGTGAGGGAAATAAGTAGATATCCTTGTCCTAGTAATGCATTTTTTGTTGTCCCTTAGGTTTGTTGTCTACCTTCCACTTATATAGACTGAGATTGGGAGACATACGACTTGCTTATAGGTTGACTCGCATGTGCCTTACTAGTATTTTGTATTATTTCTTTTTCATTTTCTTTTATGTGATTGCATGTGCGTAAAGTGATCCCCCATGATGCTCTATTTGATGTATCTCTCTCTCTCCATGGCATTCCTCTATTTGTACCTTCATTCTTCTTTATATCGTAAACCTTTCATTTTTTATCAGTTTTCATTTGTCTTGTGTTTTCCTTTTGGGGATGACGCAAGGCATTGAGACATTCATGTGTCTCTTTCATGTTGACCCAAAATCTTTTTTCCTTTTATCTTTTTCATTTCTCTTGTGTTTTCCTTTTATGGGATGGCGCAAGGTGTCGAAACATTCATGTTTCTTCTGTGTTGACCCAAAATGCCCTTTCTTTGTTTTCACTCTCTTTGTGTTGTTCTTCCAATTCTATGTGTATTTTGGGGATGATGAAATCCCGAGCTCTCTATAAATATTGCAGCAACATAATAGCCCCAAATTCATAGATCCCTTATGTGTTTGGAGTTTTCATTTTTGGAGCAACCCCTCTCTTTTCTTTTTCTTTTACATGACACAACTCATTTGGAAGCATATGACTTGGCATAGGGCTTTCCAATTTGGCTCTCATGTCTTCTTGTTTGCATTTATCATTTGCTACTTTAAAATAATTTCTCACAGTATGGTGTTTAGCAATTTCTTTAAAGTGGGGGCATACATTAGCATTATTCTTTTGCATTTTCTCTTTTCATGTTTCACAGTGTAGTCTTCTTACTTCATACGATGTGTTTTTCGCTTTGTGAATGACATTGGGTGTGATGTCCTTCAAGAGTGTGATCTCTCTTAGCATATTGCATTCCTCTTAGTGGCTTGATGCGACACACTACATCCCCTAAGTTGTGAATTTTCTATTCTTTGATTGGCACTCTCTTGGAAACATTAGGCATAATATTCCCTAAGTAAAGACCTCAGATGAATTAAGCAAGACTCCCTTGAACATTCTCATTGTTGCATTTGAATTTGTAGTTATATGGCCACCTTGCATGATATATCTTGCATTCATGTAGAGCTATCTTGTTTGTTCATGAGCTCCAAGCATACGAAGTTTTTCTTGCCTCATGAAGCTCCAAGTTCATTTTTTTGTGTGGTGCCTTATTAAAGTTATCAGGAGGTATAGCTTTGGTATGGTTTGAATGGGAAGCTCGACTGAGGCATGAATTTCCTTATAGCCACTCGTGTGTGTGTGAGCGCATACCAACCATGAGTGTATGTTTCTCACCTTCTTGGACTTCTCACCCAGCGGACAACCAGTAGTTTCATTGCCACAAAGTGACTATGAATTTTTCAAAAAAACAACCTAGATCTAATCCACATCGCAATGGACAAATGGTTCAATCTTGATCCAACTCTTTTATGTTTACATTTTCTCTCTTTTTTCTTTGACAATGCATGCTTGTCTTTGTTGTTTGTCTTTATATCACGTGTGTTCTTTTGTGCCTATGTTGGTTTGCCATTGGATCTTGATCCTGGGGGCTTGATCACCCCCCTTGATTGTTGTTGTCTCATCTTACTAGCATTGGTAAATTCAAACCCCTCTTGGTGCATGTTTGTCTACTTTAGTGTGAGTTTGAAGCAAGTTCATCCTCTCACTAAAGTGGGGGCTAAATGGAGTCACAAAAAAAGTATCCCTTCTACTTTTCCTAGCTTGTTTGGGTCGTCATTGTGAGTTAGGCTTAATGTTGCCTTGATTTAGTGTTGTAATGTGATTAACACATTCACGTTAGGTCTTGGGACCTTGTGAACTAATGGATTTAAATGGCACCTTGCTAAAGTGTTGTAATATACTTTCACACTTTTCTAAGGTCTTATCAACCTAATAAACCTCTTTTTAATCAAAATTAACCTTAATCTTGCCTTATTTGGAGTGTTGTAAAGTGTTGTAACATAATTTCACACTTCTCTAGGCTTGTCATTAGTAATTGGGACTTCTTATTCTTTAATTGGCCCCATTTTGCATCAACAAGCCTCATTTATTTCATCTTTTTGAGGATAATCCCAACACCAATCAATACCCAATCATAATTCAGGTGTTTTAGGTTTGAATGGCCCAAATTTAGTGATCTAGGATTCATTCGCCACCTTGAGCGAATGAGTCCCACCTAGATTTTTTTCCCAAACTTTTTTTTACACCTTTCTAAGCAATTTTGATTTTTGGCCCTATACATTATACCAGATGGGACTCATTCGCCATGTTGGTCGAATGAGTCCTGTGTGGCCCAAAATCAAAATTAATTCAAATTTTTGGCAAGATTTTATCCTCCTAGATTTGATGTCAACTTGTAGTGTTGTATTTTGGAAATTATTGCATAATTGAGTATAAATACAAGGTTCTTTCACTCATTTTCACCTAATACTTTTGTGAGAGCATTCATACTACCAAATTGAGCTCACAAGAGCATTCAAGAGCATTCAAGGGTATATTATCAAGCATTCAAGAGCATCAATCATCATGTCAAAGACTTCATGCATCATGTTTGTCATTGTGCTAACAATTGTGATGTAGGATTTCATGATTCAAGCAAGTGTTTCATTCAAGGTCAACATCATTCAAGCAAGGATCAAGATCTACATCCATTGGAGCCATCTCAAGCATATTTGCAACAATTTACTACAAGGGTGTGGTGAGTTGCAACATTCTCATTTGTTCATTCATCATTCTCCATTCTTATTTGATTTTATTTCAAGGTTTAATTAACAACAAGGGGTTTGACCAAGGAAAAACCCTATCCACTAACACAACAACATTTTCCCCTCTCCTTTGTGTGTGATTTGTAGGTCTAGGTTGCATATTTCTTAAGGAGAAAGCTTGGAGAAAAGTTTTCAAGAGATAAAAGTTCTCAAAGTTTTCAACAAGCCTTGGAGATATTTGGAGATCACCTACAAGTCACAAATTGTAGTTTCGGATCCAGAAACAATAAGGAGGAATAAAGAAAACAGAGAGGCACAGATCCAGATTTTGAATTCCTAAAAAGTATAAGTGGACTAATTCATTACAAATGGTGAATGAGTCCCACTGTGGTTCTTTGACAAAGATATTTGTAGATTTGGATACCCTTCTATCCAAAACCAGATCCTGTGTAGTTTTCTAGAAACAGGACTGATTCAACCAACTTGGTGAATGATTCCTAGTCAGTAATAAAAAGCAAAATTTCCAGTGATTCAAACCTCCATCTTGTTATCTCCAAATTCTCAGGTGCACAATATTCATCTTATTGCTTTTTTCTTTTGTTTTAATTGCATTTATAGGTCATTTTATAGATAATATTCGGCCCCTAGGACAATCTTATTGCAAGATCTCTCTCTCTTTTGTATTGAGATCTCTATGGTTATCCTTGAGTGGAACTATCTTGAAAGTGGGTGTGCTCTATGTTCTAAACCATACGATAGCAATCAAAACAAAATTCCCCATTTTCAAAGGTTTCATTTTGGTGAACTCGCCCTTTAGAACATCATAATTCTGATTTGGAGTTCATTTTCATCCTAGATTTGGTTTACATTAATATTGCATTAGTTAATTTGCATTCTAGGGTTTCAAATTCTGCATTAGTGAAAGCTCATATAGCTTGCATTTTTTCATTCAATTTCAGTAAAAATCATTCAAAATATGCATTTGCATCTCAGATACAAATCATAAAACATAAAAAACATAAGATTCAATTGAAAAATTCTAAAAAAATTGAAAAAAAAATCCCTGTTGGGACTCATTTGGCACCTTGAGTGAATAGTCCCTCTACATATTTTGCATTGCTTTTTTTGGCTTTCAAAGTTTAGTTTCTAAGTTTTTGTTTGTTGTTGTTACATTTCTGTTTCATTTACAAATTTTATGTTTCATCCAATTCATCACATATAGTTTAAATTAGTTAATCTTGCGCATCATTTAAATTCAAAATTTCATCTAGAACATTTCATTTCACATTGTTGCATAGTTTAGAATCTAAAATTTACATCATGGATATGTGCTTTAGTAAGCTTTGGATGTCCTTAAAGTCCTTAGTGGATGTGTCAAGTTGTTCTTTTGGACATGATCCTAAAGACATTGATCTTACTCATGCTCACTTAACTCCTAATGCATGTCCTCATCGTGATGTTGACATCATTGGGAAGACGATGACAACATGAATAAGTTCCTAAATAATTTTCTTAATAATATTGAGTCTAATGCATCCTTTTACCCATCCATGAAACAACCAACATGTCCTACAATGCCACCTCTTGAGATGTTTGGTTACTTACATCCCGAAATCGAAACAAAAGTTGAACCTAAGTTCCCTACAATAGGTGAACCTAGTTCCTCTAAACAAGAAAAAAAATCAACCATTTTATGATAACAAAGTAACACACACTCCAATCAATCTAGAAGAAACATATGGAAAAGGATTCACAATCTTAAGTAATCAAGGATGTGATACAACAAGTGAACATGAGATTCATCAACTCCTACAACAAATATCAAATCAAGAAAACACAAAAGGGTTAGGATATAAAGATCCCTCTCACAACATAAGAGCTCCTAAATAATACCTAAGGCTTCATAGTGATGGTACGGTGATCTTGGATTCTCCTCTCGATATGAATGTCCTTCTTCCTAAAGAACAACCAATCATTCATAACAAGGAATCAATACCACAAAACTCTTGGACATAGTACTGATGAGTGTTTTGCATTCAAGTTAGTATTGAAAAACTTTCACTTTGATGGCAATGATTTCCATCAAGTGATTGCATAACATATCCTTTTCCACTCCTTGTCATGTAATAGTTGTAGAACATTCAAATTCTCACTATTACACGACCTTTCCCATCACTTACCATGGCTCACTCTTGTCTTGCACTTAGTGGGGGAATGAAGTAGATAGCTTTGTCCTAGTAATGCATTTGTCGTTGTCCCTTAGGTTCGTTGTCTACCTTCTTCTTATATATACTGAGATTAGGAGGCAAACGACTTGCTTATAAGTTGACTCGCATGTGCCTTACTAGTCTTTTGCATTATTTATTTTTCATTTTCTTTTGTGTGATTGCATGTGCATAATGTGATCCCCCGTGATGTTTTGTTTGTTGTATCTCTCTTTATGACATTCCTCTATTTGTACCTTCATTTTTCTCTATATCGTAAAACTCTCATTTTTTTTTTATCAATTTTCATTTGTCTTGTGTTTTCCCTTTGTGGATGACACAAAGCATTAAGAAATTCATGTGTCTCTTTCATGTTGACCCAAAAAAAAATTCCTTTTATCATTTTCATTTGTCTTGTGTTTTCCTTTTAGGGGATGATGCAAGGTGTCGAAACATTCATGTTTCTTCCATGTTGATCCAAAAGTCTCTTTCTTTGTTTTCACTCTCTTTATGTCATTCTTCCAGTTCTATGTGTATTTGGGGAATGATGTCAGTCCCAAGATCTCTATAAACATTGCAGCAAGAATATACTAACCTTGAATCCATAGATTTCTTATGTGTTTGGTGTTTTAAATTTTGGGGGAAACCACTCTCTTTTCTATTTCTTTTACATGACACAACTCATTTGGAAACATGACTTGGCATAGAGATTTCAACATTGGCTCTCATGTCTTCTTGTTTGCATTTATCATTTTCTACTTTAAAGTAATTTCTCACATTATGGTGTTTAGCAATTTCTTTAAAGTGGGGGCATACATTGACATTATTCTTTTACATTTTCCCTTTTCATGTTTCATGGTGTAGTCTACTTACTTCGTACGATGTGTTTTTCACTTTGTGGATGAAATTAGATGTGATGTACTTCAAGAGTGTGATCTCTCTTAGCATATTACATTCCTCTTAGTGGCTTGATGTGACACACTGCATCTCGTAAGTTACAAATTTTCTATTCTTTGATTGGCAATCTCTTGGAGACATTAGGAAAAATGTTCCCTAAGTAAAGACCTCCCATGAACTAAGAAAGACTATGTTGAACATTCTCATTGTTGCATTTGTATTTGTAGTTATATGGACACCTTGCATAATACAACTTGCATTCCTGTAGAGCCATCATGTTTGGTCATGAGCTCCAAGCATACGAAGTTTTGCTTGCCTCATGAAGCTCAAAGTTCATTTTTTTGTGTGGAGCCTTATTAAAGTTATCAAGAGGTATAACTTTGGTATGGTTTGAGCGGGAAGCCCGAACGAGGCATGAGTTTCCCCATAGACACTCGCATATGTCATACCAACCATGAGTGTATGTTTCTCACCTTCTTGGACTTCTCACCCAACGAACAACCAGGAGTTTCGTTGCCACATAGTGACTATGAATTTTTTGGACAAACAACCTAGATCTAATCCACATCGTGATGGAAAAATGGTTGAAGCTTGATTCAACTCTTTTATATTTACCTTTTCTCTCTTTCATCTTTGATAGTGCATGCTTGTTCTTTTTTGTTGCTCTTTATATCATGTGTGTTCTTTTGTGCCTACGTTGGTTTGCCATGGGATCTTGATCATTGTTGTCTCATCTTACTAGCATTGGTACATTTGAACCCCTCTTGGTGTGTGTTCATCTACTTTAGTGTGAGTTTGAAGCAAGTTCATCCTCTCACTAAAGTGGGGGCTAAATGTAGTCACAGATAAAGTATCCCTTCTACTTTGCGTGGCTTGTTTGGGCCCTCCTTGTGAGTTAGGGTTAATGTTGCCTTGATTTAGTGTTGTAATGTGATTGACACATTCACATTAGGTCTTGGGCCCTTGTGAACTAATGGATTTAAATGGCACCTTGATAAAGTGTTGTGAAGTGTTGTAATATACTTTCACACTTTTCTAAGGTCTTATCAACCTAATAAACTTCTTTTTAATCAAAATTATATTTAATCTTGTCTTATTTGGAGTGTTGTAAAGTGTTGTAACATAATTTCACACTTTTGTAGGCTTTTCATTAATAATTAGGCTTTCTTATGCTTTATTTGTCCCCATTTTGCATCCACAAGTATCATTTATTGTATCTTTTTGAGGATAATCCCAATACCAATCAATACCCAATCATAATTCAGGTGTTTTAGGTTTGAATGGCCCAAATTTAGTGATCTGGGAATCATTTTCCACCTTGGGTGAATGAGTCCCACCTAGATTTTTGGGTCCCAAACTTGTTTTTACACCTTTCTAAGCACTTTTGATTTTTGGTCCCATACATTATGCCAGATGGGACTCATTCGCCATGTTGGGAAAATGAGTCCCGTGTGGCCCAAAATCAAAATTAATTCAAATTTTTGGTAGGATTTTATCCTCCTAGATCTGATGTCGACTTGTAGTGTTGTAATTTTGGGAATTCTTGCATAATTGAGTATAATACAAGGTTCTTTCAGTCATTTTCAACTAAGAATTTTATGAGATCATTCATACTACCAAATTGAGTTCACAAGAGCATTCAAGAGAATTCAAGGGAAGATTATCAAGTGTTCAAGAGAATTATTCAAGCATCAATCATCATGTCAAAGACTTCATGCATCATGTTTTTCATTGTGCTAACAATTGTGATGTATGGTTTCATGATTCAATTAAGTGTTCATTCAAGGTCAACATCATTCAAGCAAGGATTAAGATATACATCCATTGGAGCCATCTCAAGCATATTTGTAGCACTTTACTACAAGGGTTTGGTGAGTTGCAACATTGTCATTTGTTCATTCATCATTCTCCATTCTTATTTGATTTAATTTCAAGGTTTAATTACCAATAAGGGGTTTGACCAAGGCAAACCCCTATCCACTAACCCAACAACATTTTCCCCTCTCCTTTATGTGTGATTTGTAGATCTAGGTTGCAGATTTCCTAAGGAGCAAGATTGGAGAAAAGTTGTCGAGAGCTCAAAGTTGTCAAAATTGTCAACAAGCCTTGGAGATATTTGGAGATCACCTACAGGTAACAAATTGTAGTTTCAGATCTGGAAACCAATCAAGAGGAATAAACCAGACTGGGAGGCACATATCCAAATTTTGAATTCCCAAAAAAGAAGAAGTGGACTGATACACCACAAGTGGTGAATGAGTTCCACTATAGCTGTCTAAAAAAGATCTTTGCAGATTCAGATACCCTTTTGTCTAAAACTAGATCTTGTGTAGTTTTCCAAAAAAAGACTGATTCACCCAGCTTGACGAATGAGTCCTAGTCAGCAATAAAAGTAGAATTTTTCAGCGATATTCAGACCTCCATCTTGTCATCTCTAGATTCTCAGGTGCACAATATTTGTCTTAGTGCTTTTATGTTTAGTTTTACTTGCATTTATAGGTCATTTGATGGGTCATTGCATTTAACTAGGGTTTTGTATTGCATCTTGCATTTCATTGTCTTTTTCAAGTTTAAACTTGGTGGTGAACCCCTTAGATCATATTCAGCCCCTAGGACAATTCTATTGCAAGATATCTTTCTCTTTTGTATTGAGATCTCTAGGGTTATCCTTAAGTGGAACCATCTTGAAAGTGGTTGTGCTCCATGTTCTAAACCATACGATATCACTCAAAACAAAATCCCCCATTTTCAAAGGTTACAATAAATAATGTTTGACTTGGTCTATGTTAGTTAAGTTGAATTATCAATCAACTAACAATAAAGAGTTGTATTCACTTGAGATAATGGATTATTTCTAATAGATGCAAGTGTATATCTCCACTAATATTGACATGAGTTTGAAGTCTATCATTCTAACCTTCTCAAGAAATCTCTTGCCTATACTTCATTTGAGTTACAAAGGTATGGTTTTTCAACTATTAATCAAATATGATAATGCAAAATATTAAGGTATATGATGTTGAATGATCTCTTAACACCACTCTTTAGTGCTTCAATAATCTTCTAATAACTTCTAGTGATGACTAGACAATTGACATAAATAATTAATAGTGCAATCTACCCCTTGATCTTTGAGTTAGATATTGGGATCATATGGGTTCTCAATGAATCCATGTTGTAAGAGATGCTTGTTAATCTTGATATGCATGTCTCTTGGAGCCTATTTTATACTCTAGAGATATTCAACCATCTTGTTTACCTTGTACTCTTAGCTTGATGCATTACATCCAAGTCTAGTTAAGTCATATATAATTTCTCCTTGATATCTCCATTTAGGAAGGAAATTGTATATAGAGATGTATGGGCTAGCATATATATCTAGACCCACAACAATGAATCTCTAATTAGGATATATTATATAGAAAAGAAAAGGGACTTATCAGGCTCTATTTGGAAAACATTTTATTGTTTAAATATACATGAAGAGGCCACTATAAGAATTTGGGAGAGATTTACTAAGTCAAATCCTTACGAGTAAATAAAAATTTCTTAAGAAATAAGTTGTATAACATTAGTATGGAGGATGATAGTTCTATGGATGGACAATTCAATGCATTCAATATGATTTTGACCAAATTACACTCTATTATAGTGAAGATGGAGTGTGAGTATCATTCCATGACACTTCTATTTTACTTTTCAAACTCATGGGATCACTTTCTTATCAAAATAAAGAGCACTATCTCTAAAATCAAGGTGAATGAGGTAGTTACATCATTATTCTTAAAGGATATATGAAGGAAAAAA
Source organism: Sequoiadendron giganteum (assembly GCA_007115665.2). NCBI lineage: Eukaryota > Viridiplantae > Streptophyta > Pinopsida > Cupressales > Cupressaceae > Sequoiadendron > Sequoiadendron giganteum. Next base: position 561,488,137 of record CM021101.1, on the reverse strand, counting down.
TTTGAATGTACTGATGAGGTCCTAGTTGATCATGGAAGAATAAAGGAGAAAGGAAATAATAAGGAGGATAAGAAAGAAATATCTAGATTTAAATCCAATGGGATGTTGAAATATCCCATAAATACTAAGACTAAGCATTGAAATTGGGAAATCATGGAATTAAGAATAGATTGCAAGGAGAAGAAAAATATAAAAATGGTTCATATAAAGAGTTTGAATAGTCTTCTCAACATGATGGTGATACCTTTGTTGTGATATTTGTAACACATGCATCAGATGGTGGATGGCTGATATACTTTAGAGCTCCCTTCCATATAACCTCACATTAGGGTTGGTTTTCAAAGTATGAAGAATATGATAGTAGGAATGTGTAAATTGTAGATGAATCTCAACTAAAGATTATTAGTTTTGAAAGAGTCTTGATCTAATTCCTTGAAGTATGTGTGAAGGGAATAAATGGTATACTGCATATTCCTAGTTTGGCACAAAACCTATTATCAATGAGAAATCTTGATGATAGCGTACAAGTTTTTTTCTCTAATGGAGGCTATAAGATGGTGTGAGGGCCTATGATACTTACCAAGGGTGAACCCATGTGATAAATTTACTCTATCTAGATGCATTTACAATTTAGTATAATATTTATTCTATTTGAGTAGTGAAGAAATCTGCAAAACCTACACCTTCACCATTGGAACTAGTAAAAAGAAAGATTATTGCATTTACTTTTAATTATTATGTTTTTTGGGTACCTAAGGGTGATATTACTTCAAAAACCAAGATACCTATAGATAAAATAATGTTATGACACTAGAGAATGGGTCAAATCAATGAGAAGGGTCTAAAGAACCAAAAAATAAAATCTTGTTGAAGGTTTTAGTGATTTTTCTCTTGATTTTTACTTTGTTGAACATTACATTGAAGAATGATTTTGGTGAGAATCAAAGTAAATCATTGATTATAGTAGAGGTACTCAAAGAGGGAGTAGTTCTCATAAATTTTCTAAAGCATTATATCTAATTCATTTTTGTGTATTTGGTCTTATAAATGTTCCTTTTATTTCTAAATATGTGTGTTAGGGTATGTGCGTAGTGAAACCTTGGAAATTGGGTTCCACCAGGTTTAGGAGATGGAACTAAAGGGGGATTAGAGTTCCTCCTATTTCACTCAAGTTTCATTAAAGGAAACCAATATCCCTCAACCAATTGGTTTGATTGAGGGAGGGGTTGGATGATTAGGATGGTTTCCTTGGGTGTGATTAAAGATAAAAGGGGGTTCACCACCAAGAAAAGGCTTGGAAAGAAGAAGATGAATGCAATGTGCAAATATAACTATGTAACCTAGAATATGAAACTAAAAATTAGAATAATGAACTGAGAATGAAAAGAGGGGCACTTGGAAAACTGAAGAAGCTTGAAACAATGTTTGTACTCCCAAAAATTTCACTTTTAACGCACATTGGGACTCATGCACCAGTAGGGGCGATTTAGTCCTAGTTTAGTGTTTCAGGATGAATTCAGAATCTGGAACTGGTAAACCAAGATCTACAAAAAATGCTTGAAATCTGGTATAATGGGACTCATACGCCACAAATGGTGATTTAGTCCCAATATCAGGGTTGTTCTGAGATTCTAGAATACTCTAGTGATCTTTTGTAGCTTCTCTCCCTTCTGATCTCCAAGTTTGAAATACTGAATTAGGGCTTGTAGATGACTTTCCATGATCTTGCAATGTAGATGACAACTTTGAAAACTCTCCAATCTTTCTCTTCAATGGATCTTCAACCTAAATCTGAAAATCACACATCAAAGAGAGGGAAAAATGTTGTTTTGTTAGTGGATAGGGGTTTTCCTTGGTCAAACCTTGTTTTGGTAATCGAACCTTGAAATGAAATCAAATAGAATGAAGGAATGTTGAATGAACAAATATGCAATGTTGCATCTCACCAAACTCTTGAAAAAAAGGCTGAAATCTTGTATGTAATGGCTAACATGAATGTAGATCTTGAATCTTGATTGTATGTTATGGATCTTGAATTGAATTCTTGCTTGAATTGAATAAGAACCTACATCACAAATGTTAATTAAAAAAAAAACATGATGCATAATGACTTTTACATGATGCTTGAATCTTGAAAGTAGCTCCAAAATGCTAGATAATCACTCTTGAATGCTCTTTTAAACTCTTTTGATCATAAATTTTCTATAGTGCTTGAATACTTGAATTGCTAGATCTTGTTAGGAGAAAATATGTGAAATAACCTTGTATTTATAATTGTTTATGCCAAATTTACCAAAATTACAACACTACAAGCTGACATCGAATCTAGGAGAATAAAATCTTGCCGAGAATTGAATTCAAATTTAGGTCCAAGCTAAGACGAACTCATACGACAATTGGGTGTATGAGTCCTAGTAGGCTAGGCTTTGGACACAAATTTCAAGAAATGTTAAGTTCTATGCCAAATTCAGGTTTATGCCCTGAAACTTAGGTGGGACCCATACACCAAAGGTGGTGTATGAGTCCCAAATCACTAAATATGAGCCATACAAACCAAAAAACATTAAATTTTGATTGGTTATTAGATATGTGTCGGGATTATCCTTAGAAAGATGTGCTAAATAAGGCTTGTGGATACAAAATAGGACCAAATAAGGCATAAAGAAGCCCAATTTTAGTAGGGAGGACCCAAGCAAGTGTGAAAATGTAGAGGGATACATTTTTCTACAATACACATAGAAATGGGGGTTCAAAGGGGGTCAAAAGTGATCAATTTTATTTTAATCAATAACAATTTATCTTGGATGATAAATTGAAGATAGCTATGCTCCAAATGTGAAGATGTGACAAGAACAATAATCATAGTGCTCAAAATATAATTTTTAAACTACTAAATTTTATAACATAGTGGAGATTAAGAGGTTCAAATAGGGGAAGAACACAAAGGTTTGAAGAATTTGAAATATTTTTCATGTTTTATAAATTAATAATTGTCAATTATTTTAATAAATTACATTAGAGCAAGGTATATAATTTAAAATCATATCAAGGAAAATAATCAAAAACTCAAACATTAGTGGAATATGAAGTGGAGAATGAATTTATACAATTAATAAATTGAAATCCAAAGTTGAAAGTATGTCCTTTTTCCATCTCAATTTGATATTTGATAGTTTGATAGTTTGAATGATTATGAAATTTTCTTGGTAAGAAGTCTAGTTCAAGCTTGGAAGATATTTTATTGGCAGCATTCCCATCGGCCATTAAATTATAAGTTCTTAAATGCTTGCTTATGTTTAATGCATATTCTCTTTGGTGCCAATTCTCATATTATATCCTCACAAAAATCATTCACACTTTAGGTTATAATTGATTTGTTGTCCTTAGTTTTTGCAAAGCGAAAATTGGACAACCTATATGAATTTTTCCCTAAAAATTCTTATTTTTGGTTTCTCTAATGCACGTTTCTCTAGGGAAAATTGTGCCTTGTATAGTTTATAAATTCTTAGGTGGTTTTGGTCATTTTCGTTTTGGTTTTGAGTCCTTTTTGGTCTTGTTTTTATGTCTTCTCTTCCTCTAGTCGGGTTTTGGACGTCTCACTGCAAGTGTGGGGGTTTCAAATTCTAAAATGCAAGTGATACTTTAACTTGCAATCAAATCCCCGAGACCCGATTTCACTTAAAGTACTTTTTAAATCACTTTTGTGTTTTGAATTGTTCACTTCTAATCAATCTCCCAAGACCCGATTGCAAGTTGTGGGCCTTTTATGTCACTTTGAGTTTTTGGAAAGAACGAAGGGCTCACCGAATCATGGGATGCAGTTGCTTCTGAGAAGTTATATTTATTTAGTCTCTTCATTCCCAGTGGCTCCCTTAAAACCTGAATTTGTGCTTGCATGTGCTACTCATTTTGATGAAGAAACAAGGACAATCAGGAACGAAGATGGAAATGTCATAATAAGTTTGGATGTTGAGATAATTGATAAGATCTTCAAAGTACCTACAACTCCTTTGTATGCTGAGATCACAATGTTGAGTGCAACAGATCATTATAATAAGAGAAGATCAAATTGCATTAGACACATTAATGCTAAATAGTTGAAGACTCCCCGAACTTTCTTTTCTAAATGGCCTAAGTTGTATCATTCTGACTTCATTGAAGAAGTAAGGGATATGATCACACTTCTCAGCAGGCTAGCAGGTTTCAAGCACTCCAATGTGTTTGAAATTTGGATGTATAAGTACATCGTGGTTATGAGAAAAGGGCAGTCTCATATTTTTTGGGGAGAGTTAATCAGTGATAACTTGTGTAGAAAATTGGCACAAGTTCATACTACCTTCACTTTTTATATAAACTCATTCTTGGTAAATATTGTTGCATCACTCAGACAGTTTCTTGGTCTTTCTACCAAGGGTAATAGATCATTGGTGCCAGTATGGGAATACTTTGATCAACTAACTCTAAGCCCGGTAGGCTTCATTACAAGAGAGTGCAAGATGAATTATTTGGTCACTTTATGTGTCTCTTTGACAAATCACTCAAGAGTAGAAGAGTCTCTGAAGCAGCCTGGAAAAAAGTGAATGAGTACGGTTGTTTGTTTCTGCAGTTGCCCACTTTCACTTACATGAGAGTTGGATGTTTTGAGGGACAACCATACATGTTACCCTGGTATCCCACTGACAGAATCCTTTTGATGGAGTTGGCAAGACAGCTAATGGCGGTTCATGTTGTACAACTTGTTAATCACAAGTTGGGTGTTAATATTTCTTCACACAATCCATTGTACATTGGTCAATATTCTATAAACACTTCTCAAAGAGCCAAGGACATGGAGGTTGAGCTCCAAGAAATCAAGTTGAAGAAGTTCATTGCGAGAAAATATTTTAATTACAGAGGGATGAAAGATAAAATCAAGAGAACCTTCACTCATTTTCATTGCCTTGAAGATATATGGGTTGATCTTCGTACTGAAGAAGAAATAAGAAGAATAGACTACAAAAGGCTTACCTTGGAGCAGATTGTGGATCTTAATTTAACCAGAATCCTTGAAGGAATGGTGGATGATGGAGGAGTCCTAGATCTAGAGTACATTGAACAAAGAGTTGCAAAAGCTCCTCTCATGTCTCCACGATGGTCTAAAAAGGAGTGTGATTATATCCTTGATCATTTTCAACCCATCCTCGCTAATACCAATGCTTGGTTGAAGGATAATAATGTTAAGCCTATCAAGATCAAAGGTGAAGTGGAGAATAATTTGGCTGGTCCAGTTGGGAAAAGGTCTGAAATCATAGACAAATCTAAAGAAGGTTCTTGTTCTTCTGGTATAATAATCAAGTTAAGGGTTAAGATGAATCATAATTTTGAAGCTTTCAAACAAATTACTCTGGATTCACTTGAAAAAGACTTAAAAATTTGGCATGATATGGATCAAGTCAAGCTGGAAATTCTGAGCAGCAATTCAATAATATGTGGCAGAGAAAAATATATATAATTTGAAGAACTTATGACAAAAAAGTCATTAGTTTTTGAAGACCTCATCAAATATGTTCAAGCTACACTTGAAATGAGTGGCGAAGTTGAGCAGGACATACTTTCTAGTTTTGAGAAAATATCTTGCAAGATTCTAAGTCACGAAGGAGAGTTACTTGCAGCTGATGTGGTTATTATTCAGATATTCAAGACTTTGTGCCTGGTGGTTGTTTTCTCATCTCGGAGGAGGTGACTAAAGTCTTTGTGCTTTCAAGAAACTTCATTTCCTCTCTCTCAATTTCATTTCAAATTTGTTGTGATAAGTTTTCTTAAAGATCGTTGTTACTTTTCTGTGAAGAGAAAAGAATGTAATCCTTCCTGAAAAAAGAGGAAAGATTGTTGTCCTACCCATATTATTTTAAATTAGTTAATAGGAAATGGGGAGCCTTCCCTTAATTAGGAGAGTTTTATCTCACGTACTGTGGCTGAAACCACAATTTTGTACACTTTCCCAAGTATACAAAATTTTCAACCAACATTTTTTGGCGACTCCGATGGGGATATCAAACGCATTTGTTAGCCTCTCGCTTGCATTTGAAGTCTAGTGGCTTACATTTCTCAAAACTAATTTTCTTGTGTTTTTGTTGCTTCTTTACGCTAGAAGGAACTCGTTTTTACGTTCGTCGTAAGAAGGGTAAAAGTTCTCAAGAAATTACTCTAGGTGAACAAGCTAGGTTTGAATTGCTCACTAATACATCCTCTCTTTTGCAAACTACTAGTTTCCCACCATCCAAGAAGAAAAGGACTATTCCAAGTGAAGTTTCACCTTTCTTTCTCAAGTTGTTGATACCTTCCATTCTTATTATGGCTCTTGCTTCTACTATCGTTGTCGTTGTTGCTATTGTTGCTCCTGTGGGTCCTTAGGGAGCAACTTTTGGTCCTTTGGCTTTAAAACCACCCCTCCATTCTCTTCCACAAGGTTCCTGAAAGAATCTTCCTAAGTTTTATGGAGATGGTAAACAACATCCAGATGAACATGTCAAGTCTTTTTGTATGGCATGTGGTGTTCTTGGAATAGAGCATCAAGATGTTGTTGTTCGCCTTTTTGTGGAAACTCTCCAAGTTATTGTTGTTGATTGGTTCTATAATCCTTTTGCTAGTTCTATCATCTCTTGGGCTACACTTAAAGACAAGTTTGAGGAACGTTTTAAGCCTACAGAAGATGAACACACTTTGTTGGCATAGCTAACTCAGATGAAGAAATATATGCATGAAGGCATGAGAGAATTCATTGCCAAGTTTAATAAGTTGGAAAATAGAATTCCCACATCTTCTTAGCCTACTCCTGAAAATATTAAATGCTTCTTCATCAACATGCAGTTTCCAAAAGTTAGTTTTCTGCTGAAACGAGCAACTCCAATAGATTTTGCCACTGCTCAGACGATGGCCACGAAAATTGAAGATGATTTGATCTTAGCTGGAAAAATAAAAAAAGATCCTAACCAATCAAAGGGAAATTATTTGACGGAGGTGTCCTCATCAGGCACTACTAATTCTATGGTGTAGAAATTGGAAAATGAACTTCTTGCTTTAAAGAAGTAAGTATCTCAAAATTATTTTTCTACACCTTACAAGGATATTGCAAGGCGTGCAGATCCTAATTCTACTGCCAGTTATGCTGCGAAAAATTAGTCCAAGCTTCCTCCTACCCCTGAGAGGCTTGCACTTGAACCAACCGCAGAAAGCAGTAGTTGGTTATTTTGAGACTGATCAAAATGAATCTTTGTTCTTTGATAATTAGTCTGATGATGTTGTTGTTCCTTATCAAGAGGAAGAAGAAGCAACTGGCGACTCTACCATAAGGTATATGCACTATGATGATTCAACAACAAGTAAAAAATTTCATGGTCGAGCATTTGTTGTGATGACATGATCCCAGACAAAGTTGGCTCAACAAGAAGAAGCAGCAAATGCCACAAGTGATTCTCAGTTGCCTGTTACTATTGCTAAAAGAGGAACACCGTTGCCAATCCTTCCTAAGGATGCATCAAAAATTCAAGTGGTAACAATCCTCCTTTCTCTTATTCAAGTAATCTGAAGTCCAATGTGCCTAGCTCTAAACCCCAAATTGATAATGTTCATTCATCCTTAGCTAGTTTGTTTCAGGCTTTTGATATTATTGATCATGCTAGGAAGACCAATATTTAGATGTCTGAAGTTGAATATCTACAAGCTAATCCTGATCAGTTTGATAGGTTAGCTAGTTTTTTCAAAAGCAAGGATACTCATCCTACATACGAAATAATTCTTGTTTTTGAACCAAAGAATTTTCCCAATAATTTGGTAACTATTCCATCTGTTGTCCCGAGAAAAATAGAACCCTTCTATATTTCTTTGTTGATTAATGGTTTCCAACTAAGAAATTGTGTCTTGGATTCTGACAATTCAGATAATGTCATGCCAGCTAAGGTAGCTCATGCCTTAGGGCTGACCTTGACCAAAACTTCGATCATTTTTATTCTATGGAGAATAAGTAGGTGCCTTTAATCGGGCAAATCAAAGATGCTCATTTTTCCTTTGCAAATTTTCCTGAGAAGAAGATAAAGATGATTATTTTCCTAGTAGATGTACCCACCTCTTATGGAATGTTACTTGGCCATAACTTTTGTAAAGATGTCAGAGGCAAAATCAGTATGAACATGACTGAAGCAAGGATACCTGTTAAGGGTATTGTGTAGAAATTGGTGCCCGAAAGAGAGACTAAGTACATGGTGGTCAAATCAAATGATCCTCATGCCCAAATTCTTTTTGAATCTGCTGAATTTGGAAATTATTATCTCCATATTGATGAAGTCTTTGAGTTTTTCGAAGATTGGCCTTCAAGTGTTTCGGATCCTTTATTTTTTTCAGCAAGTGAAAGGTCTGTTGATACTGATGAAAATCAAACTTCAGAGGAAAGTTCTTCTGATCCTCATGATATGGTCAAATATGCTTCATCCTCCATTACTAGTGAGGATACTCAATCACTTCCTCAGACTGAAGAGGTTCACTCTTCTCCTATGGAAGAAGAAAGCACTATTTCCTTTCAAGATACATCTATTTTTGAAGAAGATGGTTCCAACAATCCCAATATTGATGATAGTTCTAATGATGTCTAGATTCTCGAGTTCGATGGTAGTTGTGCTGCCAATGGATCTGGAGTTGGTGTTGTTCTCATTTCTCCCAAGGGAGATATTTCCCCTTACTCTTTTAAGCTGTAATTTGCTAATACCAGCAATACGGTTGAATATGAGTCACTTTTGTTGGGAATGAGCATTGCGATGAAAAGAGGAATCAAGAATCTTCATGCTCAAGGGGATGTGCAGAGTTAGTGGTTTTTCATATAAGAAATGTATATCAAACAAGGAATGATAGACTTAAACACTCTAGCAACCTTGTATGGGAAAATATTGAAGATTTTAATGCCTTCAGCATCTCAGTTGTTCCACGTGAATTTAATGATAGAACTGATTCTCTTATAGTTTCAGCTACTCTTTTGATCCCACATCTTGATTTCAATCAAGATAAGTATATTATTGAATTAATCTGCAAACCCAGTGTACCTGACAATTGGGATCATTGGCATATTTTTAATGATGATAAGCAGATTATTAATTTTTTGCAAACTGAAGATGGTTTCATTAACCTATATTTTGAAGGAAGTAATTCTTCTTCAGATTCAATGTCAGATACTTCATCTAATCCAGATGAAGAAATTCTTCAACTGAAGGGGAATAAAATTCCTAAAGGGTTGGTTTCACTAGAATTTTTTTTTAATAAGCATGGTCACTATATCAAGAAGTAACAACAAGTGCGTTATGATTCTCATATGGGGTATAAGAAGTACAATATCGGATCTAAAGATGATCCAAAGTTTATTAATATTGGTAATAGTTGTACTCTAGTAGAGAGAGCTCATTTTATTCAACTTTTACGCCAATACAGTGATGTGTTGGCTTATTCTTATGATGATCTCAAGTATTTTCAACCCAAGTTCAACGCGATATTCCTTTGAAGCTTGGTGCAACACCTTTCAAATAGAAGTAGCGTCAATATAATCCTAAAATTTTAGGTACTATTCATTCAAAAATCTAGAAAATGTTTAACGCTTGGATTATTTTTCCTATCCATCATTCAATGTGGGTAGCTAATGTAGTTTTGGTGCGTAAGAAGAATGGAGAGATACGCATCTGTGTGGATTTTTCAAATCTTAATCAATTGTTGCTGAAGGATAATTATCCTTTACCAATCATGGACCAGCTATTGCAAACAGTGACAGGTGCTAAAATGATGTTCATGCTGGATGGATTTTTAGGTTACAATCAAATTGAGGTAAGTGAATCAGATCAGCACAAAACTACTTTTACTACTCCTTGGGGTACATTTGCATATCACAGGATGCCCTTTGGATTAATTAATGCAGGAGAAACTTTTTAGAGAGCTTTGGATCTAGCTTTTCATGGTATCTTGGGAAGATATATTGTTGTATATTTAGATGATCTTACTGTCTTTTCCAAAGATCGTAAGAATCGTCTTTTTCATTTGCAAGATGTGTTGGAAAGATGTCGCAAGCATGGTATCTCTCTTAATCCTAAGAAGTTAGTTTATGGGTAACAAAGGGAAATTTTTTTGGACATGTTGTATCTGAAGAAGGAATCAAAATTGATCCACAAAGGGTTAAGTCTATTCAAACTCTTCCTTTACCAGCCAGTAAAACTTTTGTCCATTCCTTCTTTGGAAAGGTTAATTTCTTGAGAAGATTTGTACCATATTTTGCTGAGAAAACTCGTCATATCATTGATATGATGAAAGGGAAAACCACCTTTTGCTAGAATTCAAAAGGTAAGGTTGCCTTTACTAAGATCAAGGATGCAATTGCTCATGCACCAGTGTTGATTTGTCCATATTATACCAAAGATTTTATTATGTATAGTTATGCCTTCGAGCATACTATGTCTGTTATTTTAATGCAGAGAAATCCAAAAGGAATTGAATCGCCTATCGCTTTTATGAGTTTTCCATTAAAGTCTCATGAACTTAAGTATTCTTCAATTGAAAAGAATGCTTTTGTTGTGGTAAAAGAAGTCAAGTACTTCAGATTTTATATTATGAATACTCTCATATTATTGTTCTAGTTCCTGATACAACGGTCAAGTCTATTCTGACACAACAGGATTTTGGTACAAAGAGAGACAATTGGGTGGCTAAGATCCAAGAATATGACCTAGAAATCAAGCCTACCAAACTTTTTCATGGATGGGGTCTTTGTCAGCTTATTGCTGAGAATAATTTAGAGGAACGAGAATTGGATGTTTCAAAGGATCTTCCCATGGTATTATTTGTTAGCACGACTGATGAATGGTATTCAAATATAGCATATTTTCTGACATATGATGACTGTCCAACACATTTTTTATTCGAGGAAAAGAGGAATATAAAGCTTAAAGCAAAAAACTTTGTTCTTTGGGACACCGATTTGTACAAACGTGTTATTGATGGTACTTTTCTTTGCTGTGTTGATAAGGCACAACAAGTCAGATTATTGGAATCTTTTCATAATCTAGCATGTGGTGGGAATTTTTCTACTCCAGTGACTGCTCGCAAGATTTTGAGGGCCAAATATTATTGGCCTACACTTTTTCAAGATGCTTTCAAATTGGTGCACAAGTGTACACATTGTCAATAGTTTGTAGACAAATAGAAATTTGTAGCATTATCTCTGAAGCCAATGGTGATTGAAGAACCTTTTCAGCAACTGAGAATTGATTTTAATTGGTGTTATTAATCCTTCTTCTAGTGTTGGTCACACATATGTTCTCACTGCAACTGATTACTTCACCAAGTGGGTGGAGGCAATACCAATTAAGCATGCTACTTCAGAAGTGGTATGTAGATTTTTCAAAGAGAATATTATTTCAAGGTTTGGAGTTCCACATAAGATTATGAATGATAATGCAGCTACTTTCTCTTCTCATGAGGTAACTCAGTTTTGTTTTGAGTATGGTATCACATTGGCTCATTCTTCTAATTAATACCCTCAAGGTAACAGTCAAGAAAAATCTAGTAATAAGAATTTGGTTGTTATCATACGTAAGCTTGTGGAACAAAATAAAAAGTATTGGCATAAGGCTCTTTATGATGCTTTATGTGTAGACAAGATTACACCTAAAGATCCATTGGTATGTCTCCATTTCAGCTTCTTTATGGGACAAACGCAGAGATACCCATCAATTTAGAGATTCTTGCACTAAAGTTAGCTAAGGCAATTGAGGATGAGACATTTGAAAGTGTTGTCGACAAAAGGATAATGTTTCTTCATCAGTTGCAGGAACAGAGAATCTAAGTAGTAGATTGGGTTGTTGAACATCAGAAACAAGTCAAAATTACTTTTGATAAAAAAGCTAAGCAGAGAGCATTCCAAGTTGGTGATTGTGTTCTACTGTAGGATAAAATGAGAGAACCAAAGGGCATGTTTCAAGTTGTTGGTGAAAATAGTTATTTGCTAGCATATTCATATGGTACTCCATTCGCGTTGCCCTACAGTGGACAACACTTGAAACATTTCTTCGAGTAAAATTCCAGATAAGTTCTTTTTTGTACATAAGTCCTTTTTGAGTCTTTTTGTTTGTTTATTTGTTTCTTCTTTTTGGTCGCTTGAATCCATGCCCGATGGTTGGATGAAGGCACTTAGAGATCTAGCTTCTATTCCTCTCCTCTTTCTCAAACAGACAAGTGAAAGAAATTCCCGAGTCAAAGCCAAATGTTGTCCTCAGTTTTTGCAAAGCGAAAATTGGACAACCTATACAATTTTTTCCCTAAAAATTATTATTTTTGGTTTCTCTAATGCACGTTTCTCCAGGGAAAATTGTGCCTTGTATAGTCTGTCAAGTCTTAGGTGGTTTTGGTAATTTTCGTTTTGGTTTTGAGTCCTTTTTAGTCTTTTTTTTATGTCTTCTCTTCCTCTAGTCGGGTTTTGGACGTCTCACTGCAAGTGTGGGGGTTTCAAATTCTAAAATGCAAGTGATACTTTAACTTGCAATCAAGTCCCCAAGACCCGATTTCACTTAAAGTACTTTTTAAGTCACTTTTGTGTTTTTAATTGTTCACTTGTAATTGATCTCCCAAGACCCGATTGCAAGTTGTGGGCCTTTTATGTCACTTTGAGTTTTTAATGTAACTTGTAATGGGGGTTCCAAGACCCGATTACAAGTTCGCATAAGGAGATTTTGTTTTAAGTGACTTGCATATGGTCTTAAAATACCCGACCCATATGAATTAGTGACTTAAGTCACTTGTAAAAGCTTTTATAAAGCCCGATATCAAGCTCGAAGGTTTCAAGTTTTTGCTGAGACTTGCTTTTACCTCTTCAAAGCCTGATTTTGACTTAGTCCTTTCATTCTCTCTTCATGGCATGTTTTCTCCACCATTCTCTTCCCTTTGTTTCTACGTTTATTGAGGAGAGAAGTTATTGTTCAGCTAGTTGTATTTGAAAAGGAGTCTTTGTCTCATTCTAGCTATAAGTGTTGGTTTCAAAACAAGGGTTCTTAAGTTTTCTTTTCAGCTATGTGTAGTTTGTCTTTATTTTTCTTTTTGTTTTCCTAATTTTTTATTTTTTGTATTCTTCTTTTCGGTGTCTTCATGGTATTTAATAAGTTACGCATTTTCAATAATGCATTTAGTATCGGGAATAATGTCTTTTTCATGCTTGCAATCAGGTTTCTAAGACCCAATTGCAAGTGGAGATTGTATAAAAGTTCTCTTGAAATGCTTGCAATCGGGTTTTTCAAATCAGTTTGCAAATGGAGGGTTTTCAAATCAGATTGCAAGTGTTCATTGCTTTCATATGCCTTACGCCTTGCTTACAAGATTCCTTCAAAATTATTTCATCATGTCATTTCCTCATCACTTGCAATCGGGTCTTCAAGACTCGACTGCAAGTACACACTGTTGAAAGAAACTCATTACTTGCAATCAGGTTCCCAAGAGCCAATTACAAGTTGAACTTGAAAATGACCTCTCCAGATCCTATTTTCTTCCCATCACTGTCCAAAGCATATTCGCCAAGCATCTTTGAATCATTACAAGTTGTTATAAGTTTAAAACCCAAGCAAGTCTTGGTGGGATTACTAATTTTTAGGATTTTGGCATCATGGAATCACCCATAGCTACTGAAGATGTTCTTACTCTTCTAAGTTTTCATCACAGCATTTTAGATTCTTGTTCGATGAAAAAAGAGCTAGCATCACCTTCAAACAAGAAGATGAAGTTTAAATATGATAAATATTTGAATGAGATTGCTCCCTCCCAGGTGGTTTCTCTCATTGATGAGATTAATGACATAGAGATTAGGCATGTTGATATGTCTGAGTTTCTGGAAAGAACGAAGGGCTCATCGACTCATGGGATGCAGTTGCTTCTTAGAAGTTATATTCATTTAGTCTCTTCATTCCTAGTGGTTGCCTTAGAACCTGAATTTGTGCTTGCATGTGCTGCTCATTTTAATGAAGAAACAAGGACAATCAAGGACAAAGATAGAAATGTCATAATAAGTTTGGATGTTGAGACAATTCATAAGATCTTCAAAGTACCTGCAGCTCCTTTGTATTCTGAGATCACAATGAAGAGTACAACAAATCATTATAATCAGAGAAGATCTGATTGCATTAGACACATTAATGCTAAATGGTTGAAGACTCCCCAAACTTTCTTTTTCCAGATGGCCTAAGTTGTATCGTTCTGACTTCATTGAAGAAGTAAGTGATATGATCACACTTCTTAGCAAGTTAGCAAGTTTGAAGCACTCCAATGTGTTTGAAATTTGGATGTACAAGTACATCATGGTTATGAGAAAAGGGCAGTCTCATGTTTTTTGGGGAGAGTTAATTAGTGATAACTTGTGTAGAAAATTGACACAAGTTCATACTACCTTCACTTTTTATATGAATCCATTCTTGGTGTATATTGTTGCATCACTCAGACAGTTTCTTGGTCTTTCTACCAAGGGTAATAGATCATTGGTGCCAGTATGGGAATACTATGATCAACTAACTCTAAGGCCCAGTAAGCTTCATTACAGGAGAGTGTAGGATGCTTTCTTTGGTCACTTTATGTGTCTCTTTGACAAATCACTCAAGAGTAGAAGAGTCTTTGAAGCAACCTGGAAAAATGTGAATGAGTATAGTTGTTTGTTTATGTAGTTCCCCACTTTCACTTACATGAGAGTTGGATGTTTTGAGGGACAACCATACATGTTACCCTGGTATCCCACTAACAAAATCCTTCTGATGGAGTTGGCGAGACCACTAATGGTGGTTCATGTTGTACAACTTGCTAATCACAAGTTGGGTGTTAATATTTATTCGCACAATCCATTGCAGATTGGTCGATATTCTATAAACACTTCTCAAAGAGCCAAGGCAATGGAGGTTGAGCTTCAAGAAATCAAGTTGAAGAAGTTCATTGCGAGAAGATTTTGATTGTCGAGGGATGAAATATAAAATCAAGAGAGCCTTCACTCATGTTCATCACCTTGAAGATATCCGGGTTGATCTTCGTACTAAAGAAGAAATAAGAAAAATAGACTACAATAGGCTTACCTTGGAGTAGATTGTGGATCTTAATTTAACCAAAATCCCTGAAGGGATAGTGGATTATGGAGGAGTCCTAGATCTAGAGTACATTGAACAGAGAGTTGCAGAAGCTCCTCTCCCATCTCCGCAATGGTCTAAAAAGGAGTGTGATTCTATCCTTGACCATTTTCAGCCCATCCTCACTAATACCAATGCTTGGTTGAAGGATAATAATGTTAAGACTATCAAGATCAAAGGTGAAGTGAAGAATGATTTGGCTGGTCCAGTTGGGAAAAGGTCTGAAATCAAAGACAAATCTAAAGAAGGTGCTTTTTCTTCTGGTACAAGAATCAAGTTAAGGGTTAAGATGAATCAGACTTTTGAAGCTTTCAAGAAAAGTTTGGATTCACTTGGAAAAGACTTAAAAATCTGGCATGAGATGGATCAAGTCAAGCTGGAAATTCTAAGCAGCAATTCAATAATATCTGGCAGAGAAAAATATATAGAATTTGAAGAACTTATGACAAAAAAGTCATTAGTTGTTGAAGACCTCATCAAATACATTCAATCTACACTTGAAATGAGTGGCGAAGTTGAGAAGGACATGCTTTCTAGTTTTGATAAAATGTCTTGCAAGATTCTAAGTCACGAAGGAGAGTTACTTGCAACTGATGTGGTTATTAATGAGATAACAACAAATCTTCGCCAAGAGATGGAATCAGAACAGTTTACTGTGGATTCGATTCATAAGTTTGTAAATCATTGAATGATGATAAAATGAAAATTACTCTTGAAGAACATTAAGAAGCAATAGTAAGGTATTTTGATGTGATCCGTAAGACTGTTGTGGTTGCCAAGAACACGCTGGGTCCTAATCCTGATGAGTTGCAAGGAATTATCAGCAAATTCTAGTCTTTCAAAGCTAGGAATTAAATGGAATAATAAGTGTCTCATGATACTTTATCAAGTTATTTTATGTATTTGTTTTTCGACAAGTTACATGTAAAAGCAAATTTTGTAATTGCAAGTGTTTCTTTCACTTGCATTTTTGTAAAATGTAATTACATGTAAGGCAATTACAGGTTAAGTTAGATTAGGAATGTAGTTGGAATAATTCATGGTGGTTGAGAGAATTTCTCAAGTTAGTTGGGATCCTCCCACCTTTTTCTCATGTCTCCTCTCCTATATATACTTGAGGGGGTCTATTGTAAAATCATCTTTTTGGCAAGCAAGAAAATTTTGTAGAATTTTGTACTCATAAAGACTTTGAGCTTTATAGTTACAAGTTGTTATTGTTCAAGTAATATCAAAGAGTTGGAATTTTAGACTTTGTGTTGGGGTCCTACTTTGCATCCATTGTGTTCTTATGTCATTTTGGAGCATTTCTTTGTGATTATTTGGAGATTGTGGAAGATTGCTGAAGAGAGTTTCACTCTAAATATCTACAAACTGTGTTGTAAATATTGAAGATTGAATTTGTAATTTGTATTTAGAAATTTAGAATAATTGTAAGTCTTTGTGCTCGTAGTAATTCCCATTTGAAGTAATTCATAGGTGCATCATACTTGCAGACTTTGTGTTGTTATATGTTGTATATCATTCTTAGGTAATCATTTTAAAAGGGTAGATAGGATTTCAGATATTCAAGACTTTGTGCTTGGTGGTTGTTTTCTTGTCCCAGAGGAGGTGACGGGAGTCTTCGTGCTTTCAGGAAACTTCATTTTCTCTTTCTCAATTTCATTTCAAAGCTACTGTGATAAGTTTTCTTAAAGATCATTGTTACTTTTCTGTGAAGAGAAAAGAAAATAATCCTTCCTGAAAAAAGAGGAAAGATTGTTGTCCTACCCATATTATTTTAAATTAGTTAATAGAAAAGGGGGAGCCTTCCCTTAATTAGGAGAGTTTTATCTCATGTACTGTGGTTGAAACCACAATTTTGTACGCTTTCCCAAGTATACAAAATTTTCAACCAATATGATTATTTACTACTTATAGGTAGTGACTAAATAAGTCAAATTGCATGCTTTATTCTCAAATGGCTAGTGTTATCACCTTGACTAGTCTTCACTACTACCATGTTCCCATTATTCTAGTAATCCCTTGGTTTCCCTATGACCATTAGCTTTCTTCTATCCACTTTATCTACACCATTTGTTATGAACACATGTTAATTTTTATGATGATAGATCATAGTGGGAAATCATCTCCCACGTAGTTTCTTTCATGCTCATGTTTAAGGAACCTCATCCCTTCAACCAAGTTAACTCTTACCTCCACCATCCCACAACATATTACTTGTATACACCTCCTCCTTAAGTTTAGGATCCCATTTTTTAATATGTTTTTTGCAGCATTTTTATGATCTAAATTCAAATTGCAATTGTCAACTTTTGATGTTTAATTGTCAGGAAGTTAGAAAATTACCTATAAATACAAGGTCTTTTTATCAATTCAAATCCTAAGACTTTTGAAGGAGAAAAAATTATAGCAAAGAATATTGTCAAGAGTATTGGAGAGCAGATTTATCAGTCAATTATTGCAGCATTTAATATCCCATCATGATGTCAAGATTTATGTGTGTTCATGCATGTTTTTTGGAGCTAACATTGTGATGTAGGTTTCAAGCATTCAAGCATCAAATCAAGAACCATCAATCAAGCCATTCCATACAAGATCTATTCCTTGGAGTGATATTCTAGACTTCAGTCTTCTAAGGGCAGCCATTAAAGGGTTTGGTGAGTTGCAACAAGCTAGTGTTCATTCATCATTCCTTCCACTTATGCTTTCATTTCATTATCAAGGTTTAATTACAAAACTAGGGTTTGACCAAGGCAAATCCTTATACACCAAAAATAAAATAAAAATCTCCTCTTTGCGTTTTTGCAGATTTGCAGGTGAAGAAGGATTGAAATTGGACCAAAAGTGCAATTTTACAAAGTTTTCAAAGTTGTCAACATTGTCATCAAGCCACAAAAACTCAAATCTCAAATTTATTTCTAAATTTTCGGCAATGAAACCTAAGGCAAACGAAAGCTCAAATCCATCTCTAGAGGACCCTATTTGTGCTTTTTGGCATAGGTCCCTCATTTTTAGGTCTTCCTATTTCATCACCCCCCCTTTTTCCTTCATTTCATGAACATAAGTTTCTCGCAAAGTTGGAACATTCTAGAACCACTAAAATAAGGTGCATTTGACCACCATTTCTTGAGTAGTGGAAGGAAATCAAGGTGTCAAAACCACATTGCTTCAAATTTGAAAGAGGATTTACCTTTTGGCCTAGAAGTTTTTGCATTTCACTTAGTTTGCATTACTTTAATTCTATCATTCTCTATTATTTTACGCCTTAAAATTTCCTAGTAATTAGAATAGTAGTAGTCACTTTGTTGCTTTTTGGCACACTCTCAGTTTTTGGTCTATACGAGATGCCAGCGCATCACAGGTACATCCACACACCGTGCTATTATCCTTGGATGAGAGCTCATCAGATTGTCCAAAAGACCTCTATGACCTACTCTTTCTGATTTTGGAACCCTCGCTTTTTAATTCCACATAAAACATAAATAAACAAACTTCATCATTTTATCCTATCACCTAGGCTTTGATATTTGAGGTAGTTGAGGGTCATTTGCTCCTTTAGACCTCATCATTTTGAGGGTGGAAAATCTCCTCCTCTACAACTATCGATTGAAAAAAAAAATTATTTTGGGGAGAATATGTGCCTTGATTTTCCAATTAGGACCAATAAAAAAATGAGCCTAGATTTATAGGTCATTGCATATCAATTAATTATTGTTTTAAAAAAAAGTCAAAATTTATCAAAATTTTAAGTTTGCAACCTTTGGTTGTGACACATTCTCATCTTCTTTTCAATTTTTTGGGCACTCTTGAGACCCAACCTTCTCCGCCCAAAACCCCATCATGAAATTTATAATAATGGATATCACATGCCTCTTTAGCTTTTTATCACTATATTGCATAAACCTACATGGGGTATTTTGGTTTATCCTAATTCATTATTCAAAATTTATACTAATTAATGACCATTAGGGAAAACCTTCATATGATCATTTAGGATTTTCTTTGAAATTCTCCAATAAAGATCCTCCAAATTTCCCTAGGATCCATTTTAATCTTCCCTTACCCCTTGGCAAACATGAAAAGTTGGTTCTCTTCAACATCATTCCTACTTTTGATCACTTTCAAATTATTCTTGGCAATTCTTGGATTGTATAAATTCATGTTATCCTTTCCATCTTTCATTATTGTGTTAAATTTATACCTCAAGGAAGGGTGATCATCATTTATCATGTGACTTTTTCCAACCTCTCTCAATGCATAAGTTTTACCATAGAAACATGTATTTCCACTCCCACCAAGCCTCCTATCAAATGAGCTAAATTTTCGTACACCATCTCTAATGCATATAATACTTATTCTAAAAGCTTAAAATTTGTCACTCTAACCTCTCTCAACCCTAAACACCCACTCATCCTTGTCTAAAGTATTTGATACTTTACCCCCTCCTTCATCTTTTCCTCCACTTATTCCTTTTATATTCATCTTAAGCTCATTCTTAGAATCGATCCCCTTATCTTAAACTAAAAATATAAAAGAAAACATAATATAAACCACCTCTTCAACCAAAAATTAAAACTAGTCTCTTAGCTACAACTCTTCCTCCCCCCAATCCATCAAAATATTGAAACATAATTAAAATCACCCTTCCTAAATAAAAACCTTTACTTAATTCTCAAACTCCTAACCCTAAACTACTTCAATACCTACTATTCCCATGGTCATCACCATTGAAAATGAGGACAAACCTAAACAAATTTGGGTTCCCAAACCAAAATTAACATTTTTCGCTTCAAGCCTTCCAATTGTTTACATGGGTACCACCTCTAGAGATGCATCTTTAATGACTCATTTTGACACATTTTCCCTAAAATAATTTTAAGAAATATGATCTCCTTTAAGGCATACACTAAGCTCATCAAATGAACCTTTTGTCTTATGTGTTCAATGTATTTATGGTCCTCTTTCTTTTTTCATATATCTACATGAATAATGCATCACCACCTTTGTTGGTGCACACGGTAACATGTATAAGGATTATGAATAATATCTAATTTCTCATTCCCCTTGTGTTATATTTATTCTATTTTTTTATTTTCCTATAATTTTGGGGTGATACAAAGTTACCATAGTGCCTCAAAAAAACTCTTCTCATGTGGACCATAAACATAACTTCTTATTTTTGGTTTATAACTCATTCTTCTCTTTATTTTACTTCTTTTGTAGTGCAGAATACAGAGATGAGAAGTGTTTACTTCATAGTTTTTCCTCTCAATTAACACTCATTCTTAGCACCCTTTATTTTAATAAACATAATAATAGTTCTTTCAACCATTTGGTGGGCTAATTGTGTATAAAAAATGGACCCTATGTCATATTTAACTCTCTTCAAACATGAACATTTTTGTTTTGTTTTACTCCTCATCATTCTACTACCTTGGACACTATTGCACCCACTTTCCTATCATTTAAATGGGACCACACACATTCACATCTGTAATATTTTCAAACGTAATTCTATATTAAATAGTTTTCTAGTTCACAATGAAAAAAAGTTATTCATAATTTTTAATATTCTTTCTTTCCACTACTCGTTTCTATAATATATTCAACATCACTAAATTTAATTGCTAATTATTAATTATTTTTCCAACAATAAAAAATTTACACATTTTTATGAAATTTAATTTTAATTATTTATAAATAAATTATCTATAATATTCTCATTTTTAAAAATGAGTGATTTTCATCCTTCCATACATCCTTTCACATACAAATTTAAGCTATGGGTTACACATTAAAAGAAGAGCAAAGTATGTGAATTTGTTATACTACTAACCACACTTACAATCTATATATTTAATGATTTAAGCTTAAGTTGCATATTTTTTATGTACTACACTCACCACTTATTTCTGTATATAAATTATATACCTTTTACTCTATTTTATGTATAAATTCATAACGCATAGTTTATTTTTATATAAAGATTATACTTAGATCTTTATATATGTAATGTATACATATATACTCTATTTTATGTAAAAAAATCTCATCTAATAGCTCATTTCAATACATAAATTACACTCGTGTCTGTATACATATACATATACATACAATTTAAAAAACAATTTTCATTTTATTCCTTATGCTCTCTCATATCCTGATGATGGATCACGGAGTGTGATCTGAAACATTGATGCAAAAAATACAACACAATCTAATCCAGAAACACTTACAGCAAATCTTCATGGATTGTGGAAATCTATTATCACTAATGGAATATATAATTTATTTATTTTTATAAGTTGAAAGGACAAATATATCCATTAATATTATTGTATTTAAGTTCTCTTCTAATACTTTTAAAGTGGAGAAAGTTTAGCTAAGAGAAAGCATGGGTATCCAAAGTCACTGAGAGTACAATATTAGTCTCATTCCTTATGATATTGGAAGCCTTGCACTCAACAAGACTTGAACTCTAATACCTAAGCTCATTCAAAACTATTCAACTTTACTAATAAATTAGAAACATTTTAACGATTTTTATAAATTTATTTTCTCTAAAAATTGAAAGAAACAATAATGTAAACAGAAAGCTGTTCCCTTGCTAATTATTCATAACATAAAACAAAACTGAGCTATTCTTTCCTTTCATTTCCACAGCTTTCATAAAGACAATGTTTTACTAATTATTGAAAGGGTAAAACAAAATTGAACAATTTTTTCCTCCCATTTTCTACAACTCTCTCATCAAGATAATCCAGTACTAATAATTCAACACATAAAACAAAACTGAACTATTCCTTCCACCATTTTCCACAACTTTCACAAAGATAATTCACATCAGAAAACAAAACTGAATTTTCTTTCCTCCCATCTTCCACAACTTTATTGCCTGGAATACAATTTTCTCATAAAGTCAAGAGTCTCTTGGAAATACATGAAATCAAGATTGAAGAAAAATTAAAGTTGATATGACTTGGTGTAGACTTTGCTATGCAAGTGGCCAGCAAGAACAAAAACACTTTTGACTGCTGCACATTTTGGAGAGCCTACAGACAACACAGCTCCGCGTTATTGAACAGCACTCCGCGTTATATGCCTTCTTTAAATAGCAGACAGATTTCCTTAACCAAACACCCTCAAATAACTTGTTTAAGGGACAGTTTTCTTGCACTACAATATGTTGTCAAATAACTATGGTCTCCTGCTCTTGTTACTGTTTCTCTTCGCATTGCCAATTCCTGCTTACATCTCACATTTTTCTACTCCATCTTATCATTCTGATCAAGAAGCTCTCTTGGCTTTTAAGCATTCTCTATCTGAAGACTCTAACAATATCTTGTCTGATTGGTCTCCCCAACAATCCTTCTGCAATTGGACTGGTGTTGGCTGCTCTTCTGATTACCAGCAGACGGTTTCCTTGAATCTCACAGGTAAGTCTTTAGAGGGCCCTATCTCTCCTTTCCTTGGCAATCTCTCTTTTCTTACAGTACTTGCTCTCAGGAATAACAGCTTCCATGGCCAAATTCCACCTCAGTTGGGAAGGCTTTTTCGCCTTACAGTACTGAGATTGTCTAAAAATGAATTGGAAGGCTCCATTCCCTCCACTTTAGGAGGCTGTCATTCTTTACAAATTCTTAAACTTTCTTTTAACAATTTGAGTGGCAATATTCCTTCCCAGCTTGGCCTTCTTTCACATTTAGAATGGCTTTATTTAGCAGAAAATCAATTGACAGGCACAATTCCAGCTTCTCTAGGAAACCTGTCCTCATTAACTGGGTTGCAATTGGGAGAAAACAGACTCAGTGGTGGTATTCCTGTTGAATTGGGAAAATTATCAAAGTTGCAAAATTTGTCATTAGGGAGAAACCGACTCACTGGAGAAATTGCACCTTCCCTAGGAAACATGTCCTCTTTAATTACGTTGGAGTTAGCAGAAAATGCACTCAATGGTGGTATTCCTGCTGAATTAGGAAAACTATCAGAGTTGCAAAATCTGATATTATGGGGAAATCAACTCACTGGAGAAATCCCAACTTCCTTCTCTAATTGCACTCAACTTCAATTGTTTGCATTAGCCAATAACCAACTAAGTGGTAGGTTGCCCTTAGAGTTTGGCAAATTGTTCCAACTTCGATGGCTTTATTTATGGGGAAATTATCTTGTGAGTGGAAGGAATAACTTGTCTTTTCTAAGGGCCCTGAGTAATTGCTCCTATTTAGAAGTTCTAGATTTGTCTAATAATTATCTCACTGGCCATTTGCCTTCTTCAATTAGTCAACTATCAAGCCAACTCTTTGAATTGTCATTGAAATCTAATAAAATTGAGGGAAACATACCAAGTGGGATTTGCAACCTCGTAAATTTGGTAAAGTTAGATTTGTCTGATAATCATTTCAGTGGTACTATTCCATCCACACTTGATCAACTTCCATATCTTGAAGTATTGTATCTAGAGAAAAATAATTTATATGGAGGAATTCCAGAAAGCTTGGGTCATGCAAAATGGCTTGCTTTGTTATCATTGAGTGAAAATATGATTTCAGGCCAAATTCCAGATGTTCTTGGTGATCTTCCACAACTAAGGTATCTTATTCTTCATCACAATCAACTTTCAGGGAAAATACCTACCAGTTTAGGGAGATGTATTGCATTGGAAATGGTGGACTTGGCTCACAACAAACTAGAAGGAACTATACCTCTTGAATTGGAAGGTCTTACAAATCTCCAATTCTATTTCAATGTTTCTAGCAATTTATTACAAGGTTCTATTTTAGCAATGAGTAAAATGGTAATAGTTCAAGCTATAGACATGTCTCTCAACAACTTCTCAGGGGAAATTCCAGCTGCATTGTCAAGTTGCACAAACTTGCAATACTTGAATCTTTCATGGAATTCATTTGATGGTCCAATACCAACATCACTCATAAATCTAAAAAATCTTCAAACCATTGATCTCTCAAGAAATAATCTGTCAGGTGCAATCCCAATGGCTTTCCAAGAAATGAAAATGCTTCAGCATATCAATCTATCCTCAAACAACTTAAAAGGAGAAGTTCCAAAGGGAGGAGTTTTTGCAACAATTGATGAATCAGCAATTTCAAGGAATGTTGGCCTTTGTGGTAGCTGGATTAATTTGCAACCATGCTCTGATTCCAAACAGCTCTTAGTCTCCAAAAAGGTGATAGTAGCAATTGTGATTGGCATCACAATCTTCATTATGTTTTTTGTACTATTTATATTATTTTATAGGAGACGTACTAATCATAATACACTTGACCAAAATATTGTACCTAAAAGAATTTCATATGCAGAACTTGTACATGAAGGTAGTGGAATTAGTCAAACCAATTAGCTAGGGGTTGGTAGTTTTGGATATGTGTATCTAAGGAATATTAACAATGGTATAAATATTGTTATTAAACTTCTTAATTCACAAAATGAAAATGCTCTCCAAAGTTTTGACAAAGAATGTAATGTGTTGAAAATCTATTCAAGCACCACAATGTGATTAAAATCATTTTAGTTTATTGTAACCTTATTTTAAAGTAATAGTTCTTTCATTCATGTCAAATTGAAGTTTGGAGATTTGGCTATATCTTGAGAGAGGAGATGAATTTGTAGATTAAATTTGAGTGATTAATTAAGAATGACAAAGGAGATAGCACAAGAAATGGAATATATTGCTTTGTCCAAGTCAAATTTTATTGTGACCTAAAACCTAATAATGTGTTGTTATTGGATGATATGAATCCATATATAATAGATTTGGTGTTACCAAACTCTTATTGGAGAATTGAATGAATTCATTGACTTCTACAAATGCATTAAAGGGATCTATTGGCTACTTTGAACTAGGTCTAATTTTTTACATTATTGCAATAAAAATTATCATTGATTATTTTATATGGCTTGAGAACCACTAATTTATATATTGTATTGTAGAGTATGGAATGGGTGGAACTATTTTGACAAAAAGAGATTTATACAATTGTGGAATTCTACTTTTAGAATTGTTTACACAAAGATAGAATGGATACTATGTTTGTAGAAGGTTAAAATCTACTAAAATGGACAAGTCTACATTTTCCAAATAAATCATATGAGTGGTGGAAAGCCACCTTATTAGAGATTTTAATGAGTCAAATAAAGGATGGTATCAACATGCCTTACTCAATTTATGCAAGGTTGGTTTGCACAAGGGAGCTACCACAACAATACCCAAATATGATGAATATAGTTGAGAGATGATAAAAATAACAAATGCATTTCCTGTACTCCTAAAAAAAATCATTTGCCCATAGAAATACTAATAAATTGAATATTGTCTTCCCTTTTGAGTACAAGTTATCCAAGAAATACTAATTTAGCGAAACCCTTAAAATTGATCTAAATCAACATTTTAGCTCTTCACTCAACCTTTAATAATAATTAATTATTTTTGCTTTGTTTAATTTAATATATTATTACTAAAAAAATATATTTTTAAATATTTATATGGTTGCAGATTATTGTATGCTAGCTATGTAACATGTGCAATATAAGAAAACTTGTGAAGATTTGAAGAACGTCGTGTGTAATTTTCGTTATTTGTAAAATAGACATGTTTATTGAATTAACTATATATGTAAAGAAATTTTAAGGAAAATTATTTTTGAGTTGTTATTCTTACCTTGTGTCTTCTATCTTGTTAACAAATGCTATAATTTTTCATATAAAGTTTTACTTAAATATGAAATCTTTAGGTCCCTTTTTCATGCTTGTGTTGAATTAATTTAAAATATGATCATTATTTAAAATTTAGTTTAAAGTGAGAAAACAATATAAAAATATAGATATTTTATTTTATATAAAAAATTACTTGGAAAATGTTTTGTTTGACCTTAGAATAAATAAGGATTGTTAAGATATAGCCACCATTTACTCATTGGTAGTAGTTATTTTTCTAGTCACTCTATACAAAACCAATAAAAAATTAATCTTTTCATATAAAATTTAAAATTTTGGTAATATATCTCTTGAATAATTAAAATTTACCCCAAAATAAAATATTTTTAAATAAAATAAGACAAATCCAATATTGATGAGTGACCATAGTTTTAATCTATTCTCAAATCCTCTCATTAATAGAAGTGTTGAGTTCATAATCATTACACTAAATAAACTACATTTTAGATGGATCTATCAATAAGTAAAGAAAACAAAGTTGGGTGCCACATTTCTAATGAGAATGAACATTTAATGTGTAAGAGATCCTACTCCATCACTTAATGTAGAAAAATGAGCTTGAACATTTCTACAATGGCTCAACATAAATAAGTTCTCCTACCACTTTGAGGTTCATATCCAATGGATGGCTAAGAAAAATCTTATTTGGATGGAATACCCCTAGTAGATCATATAGAGATCAAATTTTGAGATATTGAATGTAAAAATACCATGAAGACAAGTATAAATATTTAAATACAAAACATATAAATAGAAAATAAGGTTTACATATGTGTATATCATGGTTGATAAGTTTACAAGCATTCATAACAAATGTTATACTTGTTGTCCTTGTTTTGAAGAATTACAAAGAAGAAAAGAAATGTTAACATAATTATTAAATTAAAATACCAAATTGAAATATTATGCCAGCTAAAAAGTTAAATGGGGTAATAGGAGAGAAGTAAGAGTGATTAAATGTAGAAATAATTAATCCAAAATCTCTAGGCTATACAGATCTAGCACAAAGAAGCCACTAGCACTCTACTATTGAACATTAAATTAGTTAGACTAATATTTTAACTTATAAAATGATCATTCTTCATTTTACTTTATAAGTTGTTTAACTTATTGTTTTTTATTATATAAGAAGTAAAATAGGATGTTGAAACCTAAACACAAAATTCCCCCAAGGTAGATTTAAAAAGGTCTAAAGGCTAGAAACAACACATTACTAATAGAGTTCGAACTAAAAAAAAAAAAAACAGAGAGCGCCAATATAACTAAGCATCTGACCCTAATCCTCCTTGAGAAATTTGAAAAGTTCCCTATGGTTAGCATTAGTGCTAGCACCCATTCTACTTCCATGACATTTGATATTTTTATCCAACAAGGTACAAAGAGTGGTTATCAAGTCATGCATGCCTTTTAGACTGAAGCAAGAGATAACTCTCATATTCCCTTTGAGGTCTTCAACTTTAGCCTTGAGGGCAACAACTTTAGCAATAGTGTGATTGCACTTGGAACATTTTTCCTAAGCATGTTGAACATCACAGGTGGTGTTAGAATTCTCCAAGTCTAAGAGAAGAGCATTCATCTCTAAGAATATATTTAGACCCTCATTATCAAAATCCACCTCATCATTATCTTCATCCTTGTTATTTTCCCTTCTTTCTCCTCCATATAGTCGTAGAGTCACTAGAAATTTCGTCAATACAGAAATTGGGTGTCGTGCGGCTAGAAAGCTTGTTAGATAGCCTAATGTTCAGCCTAGGGATCTACATCTCCTTTATAGTGTCAGACACACTTTCAATGGTCTCTTCCATGTCATCATATTTAGCTTTAACATCCTCCTCATCCCCTTCCATATTAGCTTCTTCAACAAAAAATTGGACAGAGGCTTTCTTTTTCCTTTTACTTGTGGGATTGTTGGTGGTCCATGTATGGCCTTGCTTACCCAAACAAGGGTTCTTTATAGGAATATTTTTTAAATCACAAAGGCTCAACACAACAATATTCTAGCTTGAAGAGTGGTGAGTTTTGGGGGATTTTGATTGGGGGTAGGTTAATCCTCAACCGGGGAGGTAACAAGGGTGACATTTTGCGAGGTAGCAAGCTTATTATTTCCTTTGTGGGGAGGTGTCACAAATTTCCCCATGAGGGAATAAAAAATTTTATTTTCAAGGGGAATAACATGTGAGGAGTCTTTAATGAGACAAGACCTTATGGGTTTTTCGTGGGCAAAGGGCTAAGTGGAAATGATAGAGGTGGAAAATGAGACCATGGTGAAGCAAGATAGGGGTTTATCAAGGTTTTTAGTAGTCAATTCAATGGATTCCTTCACAATGGACTCCAATGAGGATACAAAATAGAAAGGAAAGTAGATGAGAGTTTTATTCCTAAAGTGGTTTAGAAGGGGTAAATGGTAAAATTATAAATACTTGAACTTGCCTTCCAACATAACATACTTCTTAAGAAGAAAGGCATACCTTATCCCATAATTGTGAAAGTTTCGCTTTGTCAAACCCAACATGAAGTTTCATTGGAAACTCACCCTCTTTGAAGAAGAGGACCATGCTTTCATTATCCATAACTTTGTTGTGTCTCTTCAACTTTTTTCATTTACATGACATCCCAATAGCCTAGACGATAATCTCCTCACTAACTTCAAAGGAAATATCACCCATCCTCGCCTAGCGGTTATTCCAGACACTTGTAAATTGGATGGAAAAAACTTTCATCATGCCCATTAAGGAATCCAAGGAAGGGATTAATCCCCCTTCCATACATATGTGTCAAAGGAGTAAATATTTTTTGAAGTCATCATAGGAGCTTGGATCAATTCTAACCATATCACCACCCATAGTAAGAATCTCCAGGTGGCAACACTATAAACTAAACTTTCTAAGGATACTTGTATACCAACATGACTACCTGAGCAAAATGATAGTTTGGTTTCTTAATTTAAAATAAAAATTTCTAGAGTCGGGGTAAATTATTACCTTGCAATGGGATTGATTGCAAGTGTAAGAAAATAAATGAAGATATGTGTCAAAGTAATAATCCTTATTACTTGGCACCGTCGAATTTATGAAATAATCCCACTTTCACAAATTCATAGTCCTGCACAAATATTTGGCATGTGGGTTTATAATTAAACTCGCTTCATCTATCATTTTCAAAATATCATGCTAAAATATTTATGAGGAATCATCAGACATTTAATTAATTTAGTAAGGACAACCATCAAAACCTAGCAATGAGAAGCCCCATCATCAAAAAGCGAGCTCCTAACAATTATAAACATGCATTTGTCGATGACACTTTTCCCAATCACTGTCACCTCAACATCCTTATTCCACATCACCACCGAATCCAAAAGGGGATGAGGAATCAAATTCCATGCAGACATGAAAGGATAAAATCCATACACCTTTATCCTAGTCATCACCACCTTCACCATTTCCAATTTCTTAGTCCACAAAACCCTTAAACCCAAAATATGGGGATTCAAAAGTGGGTTAGATATTAAAAGAATTTATAATATTATATAATATAAACTATGAATTCTTCTAGTGGTTTTCATCATTTAAAGGGGTGGCATTTTTTGCTCCTTTAAAAGGAGGATTCTTATATTATCTAACAAATTCTCTTTGTTCCTCTAGCATCTCAAGGACTTGAAGCTTATTCTCAAATTAGCCAACACATCTAAAACTCTATTATTCTACCATCTCAGAGACTTGAAACTTATTCTCAAATTATCCAATGCATCCATAACTTTGTTCCACCTTGTATATATGAGAAAGTTCATAATTATCAAAGCTTAAGAGAATACTTTTGATGTCATGAATAATATCACTGGTAGACCATCCCAGAATAATCTTCCCCTCTACAAATTCTATAATGATCTTGGAATTGTCTTCAATCTATAAGTTTTTTATTTCAAAGGAGAGGGCAATTTTAATCCCCCATAGCATAGCCATTTATTTGACCACATTGCTAGTTTTCACCGCCAAACCCCTTGAGAAGCTAGCAATGACTTCACCATTGGGTGATCATAAAATTCCTTCTCCACTTGTAAAACTTGGGTTGCCTTTAGTAGCCCCATCAAAATTTAACTTTCCCCAATCAACTAGGGGAGGTCTCCATTTAGTATTTTTATGAGCAATTTTGAGCATTACATAATGGTACAGGTTTGGTTCCTTTATTTTTCTATTTTCATTAGTTTTTGGGACCTTGAAGTTATATGTTTCTTTGAAACATGGTTTTGGTCATAAATTTTGCATATGGAATCAAATTTTTTATTTTAAATAGGCATTAGAGAGAATTTATTGTGTAATACATACTAGATCATGTAAATTTTCAGTTTGGTGTGTAGAGAGATTTTGGTACTTGTTGTATCACTTGTAGGTGTTTGGGATTCGAGGTATGATTTTGTGAGGATACAAACAAATTAAGAGGAAAACGCTTGAGGAAATACATATTTTTATGAGATATATATTATGGTACAATGGATTTATAGATTTGGTACTTCCTGACATAGTTTTGTAGGTGTTTTTAGTGAAACAAATTAAGAGGGAAACGCTTGAGGAAATACATATTTTTATGAGATATATATTATGGTACAATGGATTTATAGATTTGGTACTTCCTGACATAGTTTTGTAGGTGTTTTTAGTGTTTGGACTTTGATAGTAATAAGTACATTGGTTGTCTTCTAGTTTGAGGAAATAGATTGATATGTGTGGATACTAGGAGCCTTGTTCTGGTGAGAGTTGAGTATAGGTACAGTAATGGTGATTATTATGGTGTCATGGATATGCAGGTGCATTTGAGCATTGGCACAACATGATCATGTATGTGGTTGTTTGGTGGTGATGTGGGTTAGTGTTAGGAGGTTGTTCTTATCTTTTATATACTTTTTTGGTTCCTTGACTATGGTTACTCACTTGCGGTCTTGTTTGGAAAATCATATGTGGTTTATTTTTTGTTTGAGTCTCAAGGTCTACAAGATTATCTTTTTTAATATCTTGGTTTGTGTTGTGCATGTTTTGCACACACGCCCCATCGTGGGCAGGGACCCCCTCTTTTCACTCCCGACGAGCTGCTTTGCTCCCGTCCCCTTTTGTGTGCCCCTTTCCTGGAGCCTAAATTGGTCATGTGTCATCAAACGATCAAATTCCCCTAACCAAATTCACTTACCTGAGTGAATTTAGTCTTTCACTTTCGTGGAAGTGCCTCTATGGGTTTTCCCTTTGCCCATTGCCCCGACGTCCTCCAAGCCTCATCCCTGGTCGCTTGATTCATTTTTTTTCATTTTTGACTTTGGGGATAGGTTTCCTATGGATTTTGGATATTTTGTGGTGTCTAAGTGAACTACCAAGGTTTCATTAAGTTTCGAGAAGTTGTGAAAATTTCATTTTGAAACTCCGTCGCTCTGGGGTCCGAACTGTCTGTCGCCCTTTCAAAACAGCATTCTTGCCAGGGAAGTTTGGCCTTCGGGGCCTAGACTGTCCATTGCCCTTTCAAAACAACATTCTGGCCTCTGAGGCCCAGACTGTCCATTGCCCTTTCAAAATAGCATTCTGGCCTTCGGGGCCCAGACTGTCCATTGCCCTTTCAAAACAACATTCTGGCCTTCGGGGTCCGGACTGTCCGTCGCCCTTTCTAAACAACATTTCGGCCTCTCGGTCCCGGAACGTCCAAACACCCTCCCAATTTGGAAATGGACTTTGACCCACATGCTCCAATTGGATCCTCTCCTGCATGAACTTTTCAAAGTCCAAATTTTAAGCCAGGAGAAACCATCTGGGTCACCCTGCCTTGTTCACCCTTTCAAAACAACATTCTTGCCAGTGAAGTCCGGCCTCTGGGGCCTGGACTATCCTTTTCCCTTTCAAAACAACATTCTGGCCTTCGGAGTCCGGACTATCTGTCGCCCTTTCAAAATAGCATTCCGGCCTCTCGGTCCCGAAACATCCAAACGCCCTCCCAATTTGGAAACGGACTTTGACCCACATGCTCAAATTGGATCCTCTCCTGCATGAACTTTTCAACTTCCAAATTTGAAGCTGGGAGAAACCATCTGGGCCGCCCTACCTTGTTTTCCCTTTCAAAACAACATTCCTACCAGGGAAGTTTGGCCTACGGGGTCTGGACTATCGATTGCCCTTTCAAAACAACCTTTTGGCCTCCGAGGCCTGGACTGTCCATTGCCATTTCAAAACAACATTCTGGCCTTTGGGGCCCAGACTGTCCATTACCATTTCAAAACAACATTCTGGCCTCCGAGGTCTGGACTATCCATCGCCCTTTCAAAACAACATTTCGGCCTCTCGATCTCAAAACGTCCAAATGCCCTCCCAATTTGGAAACAGACTTTGACCCACATGCTCAAATTGGATCCGCTCCTGCATGAACTTTTCAAATTCCAAATTTGAAGTTGGGAGAAACCATCTGGGTTGCCCTGCCTTGTTCGCCCTTTCAAAACAACATTTTGGCCAAGGAATTCTGGCCTCTCGGACCCAGACCGTCCAAACTCCCTCCAGTAAACTTCTAATGGCAATTCACACTAAATATTATGATAATTTGATGATGCATGGATGGATCTAACAAAGAGTTTTCAAGATTTGACTAACGTTTTCCTTAATTTGTGTATGAAAGCACTTACAACACTTCATACATGTAGGTTTTAGGAAGCCTACCACGCGTCCATCGGGAGACCCATTGAGAAAGTTGAACAAGGAAAAGCATATAGCTCCTATCATCATTCACTTTATGCCCACCTCTCTTCATAGTACCCATCAATAGAGCAAGGCATGTGTTGAGGAGGCCAATGACAAAATGCAAGGGGGTGGTCTTGAAGAAAGCATAAGGGAGTTGTCCTACTTTTAACCAAATGATGGTGATCTTTAAGGGGTTGTCCACTTGAATCAGGGGCAACCAATCCATTGATGCCAGTCGTCGACGAGCCCGTTTGATCCAATGAATAATGTTGCAATTCTATCAAGCAAAGGGCAGCTTTCAGGCAGTTTCAGCTACAGTAAAAGGGAAATCAACAAGAGGACAAAACTACTACAACACCTGGACACTAAAAGACAAAATAGGGAAAAGACAATAGATGTATTTTAAATTGCTGAATATTGTGTCCTAGGTGAAGCCCTGATGTAATTGAATATGAGCCACATAATGTAAATCAATTCTAGCCATTCATTCAGGCTTTAGAAAACTATAAATAGGGTTCTCCCCCTCATTTGTAAATGGTTGGAGAGTTGGTGTAAAGGCATTCTGCAGCAATAGAAATCAACATTGCATGATTTATGGGTGTTTCCTTTTGATTTTGCTCATTATGTGTACATGGTTCTACTTCCCTATTAGTTTAGTTGTTATTTTATTGAATGGAAGTGATGATGGTGTTTTATGTTACAGTATTTGATGAATTTCCAACCCATACTTTTGGCACTTGTTGATGACAAGCTGTTGTGCAAAGTTAGCCTGGGCTTCCATATTTCATTGCTGCAACTTATTTCAATTACATGTTCATGATGTGCATGTGCAATATGAAAATCAGCAGTCCTTAGAAGATGTAATGTCCCCTTCTCGAGCATGATCTTTCCAGTGACCGTTAGCCTATTCTGGAGACCCGTAGGCTATTCGGAAGGTGAAATTAGGGTTTCATGTTTCGAAGGATGCTCTTGCTTGAGGTTGGTTGTTTCAATGGCAGATTCTTTCTGGGTTTTCAGAGAGCTTCGCAGTGATATGTTGTTCTTGGCATTCTGAGCAATTTCAGGAATTTACTACTTTTAGTAAATTCTATTTATGGCAGTGTTCCTATTGGTTTCAGCATGGTTGACCTTCTACTTCAGACTGATCATTTGGCTTGCTCATTTATGGCTTCAGGGCACAATTGGAGAGATAAGTCGAATTATTTAATTAAAAGTCATGTTTTAATGTTATATTTTAACATTGACTCCCTTGGCCTAGCTCGTCACTTTAAGTTGTTTTAAAATATGTCATTATGGGTGGGCGCCTCATTGAAAGAAATTAATTATATTTCTTATAAAGTAAAGATTAACCCAAGGTCAAATTGGACACCAACTTCAAGGAGGAAATAAAGTATTATTAAAACGTCAAAGTTTGCTTGGAAAAGTGGGACGCCTTCTATTGGAGGATTAGGGTTTGGTTCGAAAAGGAAGTTTAGGGTTTCGAGAAAGATCATCTGAAAATTATAAAAGGAGGCTATTGGTTATCATTGAGATCATCTTTTGTCTACAGGAATGTTATGCTGCCGGATTGGCTTTGGGATTGCTTCGAGGAACGTACGCCTCCTAGCTTGGCATTGCTTCTCGCTTGAGAGATAGTGACTAGTGGTGAGATAGTGTAGTTTGAGAGTTTTGCATTGGGATTTGTGCATTGTAACCAGCTTATGGCTTTCTAGTTCAGATTATGCATATTAGAGGGTTTTTAGAATTGCATTTTTTATTACAGCAGATTGTCTTTTTCATTCATAAGTCAAAAATACAAAAAAATATCATTCTGGGTATTGTCTAGATCTCTTTGTCTGTGAAGGACGAACTATTTCCTTAAGTTTCAGATTTTTTGGAAAAGGATTCAATTTTTAAAGTCAAATCGCCCCTCTTGCTGGGTTGTACCATCTATCCTTGCATTGATTTCTGTGCATAAATTAAATAGAGGCTTTTGGGTTTGTTTTGGGTTGCAGTCTTGGGCGCCTTCATCATTTGGGTCTATTGCATTTCATTTCATGTCAATCGGATGACCTATGAGAGAGTTATGATCATTTATGTCAGTTAATAGTTGCTGGTTATAAAATTAAAGTGCAGATCTGTTAAAAATCAGAATCATCATTTGGTCTCTGAGAGAAGACATTGGTCTTAGCATCCGTGATTAAGGAAAGGAGAGTTCTTTTATATGATGTAAAGCTAATCTATTCAATTCATATGCTCTTGGAAGGAAAATGCTCTTCATTTTGTAAGCTGACAATAGTACTGGCAACAGTTCTCAATCTTGCTTAATTCTGCTTCGTAATGCTTATTTCATATTCTGAAGTCGCTTTGTAATATCTGACACCTCCGCCCTATGGTAGCTCCTTCCCCACTTCGGGTTAGAAAGCACATTCTGGGTGTCGAGTTACTTTCAGCATTCTAGCTTATTTCCCTTCAAAGCATTGTAATTCTTAGCACTCCGCCATATGGTCACCTCAATTCCGCACTGGATTGGGTAGTACATACTTGGTGTTGAGTTTTCTTTCAGTATTTGTAGTGTAGAAGATCCTCTGACCATATGCTCGCCATCATTGACGCCATCCTTGGTTGGATTTCCTTCCAATTTTGTTTCTGCATTCAAACCCTCTGACCAATGCTCACACCTTGCCCACATCAGGATCCTGGTGTACATTCTAGTTAGAGTTGCTTCAGCATTGTTGGTTTAGCTGCTAACCTTAACGGGTGCCTTGGCTTGTAATTTGCAATTGAAAATTTAAAAAAAAAATTGGCTCAAAATATTTCAAAAGATTGCACTGGTTTTGTGTAACTGTAGGTTTCTCTTGGCCAAGAAAAACCTAGTTTAGGGAGTTTTTCTACTGTAGCAGCCTC
Source organism: Sequoiadendron giganteum (assembly GCA_007115665.2). Lineage (NCBI taxonomy): Eukaryota > Viridiplantae > Streptophyta > Pinopsida > Cupressales > Cupressaceae > Sequoiadendron > Sequoiadendron giganteum. Next base: position 561,452,661 of record CM021101.1, on the reverse strand, counting down.
CATGATCACTATTCCTTCATAGTTGCAGGTCCAGGAACTTGCTCTCTTCCCTGCTCTTTTCCTTTTTTTTAATAGGTAACCTATGCTAAGGTTCATTGCACATTATAAAGCTAAATCTGATGTTGAAATGGAGTTCTAGACTATTGTTTGAAGCATCAACAAATGCTCAACAACTCTCCCATCTTAAGAACCTCATTTGTAGATCCAACTTCCCCACTTTGTGACTCATTCATAAGACCACCTTGTGATTCCAGCAAATCACATGAAACAACTGAGATATTCCAAGCACTGTCAAGACTTGACATTAGAGACCTTGGGATAGTGTTCTTCAATTTGATTGTGGAAGATTGTCTTTCAAGAGAGGTGATGCACCTATGCATCACCTATGTTGAGAAGTGCATAAAAACCACATCAACAGAACTATGCATGTTTTGCACACACGCCCCGCCATGGGTAGGGACTCCTTCTTTTCGCTCCCGACGAGTTGCTTTGCTCTCATCTTATTTTATGTGCCCCTTTCATAGAGCCTAAATTGGTCATGTGTCATCAAATGATCAAATTCACTTACCTGAGTGAATTTGGTCTTTTGCTTTCGCGGAAGTGCCCCTACGGGTTTTCCCTTTACCCGTTGCCCTAGCGTCCTCCAGGCCTCATCCCTGCTCGCTTGATTCATTGTTTTTCATTTTTAACTTTGGGGATAGGTTTCCTATGGATTTGGGATGTTTTGTGGTGCCTAAGTGAACTGCCAAGGTTTCATTAAGTTTCAGGAAGTTGCAAAAATCTCATTTTGGAACTTCGTCGCTTCGGGGTCTGGACTGTTCGTCGCGCTTTCAAAACAGCATTCCTGCCAGAGAAGTCCAGCCTCCGGGGCCCGAACTGTCCATTGCCCTTTCAAAATAGCATTCTGGCCTCCAGGGCTCGAACTATCCATTGCCCTTTCAAAACAACATTCTGGCCTCCGGGGTCCAGACTGTTCGTCGCCCTTTCAAAATAGCATTTCGGCCTCTCGGTTCCGGAACGTCCAAACGCCCTCCCGATTTGGAAACAAACTTTGACCCACATGCTCAAATTGGATCCTCTCTTGCATAAACTTTTGAAATTCCAAATTTGAAGCCGGGAGAAACCATTTGGATCGCCCTGCCTCGTTCGCCCTTTCAAAATAGCATTCCTGCCAGGGAAGTCCGACCTCTAAGTCCCAGACTGTCCATTGCCCTTTCAAAACAACATTTTGGTGTTCAGGGTCTGGACTGTCCGTCGCCCTTTCAAAATATCATTACGGCCTCTTGGTCCCGAAACGTCCAAACACCCTCCCAATTTGGAAATGGACTTTGACCCACATGCTCAAATTGGATCCTCTCATGCATGAATTTTTCAAATTCCAAATTTGAAGTCGGGTGAAACCATCTGGGTCGCCTTGCCTTGTTTGCCCTTTCAAAACAACATTCCTGCCAAGGAAGTCCGGCCTTCGGGGCCTGGACTGTCCATTGCCCTTTCAAAATAGCATTCCGACCTCTCGATCCCGGAATGTCCAAACGCCCTCCCAATTTGGAAACGGACTTTGACCCACATGCTCAAATTGAATCCTCTTCTACATGAACTTTTCAAATTCCAAATTTGAAGCTGGGAGAAACCATCTAGCTCGCCCTGCCTTGTTCACCCTTTCAAAACAACATTTTGGCCAGGGAAGTCTGGCCTCTCGGGCCCAGACCATCCAAAATCCCTCTATTAAACTGCTAATAGCAATTCACACTAAATATTATGATCTTTTGATGATGCATGGATGGATCTAACAAAGAGTTTTCAAGATTTGACTAACGTTTGCCTTGATTTGTGTATGAAAGCACTTACAACACTTCATGCATGCAGGTTTCAAGAAGCCTATTGTGGGTCCATCAAGAGACCCATTGAGAAAGATGAACAAGGAAAAGCACATAGCTCCTATCATCATTCACTTTATGCCCACCTCTCTTCATAGTACCCATCAATAGAGCAAGGCATGTGCCGAGGAGGCCAATGACAAAATGCAAGGGGGTGGTCTTGAAGAAAGCATAAGGGAGTTGTCCTACTTTTCACCAGATGATGGTGGTCTTTAAGGGGTTGTCCACTCAAATCAGGGGAAACCAATACATTGATACCAATCGTCGACAAGCGCATTTGATCCAATGAAGAATTTTGCAATTCTATCAAGCAAAGGGCAGCTTTCAAACAGTTTCAGCTACAGTAAAAGGGAAATCAACAAGAGGACAAAACTATTGCAACACTTGGGCACTAAAAGACAAAATAGGAAAAATACAACATATGTATTTTAAATTGTTGAATATTGTAGAGTAAGTGAAACCCTGATGTAATTGAATCTAAGGCACACAATGTAAATCAATCCTATCCATTCATTCGGGCTTTGGAAAACTATAAATAGGGGTTTCTCCCTCATTTGTAAATGGTTGGAGAGTTGGTGTAAAGGCATTCTGCAGCAATAGAAATCAACATTGCATGATTTATGGGTGTTTCCTTTTAATTTTCCTCATTATGTGTGCATGGTTCTACTTCCCTATTAGTTTAGTTGTTAGTTTATTGAATGGAAGTGATGATGGTGTTTGTTGTTACAATATTTGATGAATTTCCAGCCCATGCTTTTGGCACTTGTTGATGACAAGCTGTTGTGAAAAGTTAGCTTGGGCTTCCATATTTCATTGCTGCAACTTAGTTCAATTGCATGTTCATGATGTGCATGTGCAATCTAAAAAATCAGCAGTCCTTAGAAGATTGCGCTAGTTTTGTGTAACTATAGGTTTCTCTTGGCCAAGAAAAACCCACTTTAGGGAATTTTTCTACTGTATCAACCTCCATGATCACTGTTCATTTGTAGTTGCAGGTCCAGGAACTTGCTCTCTTCCCTACTTTTTTCCTCTCTTTTTTAATAGGTAACCTATGCTAAGGTTCATTGCACATTATAAAGCTAAATCTGATGTTGAAATGGAGTTCTAGACTGTTGTTTGAACCATCAACAAACGCTCAACAACTCTCCCATCTTAAGAACCCCATTTGCAGATCCAACTTCCCCAATTTGTGACTCATCCGTAAGACCACCTTGTGATTCCATAAAATCACATGAAACAACTGAGATATTCCAAGCACTGTCAAGACCTGACATTAGAGACCTTGGGATAGTGTTCTGCAATTTGATTGTGGAATATTGTCTTTCAAGAGAGGTGATGCACCTATGCATCGCCTGTGTTGATAAGTGCATAAAAAACACATCAATAGTTTGTAGGTTACTAATACGATATTTTCATGTTTCATTTATGGGATCTACGAGTTATGTAGTTGCATGGATTGATCACCCATTTGATTGTAGTGTGATGATTTGGATGTGGACTATCTATATCCATGGGATTGATTCAATGTTGATGCGTACTTTATTAGTTGGCCTTGTTTGTGGTCATTTATGTATGGGTATGTTGCATTGGGATGAGAGGATATGATTAGAGTTCCTAGATAGTTGGTTATTGGGACTTGTAGTATGATTATCATGATGACATGGATAGCTTGGTCACACATTTTAATGTGATCTTTTGACAGTGATGGTTTGGTGGTGTTGGATTAATTCCTAATGTTTTGATGGTGGTTGTATCTTCTTGGATTTGATATTTTGGTTCTACTACTTCTTTGGAGCTAATAAAATTATAGTTTAGAATGTGCATGGAACATGGGTGATATTCATTTAGGAGATGGTTTTTTATATGCAGTCACTATTTCACACAATTTTCCCTTTACTCTAATTTCAAAAAAATTATCTTTTATTCTAGTGCATCTTGAATCATTGTTAATCACCACCCTCACAAAGGAATTTAATCTTCTATATATATCCTCTAGAATAGCACAAAACACTATTTAAGTCAGCTCCAAGATGACCATATTGGATGAAAAGATTGATATTGTATGGGTCAACTCCAAAACACATCTAAAATCAAAGAGATTTATTTGTGGATCAACATACGCTATATCAGGGCCCAAATGCATCACAAAACATTCTTCAAGGAAATTTTATTTTATCAAGATCAACCATAGAGAATGAAACAAGTCATGTTGGCCCAAATAGTATTAATACCATCAATACTCTCACTATGTAACTTTACACAGCTGGAGAGGTACTAAAATTATCATGCGGACTGAGATGCAGGTGCTATAGATCATGCGCAATATTTATTCAACCTTTTCCTTAAGTATTTGATCATAAAATGTCGGTGCAAGAGGAGAAACCCAAAAAATAATATGAAACAGAGCAGCATGGACATACTATAGCAAACTGTCATTCAAAAGTTGAACTTTCAGACCATCACAACACTTGATACTGTTAAGTAGTATGTCATGAACACCAAAGAACACTTTCACATAATTAGAAGACCAATAATTCAAATATGGAGGAATGTGAATTATTTCAGTGAGCCTTCAACAACATAGTTTTTCTACCAGAGCACAAACTGAAATATTGTTATTTGTAACTTTTACTGTAGAAGGTGTGATAGCTTGATTTATTGGATGTGGAACCTTCACAACACAATCACCTTTCCTTCATAACCAAAAGATAAGATAATTCACAGCAGAAGAATGCAGATCAACATATCATGGCTCTACCTTAGAGTTAACCCTATGAGTGCTTTAGCAAAACTTCTACAACTTAACTCTATATATAGTACATCAAATTGATATTATATCAATGTAAACACATTTTGGACTTATTTGAACATTAGTATCATCCTCTGCATAATACTTGGTCACAATGCTGAACATTATTCGTCACCATACAGCTCTGCAGACTTGCCCAAATTGATATCACATCATAACAACTATCTTTGGAGAATGTACATACTTCATCATCACATTTGACATCAATGACACCCCATATTATGTTGACATCAATGACAACACTTATTGCTAACAATCTCCTCCTTTTTCATTTATGGTAACACACATATGCTTCTCTCCCCCTTTGGCATCAAGGGAAAAGGGTATGATATCTTTTATTTATAGCATCTCAAAAGTGTATGAGCTCCCCTCTTACTATCTACTCCCCCTATGATGGATATTCTCCAAAAATAGATGCTATGTAAAAAAATATTTTCAACAACAAGATACTGCACTTCTCTGTAAAAAAATGTACAAGGGAAAAACAATCTTAACTTACTCCTTTACTCCTTTACATCTTTATAAGGTACGATATTCTTGTAAATTACCTTTAGTTTCTCTCGAGTTGCAACCCAATTTGTTTTTGTTGAGGTGAGAATATGACTTTGACATTCAAATTTCATGCACAATTCATTGGCCTCGTTTATTTTGCTAGGAGCTTTCATTTTTTGACCCACCTACACTGCTTTGATCAACACTCCAGATAATGATGCCAACCACAAATTGATTTCTTCTCTTAAAAAACTGAATTGTTTCTTTAATTGGTCTCTCTGGTCTAGAAGCAAAGTCAATTGTACATATAAATATTCTCAATTTGTGCCCTAGTTGATCCATCCATATATCTTGATAGATCATAAGTTTCAGCCAGTTGTGTAATATGTGACTCAATAGACTCAATCTAACTTTTGATATATTTTGCAGAGCTTGACCATTTCAAGAAAAAATGACAAAGAGTTGTTACTTCATTCACATAATTCTTAAACATTTGTATGTTTTCTTACAATTTATTATGTTCATTAGCACACTGGTTTGAAGCTCTACCCATTCTCTTGTCTTTTATCTTTCTCAAGGCCTCTTGTTCTTCCTTTTTTTGTAAGTGAGAGGAGTGATCCTTGAAGGAATCCATTAATACCTTTATCTTTCGTTCCAAAGGTAGGGAGACATAAATGTTTACTTCTGATAGACCTTCCTGAATAGTCTTGACTAACTCATCAACTAATTCACTCTTCTTTACATGTTTTTGTAGTATTTATTTTCTTGCAGAGGTATGCAAAGCATCACCGAGTTGTAGCTTAGGGGAGATATGTTTTCCAATTCAATTTATCACTCATGTGTTGGAATTTGCATAAGTTATGGTACCACCACAGGTTGAAACTATAATTGCATCCCTAGAAAATATTTGAAATAGTTTGTAGATAAGAACCCTAGCCTCTATTTGTAGAAGAATCTTGCTTCTTAGTTGCTTTTAATTCTATATCCTTAACTTTATTTTGCTCAATATTTTATTTTTCCTCTTCTTTCCCTTATTTTTCTATATCCATATTGGAGACTCCTTGCACCTTGTATACATTGAACACATTTTTTCCTTCTTTATTTCTAGAAAGTTATTCCATTTCTTTATCATCTTTCTCCAAGGGAGACACATTATGTTCTTTGTTAGATTTAGTGTTCACCAAAGGTAAGACACTCATTTTACTCTGATCCCCTACACCTTGTGCACTTGTATTCTTTGAAGGAGCAGTTTCCTCATTTAGTTTGATAGTTTCACCTATCACATTATCTTTAGCCATATTATCCTTAAAAGTTGATGTATCTAAGTCATGAGCAGACACATCAAGTATATCTAAAGTATCTGAAGGGGCTTGATCACAAATGATTTCAGCATTCTTTAATCTTTCCAAAAAAATTGTTGTTTCAGTTTTATTCTCTATCCTCTTTATTTCTTCTTTATCATTCCCCATTAGAACATTTATTCTTTGTTTGATTCTGATTCCTTGTGCTTGATATTGAAATAGTTTGACCCTTTCTTCATGAGAGATGGATACACCAGCCTTCTCTAATGCATGTTGCCTCATTCTCACTTCTTCAATAGCTTCATTCCTTTTTTTTCTCAACACATCTGCCAAGCTTGTCAAAATTTGATCAATGATTTCGTTTAGAGCCATCAAAGTTAATCATATATAGGATTATTGCTTTCTCAATTATGGCTTTGTTAGTAGGGCCCATTTCATCATAAAGTAAAATGACCTCTTTTAGTGAATCATGCTCTATAATTACATTTATATTAGCCCCAAGTTGTAGAGGCTCATGTTTAGATGTTTCTAGAGGATACCCAATTGTTTCTTCTTCAATTTATTTTTACATGGGATATATCTTCTTCTTGTTGTTGTTTTGTATTCTTCTTCCTCCTCTTCAATATATAGGATTTCAATTCTTCTTCTTCTTCTTCCTCATCATCATCCACATTTATTGGAGCATAATTTTCCCTTGTTGTTTTCTACTTAGTTCATGACTTATTTCTTTCAACATTCTTGGCTTTTTCGATACATTAGTAGTGGCTCTTTTTTTGCTAGGAGATGATTGAGTAGGTCTGGAAGTTTAAATAGCGGTAGAGGTAGATCTGCTTGATCTCCTTGGTCCCCATGGAGTGGTGATGAAGGCTTGTGATACATCTGCAGAACCTTTGGTAATGTTCATCACCCTCTTTAACTCTAACATCATATTTCCTAATTTATTCTTCACCTTTTCTTCTACATTATTTTTCACTTTCTTTTTGGTTATTTCATCATAAGTACCATATCTCTTAACTATTTTATCCTTAGGTTTGTTGAGAAATATTTTAGCATATGCAATCCAATTTTCTCTAGAAGGTTCATAGGGAAGCCTTGTAATCCAAGAAGTCCTTGGTTCAATCGCTTCCATGTAACAATTGTCTTTATCAACCATGAAAGTGATCACATCCTTGTACCTTTCTACAACTTGAGAGGGTATCTTATCCCTCTTTTGCATTTCACTTTGGAAAGTTTTAAAGAAACCCTAAAACATTATGTTGTATTGATTGTTGTTTAGAAACTTATGCATGTATTCCCTAATCTGATGTGAGACAAAAAAATCCCTTCTCCAAACCACATTCTTCATACTTGGTAATTCATTCATGAAATAGAACATAAGACAAATGATCAGAGATCCATACCAGAATTCATACCTTGTTTCCTTTGTTTTGTGCATATTCTCCAATAGTTGTTGCCATATAATCTCACATAGACCAAATTATTTTACTTCCTTCACCATCAGATGTGTTGTATGAATTGTGGTGGTGGTAGCAGAGCCTTCTCTATTTGAGTAGTATATCTTGTATGCAATTCCTATTATTGCATAACAAACTTCTAGGTCTTTCATGTCAACCATAGTGAGTGCCATTTTATCAAATTTAGTTCTAATGAGCCTCATAAATTCTTCATTCTTGATAGATTTCATTGTAGGAACAGGTCCAAAGGAGCAAAAAACTAGTCACAACCCTGATAGCTTCCTTTGTGATTAGATGGGATTGATCAATCTAGAAGGTATCCTTGTGAATTTGGATTAAAGCAATTCTGACCCATTCATCTTCACAGAAAAAATTTGGAATACCCTTCCACACATATAATACTTTTAGTTCCACATTCATATATTCAAGCTTCAGCTGAAAATCATCACCTAGGAGATGATTGAATCTGAACTCTTCCATCTTCAAATGGTTGTATTCATCCAACTTTAAATGAATAGATGAAGACATCATTTGAATGTAGTACATTGATGGGAACATGGGAGAATGCTCCATCCTTATCGGTTTCTATAGATTTGTATGAATGTTTCTTGAATTCTGGTCTTGGACTTTCAACAACATCAATGACAATTGGTGTAGCCATGATATCACTAGGGTTTTTTACACAAACCATAGAAACACCTATGAATTTTTCTTGTTAGGGTTTGCACGAACATTTTCTTCACTTCCTCAGCTTTAGCATGCACTTGCTATCTCTCAATTGTGATTGAATCAAGATTAAATATGCTTCATACCAACTCTAATTATTTTGTGTTAAATGCCTTTCTTGGTTCTTGAAATTAGCAACTTTTTACTATCAGTGAAATCACAAAACTACCCAATCTTTCAGGACACTTTTGTAGAAGGTTTATTTTCTCTAGAACCATGACCGAAAAAATTCATATCACTTTTCACCATTATGCTAAAGGCTTCAGCATCTCATGCATTTCAGGGGTTTGACAAGACCTTTCAATTGCAACTCCCCTTGATTCAATGCATCTTCTTTAGTTATTAGAGGGCTCATGTACACCATGGTAAGGTATAGATTCACTCTTCACTTTATTTTCATCCTTCTGCCAAAATTTATTCATCTCCTTCTTTTGTTGACTAATGACAGGCCTCTTTTGAGGAGCAAAAGATCTTACACTCTTTCCCTTAAAAAAATTTGCAACGTATCTTGGTTTATTGTAGTTGTAGTAGATGGTACTAGCTTGTAGAGGAAAATTGATTCTTCTTGATCTATAATTAGCAGCCTTATGACCAAACTTGTTGCATGTGTAGCAATAGCCATAGAAGGATTGAGAGTTCATAGCATTATTCCTTGCTACCTTACTTCTAAATTCATTATCTCTGTGTCTAAGTTTGTTACAAGCATAGCATTGACCATAAAATAATTGAGTTTTCATAGCATTGTACCTTGAAACTTTGAAAGACTTTTGACTCATCATGCTTATGCATTCAACTTCCTTATGACCAAATTTATTATAGGAAAAGCAATTACTATTGAACTTGGTGAGAGAATTTTTTTTAGGAGTAGGTAGATGCACTGACCATAGGTCTTTTTCCTTTTTCAAAAACAAGTTCAAATTTCTCTTTTGAGGGTTTTTTAGAGTTAATTAACTCATCGAGAATTTTAGAGCCTCCTCTCAATTTTAGACCTTTGTCAATTTTTTCTTTATCTTTTTCAAGTTCTTTTCTCAGGAGTATAATCTCTTCCTCAAACTTTAAGTATTCAACATTTTTTCCATTGAGTTTGGTATTCAAGCAGTCCTCAATCTATTTTCCTTCTTCAACCTTGATTTTTAAACTCAAAATAAAATCTTCAACTCCTTTGGCTTTCATTTCACATTCACTTCCACCTTCTATTTGAGATTTTCAATTGCTAATTTCTTCCTTTGATTCTTTAGCTTCTACCTTCAATTTGTCAATTTTATTTTTTGACTTTTCCAACATGCATTCATATTAGATATTTTGTAGTCTTGATTCATCTAGATCTTCAAGAGCAGATCGAAGTTCTCATTCAAAATCTACTTCACAATATTTTGAATTGGTGTCCCAACCTTTAGATTCCATTGATCCAAGATCTAATTCTATAATAAACATGTCATTGCAGACCCCATGTTTTTAAGAGCAAGATCAACCTTAGTTGTTAAGCTTCTCGAGTCACTTGGCTCTAATACCAATTTTTTAACATAATGATGTGCTCAGAGGGGGGGTGAATCAACATAATTTAAAATAAACCATTTCCATTTGTAGATTAACAACACATCACAAAACTAAAAGAATAGAAAAGAACACTTGCATCACATGAATACACCAAGATTTTTACATGGAAAACCCAATGAGGGAAAAACCACAATGAGTATTAACTCACAATATATGTAGCTCACTACTAACAACAATTAAAAATTTTAAGGCTCACTTCCTATGGAATTGTAGATTAGGATACATGATGAATGTAATAAAAAAATTGATTATTAACTACTTTGGGGAAGCATCTAACATATGTTGAAGTTGTAGTCACCATTTCGCATAATTTTTCCTTTACATTGATTTCTAACATTTCAGCTCTTTTATTCTACTCTATCATGAATCACTATTAATCACCACCCTCACAAATGAATTTTATCTTCTATATATATCCTCTGCAATATCACAAAACACCAATTAATTCAGATCCAAGATGATCGCTGATGTAATAATTGATATTGTATGGGTCAACTCTAAAACACATCCAAAATCAAAGAGTTTTAGTTGCAGATCAATATACACTATGTCAGGGCCCAAAAACATCACAACACATTCTTCAAGGAAAAATTAATTGATCAAGATCAATCGTAGAGAATGAAACAAGTCATGTCAGCCCAAATAGTATTAATAGCATCAATACTCTCACTATTTGACTTTACATACCTGGGGAGGTACCAAAATAATCATGTGGATTGAGATGTAGGTGCTATAGATCATGAAAAATATTCAGCCAACCTTTTCCTTAAGTATATGATCATAAAATGATGGTGCAAGAGGAGAAACCCACAAAATAAACTAAAACAGAGCAACACAAATAGACCATAGCAAACTATCATTCAAAAATTGAACTTGCAAACCATCACAACACTTGATACTATTAAGTAGTATGTCATGAAAACCAAAGAAAATTTTCATAGAATTGGAATACCAATACTTCAAATCTGGAGGAATGTGGATTATTCCAATAAGCCTTCAACATCATAGTACTCTGCTAGAGCACAAACTGGAACATTATTATTTATAACTTTCATTGTAGAAGGTGTGATAGCTTGATTTCTTTGATGTGGCACCTTCACAAATCAATCACCTTTCCTTCAAAACTGCAAGACAAGATACTTCACTACAGAAGAATTTGGGTCAACGTAATATGACTATGCCTTAGATTCAACCCTTCGAGTGCTTTAGAAAAAAATTCTAGATATGCGGTACATCAAACTAATATGATATCAATGTAAACACATTATGGACCTATCTGAACATGAGTATCATCCTCTGCATCATACTTGGTCACCATGTTGAAAATTATTCTTCCCCATGCAGCTCTACAGACTTTCCCCAACTGATATTGCATCATAACAACTATCTTCAAAGAATGTACATACTTCATCATCACATTTGACATCGATGGCACCCAATACTGGGTTGACATCAATGGCAATACTTATTTCCAACACCAGTGATGGATGATCTATAGTGGTTGGGTGTCATAGAAAAAATATTGGATTATGATTCTTATGGTGTATGAGTGTTTTGACATCTTCAGTTCTATTATTAGGAGATAGTTATATTCATGTGATTGCATATGTTGATCCTTGGTTTAGAGTATGTTTGGTATTGTGTCTTGGTTTACTCTTGATGCTAGCTTAGAGTTTTTACATGATACAGGTTCTCTTGAGATGAGGATGCGTGCATTGGTGCACATGATCTCCTAGGAGGAGATGTTGGATCATTATGTCACATGATGTTTTCCTATTTCCATGGTTATACTTTTGACATTGATCTAGATGGTTCTCTTCATATTGATTATATTGGTCATTTTATTGGGAGCTTTGTAATAATGGTGTGTTTTATTTGGAGCTTAGCATGGATTGATTGGTTGTAGGTGCTCATGAATACTTGGAGACAGAGGTGAGGTTGGATTTCTCTTGAGTTTAGAGACATTTGTTGAGACAATTACTCTTTGGAGGTTTCAGCAAGAAAACCAAGGAGCCTTTCACCTAGATATGGATGTGAGTCCATGATGGACTTGAGAGGATATTATATTCTTAGAGAGATTCATGATGACTCAATTATCCTAGAGGATCATTCTCATTCTCCACTCCTTGTCTACTCGGTGGTTTATCATCTAAGAGATATTTTTCCATTCTTTTTTTCAAATACATTATTTTTTATGCTTTTTCTCCTCATAGATATGGACCTTGATCTATGGATAGTTAGTTATAGAAGGTTAATTTAAAGGATATTTAACACAATTATTGCATTGTACATTTGAGTTGTTTTATGATGTCATTTATGAGGATCACAAGAGATGTTTAATTGGGTTGATTTCATAATTTGGAAATGGGAATTTTGAGTTTGATCTTCCTTGGTTAAAGAGGCTTAAATTCATGTTGGTTTATATGATACACATGTCTCATTTGATCTATGAGATTGAGTGGTTGGGTGTTATTGAGGCTTTTCACTTGGGGTTGTAAGGAGATCATACTTGACATAGTGTAGCACTTGAGTTGTTGTTAGCACATGATATGTTTTACATTTGTTCTCTCTTCTTTCTATAGCTACTTCCTAGAGGTTCATGTTCATATGATCTGGGAGATTTATGGTAATATGTTATGAGAAAGTATGTAGTTACTTACATTGCATGTTTGGATAATTGTGATTTTTCTTGGTACTACATGGTTTTGATCATTTACCACACCTTGTTTTGAGCGTTTATTGGTAAACTTGATATGCCTTGATCAATTTTAAATTCTAGTATTACCCTTGTAGTGCGATTTCTTGGATGTGTAAGCTTTTTATTGATAGGTTTTATATAGGGAGCTTGTGATTGTGGTTTATGGGTTGCATATATTGTTGGCATAAATTTACCGATGGTGTTGATACCTAGGAGGTATAGATGGTTGGATGTATTAGCATTTATTTATGGGTGTTATTTCCATTCATGTGGGATTTTATCTTTGATAGCAACTTGGATCCTTTATTATCACTTGGATTTGATGATTGTATTCTTTGGATTGGTGCATCTTCACCTTGGCATGTTCCTTTTCTTCCATAGGTAGCATGTTGGAGGATGAGAGGAGTTATTTCTTGAGATAGTGCTCACTTTGGTTTTATCGCAAGTATCTTGATGGATCACAAGAGTATGTTGGAGATTCATATGGTTTCATGTATGGATATGATTATGTATTTCATTGATTGACCTTTATTCAATGTATACAAATAGTGGAAGAATATTATGAATAGGTGTTTTACACCTTGCATAACATGGATTATTTTATTATGTAAAATAAATAAATATTTAGTTGTGGTGCATGTTGGAGATTTGTTTAGCCACGTTAGATATTTATTTGGGGTCATTTGTAAAGTTGTATATAATATTGGGTTAGTTATTTTATGTGTGGGAGACATAAAATAATTAATTATTATTTGGAGAAAAGTATTTAATAATATGATTTAAAAAAAGTTAAATGAGGGGTCAATGGTTTTATGTTCTCATGGTTTTGAGGCACATATTTTTATCTTACCTCTTGGTTATATTTGTGTGAGCTTGAGTCTATATAAGAAAACACATGTTTAGTGGTTAAGGTTGGTCGAGTGAGTGGATTTCCATAGTATTGAGTCTTATTCTAAGGATTAAATATTTGAATCATGGCATGGATGTGTGGATTCATGCTTTTACACGTGGGCGATGCATAAGAAAGGCTTGATGTTTCAAAAGTGTTCATGGAAACTCTATAAGTGCATTGTAATGTTTTCTTGCTAAATAATGCATGGAGTGTGGTTGCTTTTGGAGGCTAGTTTTTTTCCCTCTTGAGGGTTTTCACAAGGTATAACTTGTGTTATATTGTGGCTTTTATATTTAATATTTGCATTATGGTTATTTTGTAAGCTTGCATACATGCTTTTCTCTCATGGGGATATGTACGAAATGTATTAAATATTTTGGGTATTATGCATTATTTCCTAACATAGATGTGATAAAAGATATGACAAAAAAGTGTTCATTCCCTTTAATAAATTGAAGTGTGCCTAGATTAGCGATAAAATAATTTGTCTTCAACAAGAATCCTACAACAAATGATTAGTAGTTTTTTTTTAATTTTTGCCTTGGACAAGTGATTTCAACTTGTACAAACAAGGGGTTAGACAATAAAAACATCAAATAAAATGATAAGTGACACCGAAAAGTTGGAGAATGGTAGAACCACCAAAATACAAAGTGTATACATTGAAATCTATACATATACATTGAAAGATGAAAATTTCAAAAAATTATTCATAGTGCAGAACCACCAAGTTATGTCACACATACATCAAATGATAATACATGATTATGCATGAGAAAAGAACCATTGAGGTATAGGCAAGATAGAATGATTTGAAATTGAATATGCCACAATATGATCCCTACACAAAAAATAATAAATGTTACATGAAAAAATAGTTAAGGTTATTTAAGAGGACATTTCGGTAGCATGTCCCCTTGTAAAATAGATTTTTGAGAGAAAATTAAATGTTATTTTTATCATGCCAATATTGGCATGGTGTGATGGTTTAAAGGTGGTGTTGTTGTCCTTTCCACCAAGGTTCAAACCCCATTGGGGTGATATTGTTAAGTGGTGGTATTGGGGATGAGGTCCCCCATTTCTAACCTAATCGGTTCATAGCTCTGGGTCAAAAGCATCTACTCCTTGAATAAAAAATATTATTTTTATTATAAATAAGTAGAAATACATTTTAAATTAATAAAAGTGGATCCTTTAATTTGACATGGCATCTAAGCATAATGAGGATCCATCTAAATGTGTTGAAGTTGTGAGAAGTCTCAAGATCCTACAATAACACAATTTAGACCTTTAAATCAAAAAAATTGGGCTTATTTGGGTGAAATAATGGCCTATAAAAGTGACCCCTTATCAAAAAATCAAGCATTAGATGATTGAAAATCACTTAAAATGTGTTATAAATGTGCTTCCAAAGAACCAGTGAAATAGGTAGCACATATGTTGAACTACAAATGCATGCATTAAACTACAAACACATATGTGAAGCTACAATATGTGATCATAAAAAACTAGAAATACATGAAAATGATTGGAAAAAAGGACATAGGTCCCACAAAACATGATAGAGATGTGTACATGAAAATCAAATCATGTAAATGAACTAACTAATTAACCCATTTACTTACAATTAAATGTAACATTCAAGATAAAGCATAAGAGTTGGTAAATTTTAATGAAAACTATAGACACTGAAAGTTATCACTAGGCCCGTGACTTTATTAAAACCCTTTTTCCATCCTGGATAATTAAATAATCTTAATTATTTAATTATTATCTAATGTCATAAAGTCTTCTATTAATTAAATAATTTAAGTTATTTAATTAATTCATTTTATTCTTCTATGTCCTCTTTTGATTAATTAAATAAATTGGTATTTATTTATATGCATCACTAATATCTTTGATTTCTATAATTAAATAAATTTACATTTATTTAATTATTTATCATTTTCCACTATAATTAAATAATTATCTTAATTATTTAATTATTCACTATTAACTTTTCTATCAAAAGTTAATTAGATTTAATTTAATTTTAAATGACTCATCGTTTCTCCCACTTTTTGAATTAAATTTCTATTTAATAAAAAAGATAATTTGCATTTTCCTCTTGCATTTAAATAATATTTTCATTATTTAAATATGCAATTTCCCTCTTAAACTGAAGTGATTTTTGTAAAAATCGATCGATTTCCTCATTCTTCTATCAGTCACGTTTCTATCTTATCTTGTCTCATCTAATTTTAGCCATTGATCAAAATAAAAATAATCTAATCTCAACCGTCCATTTTGCATCCGGATTTTTATAAAAGTATGTTGTCACTATCATTTTGATCTATCTAGAGAATATAGGTTGTCGTGTTATTGAGAAAAACTTCAATATTTTTCTTTGTCTTAGTCATAGGCTTGTTAGTGCATACCTACAATCTAAGGGCAATAATTACTTACAAGCATAATGGAGAAGGATAATGGAGGTGATGCAATGGAGGTGTAAAGGTTACAGTAATATCGTTTCTTGTATTTCATATTTATGCACTCTCTTGTTCTCCATTATTAGATTAAGAATTTTAGATTTATTTATTGTTCTTAATAATCTTAAAATATAATCTTCCTAATCACATTATGGTGAACCCGACATGAAAAGTTTTTGTTTGTTGATGAATTTATTTTTTCAGAATCTTTGTCAGTATAAATCGAACAAAGGGCTTCCTTAATAAGTATTGGTTTCTTTTATCATGCACAATAGATTTATTTTATCATGCATATTGGCGTTATTACCTATTCTTGATACATTTGTTGTAGATGCATTTATTTCTGCAAACAAAATTACTAATAATGGCTTCCAAACAAATAATCTCCTTTCAGGTGGCACCAATATTCCTTATGACTTACTTGATTTTGATATTGTTTGGTTTTAATTAATATAAGTTGTTTTTGTTTAGATTATTTAATTTTGTTAATTTAGTTTAGGTTTAGATTAATTTAGAGTAATTTAGAAGAATTAGATTAAGTTTAGATTTAGTCATAGATTTAGATTAAGTTTAGATCTAGTTTTAGATTTAGAGACTTTTTTAATTTAGATTTTTTAGATTTAGATTTTTAATTTAGATTTTTTTAGATTTAGATTTTTTAGATTTAGATTTTTTTTCATTTAGATTTTTTTTCATTTAGATTTTTTTTCATTTAGATTTTTTTAATTTATATTTTTTGTTAGTATTAATTTTGTTTTTGATATGGAAAAGCAGTTTTTGAAGGGACCCCAAAACCCTTTACAAAGGAAAAAAAGTTGCAAGCCATAAGAACCTGCAGCCCAAAAAGACCAAAATGTTGACAACAAAAATTAACCAAGAAATCCATCAGCAACCCAGAAGCAAAACATCAGCAACAAAGCAGACCAAGCAAAAAACACAGCAAAGCTACAACATTGCTAGTTTAATTTTGTTAGTTTAGATTAATTTTAGTAATTAATTTTGTTAGTTTAGATTAATATTAGTTTTGATTAATTTAGATTAAATTTTAGTTTTTATTAATTTAGATTAATTTTTGGTTAGTTAGTTTTAGATTAAATTTTGTTAACTTTTGTTAGTTAGATTAATCTCATTTTCTTTTTTAGTTTAATTTTGATTTTGTAGCTAGTCTTTGTCGATTTGGCTTTTTGCAAGTTTGAATGTCCAAGACTTGAATATAAAACTTACTTTCGTTTGTCAAAGACCGAAGGCTTAAAACTACTAATAGTGTCTTTGCAGGGCTCTCCTTAATTTCTTTTATTCTAAGTGTCTACTTTCACACGGGATAATTAAGGGGGGGTTAATTTTCCTTGAGGTGGTAGGTGTATGCTCTCACCTTGTGCAAGCTTAGTGATTAGAATCCAGACCCATCATTTTCTTTTTGTTTTCATATGGGGGGTTAATGAACCAGTTTTTATTGTGCTTGAGATGGTAGGTGTATGCTCTCACCTTGTGTAAACTTGGTGATCAGAAACTAGACCCATCGTTCTTGTTGTGTTAATCCCTTACAGGGGCCTACCTAAGAGACACATCTGTATGAAGAACTTAAAGGTGAATCCAACCGATTTTTCACTCGGGCTGGTATATAAATGGACAAGACTAAATTTTCAAGTCCTCGTGGTATGTAGGCCTTATCTGTAGAGTGTCATTCAGAATGGGGTACTATCATAAAACATATAAGAGCCCCTAGTAGGAATGATTAAATCCTTAAGTGGCTTGTTGGATGCTCGCAAGGTGTCATGTCCTTGAGTATTGACTAAGAACCACTTGTTTTATCAACCCAAAACCCTTTTACTTGCTAGTGCAGGAATGGTCATTCTGAAGTCACCCTATGTTCCACTATTCATTATAGAGATAGAAAATCCCTCAAGGTTTTCAGATCTTAGGGGGTAAGAGATCTTGGTGTGCCTATGTTGTGTAATGGGGAGCTATTGTCACCAATATCTCTAGTTGTCCACTTTGTTTAAGTGTTTAGAGAAATCCAAGTAGGGACTCAGCAGGTAGTATCCACTTTCTAGCCTAGTTTGTGCTTACTTACAAGTGTTCTCAAAAAAATTCAATACCAGTGCAACAATTTTGGGACTAACATAAGCCCCTACTTAGACGTTCTCTGATTTTATATTAGAGTCACTCGAAAACTTTATGTCTATTGTGTTTTGCATGTGTGTTCAAACAAACATTGCCAATACAAATCAAACACCACACCCAAAACTTACAACATTTTAACCTTGAAATGAACTAGGCCTACATATCCAAAACAAGCTTAACCTTTAATCTTTTTAGACCAAGGAATTTACCACCTCATTCTTACCATTATCCATTCATCCATCACCTCATCTTTTTGCATTAGACATTCCCCATAGGTCAAATCTTTAGGTCATCTTTTTAGCTTGCAGAAACCTCTTGATTAGGAAGCCCATCAAACCTAGAATAGACCATAGCTTCAAATTTGTATTCTCTTGAGCTTATCTTTCAGAAAAAAATCATCCTAGTCCTTCGTCATTTAGGTTGGTTCCTCAACTCATCATTCCAATTTGAGACCACCTTGTTGACATAAACTATCAATCTTTACTATACCTAAGTTCATTGATAATTATATTATTTGTTATACCTATCTTAGTCTGATTAGAAACTATATCTTAGGTTCATCGGAGGTTTTAGTCTTCATCCTAGGTCATAGTACTTCATCCCTTCATCTCACATCTTGCATACCCTATTCATAGACTTACTTCTGATTTTGATCGCTATGACATTACCTTATTCACACCTTGACTATTGTCACCTTGACTCTTAATCATGATATCATTATTAGGCATCCCTGTATCTTCAAAAATACAAAAAAAAAACATAACATAGGTGCATACCTTCCATTGCATTGGCATATCTTAGGCTTCATACCATCCACCATCATGTCTTCCATTTGTCTTGATATGCTTGCTAGTCAAGTTGAATACCAATTACTCTGCAATGGTCAAGCCCAACAAGCCATATACTTCAAAAGACAATTCATCAAATCCAAATACCAATCAACCTCAACCCATGGTCAAATAACCACATACCCTTCTTACCAACAATCCATAAGCCCTAGTCATTCATCCATATACCCTCACTATCAAGAGTCATTTGGCACATCCATTAGTCATCTTTATCCTAACCTTGACAAGGAAAACCAACCTTCCACAAATCTGTTCCGAGACTCCACATCCTATCTTAACCAACATTTCACTAATCCATTCCAAGCCCCTTTATCCTATCTTAACTTTTCATCCACTAGTCCATTCCAATCCACTACATCCCAATCTATTATACCATCCAATAAGACCACGGTAATTAATGCTCTCCAAGGACAACTAGCAAGGAAACTTGTTCAACTCTAAAATGAAAATAAAGTTAGAAAATCTAGTCAAATTACTACTCATACACCATCTAGCCACCTATCACAATCATGTATGTCATTACCTACCAATCCCAAAAAGGATCTCGTCATTGAAACTCTATCATTCCCATGTCCAAATATTGAGTCCATTGAAGAAAATCACATCATTCCATTTCCTAAATCATTAGACAGATGTCAAGAGCATGATCCAAAGCATAATTAAATAAACCTCAAAACAAATCAAGATCAGTTTATCCTTGATAGCCCAATCGTAGATCAAAATCTTAACGCTTTTCATGGCATCCATGTTTCAACCACCTCCAGCATTGTTGATGACACAATTGCTCCCACGGGACACATATATGATCTTCATGTAGAAAAAGAGTCTCATATTCTAGACATACTCACAAATGATCAAGTTATAGCTAAATTCATAGGACTCTATGACAATGACCATAAAGACGATTTCAACATCGACTTGGAAGGACCAGTAAATCATCTAAATATGATATGTCACAAAATCATACCAAATATGTTAATTAAAAATTTATCCCACATGTCAATGAAGCTAAGACATCCTATCAACTAGGATCATCCACTTTTATCAAATCGATCTTTTTCACAGAGGAGAAGATTCCAAGTAACAGTGTCCACATACACAATGATGGGTTAGCATCTTGTTTTCAAAAAAAGAAATACCCCGTCATAAATAGAATCTATCAGAGCATGTAGTATCAAGGAAAAGGACTGGGCCTACACGAGCAAGGAATTCTAGAACCAGTATAGTTTCAGGAAAATTCTAGACATCAAGGTCTTGGCTATTCTTCAATCAACAAATCTAATGATGTTAGTGGTACCTCCTCGATATTGGGGGAAACTTTATCTGATACAAACATAAAAATGGGGGGCATGAGTAGTCCTTGTCATAAGGTTGTTGCCAACACTCCTTCCATCCATACCACAAACCATCATTCCCAAGTCTTTATGCCTACCATTTTGAACCAACAAAAAGAAAATTCTTACAAATCCAAAGTTCAAAATCAAATGTCAAATGACATTGAATCAGTCAAAAATCCAAGTAGACAAATAAAGTTAAAATGGACCCCAAAGAAAAATGGATCAAGTAAAGAAAAAAATTTAAATCCAAAAATCAATCAAAATGTGGAGCCACAAGAAAAGAGAACTCCCATATATAATAAATGTCCACCTCCTTCAAAATGGTCATCAGGAAAGGCATATAAAAGTGTTGTTTCTAAACATTATCCCAATCTAAAATCCAATCTTCATCATCCATCACCCCAAGTTTGGCAAATGAAAATTCCTACATCTAAATTTCCAAGCACATTTACCATCATCCATCATAATCCTACATCATGCCTAAATTCCAAAAATCATACCTCATGAATCCATCACATCTTAGCAACAACTCTTTATTGTAAGGACTCTCATGGCACTCTATCACAATGTGCATATTCTGATAAGGCCAACTCTTGTATCAACAAGGATCACAATGACATCAATCCATTCTATGCAAGTGTTATGATCCTCACAAGATAACTACTCTGTAAAGGTCACTATTGGCATATCATGACACCAACATCTACATCAACAATAGAAAAGGATTCAGAACAATCACTGATCATCCAAAATTTCAAGTCCATATAAAAAATACAAACAAATTGAAAAATTGAAAAATTGTCACCTTGATGAAAACTTGGAAAATAGGCATTTAGTGACACAAATTTTTTTTCAAAAAAGTAAAGAAAAATGTCATCCAATAGTGGAAACCATTGTTATGGCACTTTGGATAAGTACCATGATGAAAACCTAACAAACAGGCATC
Organism: Sequoiadendron giganteum; assembly: GCA_007115665.2. Taxonomy (NCBI): domain Eukaryota; kingdom Viridiplantae; phylum Streptophyta; class Pinopsida; order Cupressales; family Cupressaceae; genus Sequoiadendron; species Sequoiadendron giganteum. The sequence goes on along the minus strand of CM021101.1, from coordinate 561,431,129 downwards.
ATGTGTAATAATAATTATCTATGTTGACCATTACACTTGGGGGCAAGTTGTCTCATCTCCCATAACCTTCACATGAAAATTCTTATGAAAATTCCATCTATCCATTTAATCCATATTATTCCCATCCATTTCCCACCTACTTTGATCTTGATAAGGACTAAGGTATAAACATAAATCATGCTTAGGGAAAACTCTTGGCATGGCTATCCTTTGGTCATGTCATAACCTTCATAGCATTATCCAAATCCATACCTTGGAGAAAACAAATTATTCTGAGGTAACATAGTCCTTGAAGATCACATGCTAATTATACCATCCAATAATCCTCATGTCACCTATCTTTTACCAAAGTCACCCATCATCCTTTCATACCTATCGCATGTCTTGATTTTCCCTTGTCGATGGCCTAAGGATTCTAATCCTCCTATCCAACATCCATCCATCATTCCATCATCCCATCTAGTCCTAACCAATCCATTCCAAATACAACAAGTTTAACTCATACAATCTAGCTATGCTTTCTAGCATATCATCCAAAACACTCCTTCGCTCCATTTCTAACCTTGTTGCAGACCTTGATCCTTTAGTCACATAATCGTCATCCTCACGTTGTTTTGAGATGTGTCCTTACCACATCAAAAAAAAAAATCATCATCATCATCACCTATCAATTGGTTTTCACCTTGACTAGGAGCATAGTCTTGGATTTTAGATTGACAATACGCGTCTTTCATACCCATCCTTCATAAATTGGAATTCACCCATCCCATGATCCCTAATGGTTAGTCTTATACTTGAATGGGGTAAATTTCCTAACACCTTGCTTCATTGGATTCTACACTTGTCATTGGCGGTGAAAATAATCAGAAAAAAGACAAAAAAATAAAAACATTCGAAAAAGACCAAAAAAATCAAATATCCACAAAAAGACAAAAAAATAAAAACATTCGAAAAAAGTAAAAAAAATTAAATATTCGCAAAAAGACAAAAAAAAGCATAAAAATTCAAAATAAAAATAAATCAAAACATGTCAAAACCCAAAAACATTCAGATACCTTTCAAAAAATCCCAAAAATAAAGTCAAAGTTAGTCATGCCAGTATTTTTCATTGTTGAACTATGTTGCCTCTACGACTAGACTTAGGCAAGGCCATCTGTCAATGTGCCCCTGAGGCATTAGGTCAGTCTTTTAGGTATTTTCAAATAAAATCATTATTCTATCCTTTTTCATTAAAACAAAGTCAAGGGTCGTGTCAAACTACGAGGTCTCTACGCATTGCTACGTAGGCAATCCCATCTGTCGATGAGCCCCCGAGGCCCCCTAGGTCAGTCTTTTAGGGTTCATCGGGTCACTCAAAATAAATAGGACACTGTCAACTTGGACGTGAAATAAGCATTTGAACTCCAAACACAAATCCTAAATCAGCAAGATAAGCAAGCCAATAGGTCTTCAAGTCAAATTTGTCATTTGTTAAATCAATCAAACCAATCAAATTGATCAAAACTAATGGTCTTATGCAGGATGTGTCCTTGAAACTAGACCTTGTCACTATCACACTTTGTCATTTTCCTTATGTAGGTAGTTACATGATCAAAACCATACAAGACGTCTTATACAACATGTTTCTTCTCCTAAAACCAAGCCTTGTCAAAACAGTTCACCTGTCACTCAATTCGTCCCTTAACACACTGGCAAACACTTGTTGAAAAATAATATGAATGGTTGTTGACCTTGTTGGTCTATTTTGTCTTATCTTTTGGATTTACTTCGATTGTGTTACTAGCCACCTCGAGGATGTCCCATGAAGGATTTAGAGGAGCAATGATGTCTCATGACTCATCTTTTATTTGACTGTTGTCTGTGGTTTGTCTTGACAAAAATACTGGGGAAACATGACCCTTAGTATGAGTCAACATTCCTTGTCTACGATTGTCTATTTTACAGATCATGGATGATCTTGCACACCTTCGTCTATATCATACCATGGTGTTTGTTGTCCATTTTTCATATTTTACCGCCCAATGATGATTAAATGCAAAAGCTTGGCATAGAAAAATATATATCTGCAAATTATCTCAACATCCATGTCTTCTATGCTAACATTCATGTCTTCCATGCTAAAATCTATATCTCCCATGCTAACATTTCTTCTTTCTCTTATCTATTTTTCTCTCATCCATTTTTAGAGCACACTCGTGTTCTTTGAACCCACCTATCCTCTCGAGGGGGGCATACCACTACCTCATCATCATTCTTCCTCACCCTGCTTACACTGGGGCATGTTGACGAAATTTCTTTGACACAATGCGACAAACTACATTGTATCAAAGATTAGCAAATGTAGACACTAAAAATTATCACTAGGCTCATGACTTTATTAAAACCCCTTTTCCATTCTGGATAATTAAATAATCTTAATTATTTAATTATTATCTAATGTTGTAAAGTCTTCTATGAATTAAATAATCTAAGTTATTTAATTTATTCATTTTATCCTTCTATGTCCTCTTTTGATTAATTAAATAAATTGCTATTTATTTATTTGCATCGCTAATATCTTTGAAAATATATAATTAAATAAATTTATATTTATTTAATTATTTGTCATTTTCCACTATAATTAAATAATTATGTTAATTATTTAATCATTCATTGTTAGCTTTTTTGTCACAAGTTAATTAAATTTTATTTAATTAAATGACTCATCATTTCTCCCACTTTTTGAACTAAATTCCTATTTAATCAAAAAGTTAATTTTCCTTTTCCTCTTGCATTTAAATAATATTTTCATTATTTAAATATGCAATTACCCTCTCAAACTGAAGTGATTTTTGTAAAAATCGGTCAATTTCCTCATTCTTCCATTAGTCTCATTTCTATCTTATCTCATCTCATCTAATTCCATCCATTGATAAAAATAAAAATCATCTAATCTCAATTGTCCATTTCACATCCGGCTCTCTATAAAAGGATGTCAGTATCATTTTGATATATCTGGAGAATATAGGTTTTTGTGCTATTGAGAAAACTGTGATATTTTTCTTTGTCTTAGTCATAGGAATTTTAGTGCATACCTACAATCTGAGGGCATTAATTACTTAGAAGCATAATGGAGAAGGATAATGGAAGTGTAAAGGTTACGGTAATATCGTTTCTTGTATTTTGTATTTACGCACTCTTGTTCTCCATTATTAGATTAGGAATTTCATATTTATTTATTATGCTTAATAATATTAAAATCTAATCTTCATGATCACAAAAACATTAATTTCTCACCTAGCTAACCATTTTTGTACCATGGTATGGTGGTTGAGCTCAAGGATGATATATTTGGTGGTATGTGAGTGCCCTTCACTAGTAACATAAGGTTGCATTCTTAAGTTATATGAAAATTACTTAGGATTTGTAGATTTTTTTCTATAAAATTGGATTTTTAGGATTTGATGGAAAAATCAAGGGCCCATATTGTTGAGACCCTTAGGAGGGTGAGAGGAGAACAAGTGTCCTCATTTGGTTGGTGGATATGGAGGGTAGGTGGATTGAGGGGAAATCACTAGTGGAGATTCCCCTTTGAGAAAGTGAATGGACAAGATGGAAAGGGGATACTTGGGAGTACCTTTGAACTATGGGCAAGTACTTGACCCATGTAATTTGTACAAAATCCCATGTCACATGTACAAGGCCATAATATCATTTGAAAAGGATCCATTCCTTTTTACACCTTAGAGGATGTGGAGGATTTGAGGGGATTTAACTAGGATAAGGGATATACAAGTGAGGGATTCAGGGGCTAATTGATTTTATCCCACTAATGAAAGTGGATGAAAAGGGAGTATTTGATGAATATAAATATTTATTTAATTTTTGGAAAGGAATAAGGGACTTAGGAAAATAAATATTTAAATTTATTTATATAATGTGGACTATAGAAGAAGGATGACTATATGATTTATGCTAGAAATAGGATTAGGTGAATAGTGATGAATAGTGGATGATTAGTGAATTTAAATAATAAAATATTATTTAATTAATAAGGGGATGAATATTAGATAATTAATTTTTTAATAAGGATTTAATCAATCAATTATAGAGGAAATAATTAGGTTATGAGGTAATTGATGATGTGTCAATTTTAGGTGTTTACATATAGATTGAGATTTTAAGGATATTTGTCATTGGTTTTGGTTAATTTTAAGAGGTAGGTTTCTCTATCACTTTCAACATACCATTGCTCACCCTTAGTGGTCACAATGACCCTTGGTGTAGTTTTCATATTCTCTACATGGAATTTTCCTTTTGATAAATCTTATTTTAGCTCAACCATTATTGACCTAGAATTGGTGGTGGATATGTGCTTATGTCTTGTTTATTTTATGTGATATAGATATAGATTTAGATCCAATGATAGGGGCCAATATAGTTGGTAATTTTATTAGTTTAAGCCCCTTTAAAATGGATACTACTACATCACATCTCCTTGCATATATTATTTCTAAATACTTGGATAGAAATATGATTATAGTTCGTCAAGAAGGCCCTTAGGAGAGTGCTAAATTACTTGAGCTAACATGGGACAAAATTATTTTCATTGGTGGGTAGAGTGACCTGTAAATAATAAGTTTGAAGGGATTAAATTTTACACTTTTATTTCTCCTAGAACTCTTATGATATACTATATTTGAATCTAATCGATGATGTGCTCTATATGTAGAGTGTATCACTTTGTTTCTAGCCAAATATAATTCTAGTTGTACCTATTTCATATTTGTCCTTACATGTGAATGCAACCACATCCAACTCATGTTCTATATGAATTTTGATATATTTTAGACCAAATTATATAGGTCTTTTTATGCCTAACTTTCATATGGACTTCTAGACCTTATCTTATATGAAGTTAGATGCATACATTTTTGGTTAAGCCCAACTCATACTGAGCTCATTTAGTACAATTTAGTCCTTGATATTTAGATGTTTTCCTCCTCTAACTTCATGTGTTTAGTTGAAGATATTTACTATATTTAATCAAACTTTGTAATCCATTAACTAGATGAGAAATAAATGAGAACAAAGATAAGAAACAAATTACAAATTATACTAATGGGCAAAAAATCCCTTAATGTCAAGTGCAATGAGAGATTGGTAGCCAATTTATTGAGTTAATCTAGTAATCTCTTATTTATCTAGAGACTAATCCAAAATTGGGTGTAAGAATTAAACGTGACTTTTTTAATCTCTTCATCCGAGTCTTATGGATTTTGAAAACTTGATGCTTTTATGTATATACTTCATAATTGTTGGTAAATTTTTCAAGTATTAGATGTATTGGGTGAATTATAATGACTACAGTTGTAAAACATCTTATACTTTTTACTCTAGAATTAGGTAGAAAATGCCCCACAATTATCAATTCCATGTATGGCACTAAGGATTTTTTGGTAGTTATTTAGAAAATATAAAATAGTATTTTAGATGTACAATTTGTAACACCTCTCAAACCCTAGCCTAGGTAAAATAACATTTTGATTATGTTTTGGTATTCTAAATGTTAAATGTTATCATAATAAGATTAGACATTGATGATTATCGTGATTAGTTATTATGTAGGATTACTTGCTTATATGTTTATATACTGTTATCATTGCTTTTGTATGATTATGGATAGGAAATGGATGATTTTGTAGCACTCATATCCGAGAAGCTTACGAAATCATGACCCTCTTCCTGATGATTGATGTTGCTTCAGTTATATGTTATATGTTATATGCACATGTACTTTGACGTGTGATTAGAGTGTTGCAGGTACTAAGTATCGACTCCACCTGGATTCACAAGCCTGGGTGTACTCTTATTCCTCGATGGTGGTTACTGGAGGTTGTTACAGGCCAAATGTCCCCTACCCTAGCCATTGTACCCCATTAGTACAGTGTTCTTGTGTTGTTGTCTTACTATCTGGTTACCTAACGGTAACGTCCAGAACACCCTTCAGTCATATGTGGTTTACTAGTATGTCTGGTTGAGGTATCATGTCATGGATTTTGTTAATCATATTATGTAGCAATATATTTTGATTGTTGATGTGTTGATGTGGTTTCATTGGCATCTTTTCTTGGGTTCAAATATGGTATTTTTTATATTTAATTGATTGAAGATTTGAAGTGTTTTATCCACGAGATTTTAAATATGTTATTTTTAAGTGATTTTTATTGATCATTCGAGAGAATGATTTATTTTCATTTAGTAATTTTAAATGATTTTATCAATCCTTTTTGTGAGCTCTTATAGTCTTATTTAAATCCTATTTGGGGAGCTCGTGTATTTTAATGTTGGATTTAAATTATTACTTTCATGTGTAATTGGGAATGTTGTATATGAAGTGATTTTTAAAATAATTAAATTGGAGAGCTTTAATAGCTTATTTAATTAAATGATTTATTTTTTTTAATTTTTTTTAGAGTATTAAAATAGAAGGAAGAATTTTAATTTTTTAAAAGGGAAATGGGCAGCTTTGTCATTGATATTTATACTTTGTTTTGAACTTTTTTGGGGGTTATTATTTTGAGAGGAGAATAAATTGCTTTGTTTTGGGGGAAAGAATAGAAACCCCAAGTTTTGGACGGTAGAGTTGGAGGGGAGAAACATGGAGATTCTTTGGAGAAGAAAATGGCGAGCAGCTGTTTGTTGATTTCAACATGCCATTTCCTCCTTGTTATTTTATTCTGGAGTCTAATCATGCCTTATACACAAAGCTTTATTTCATTTTCATTTTGGAGTAACATTGAGGTTATTTTCTATATGGTTCTTGAATCCTTGAATTTCTAGTGATATTTGAATGTGATTTAGCTTGGGAATGGTAAGCTTCCAATTTCCTTAATACCTTATGGTAGTTTGATTTCCTCTATTTATTTGTGTGAATTCTTGGGGGTTGGATAATGGATGCTTTGGATTCTATTTGTTTCTTTTTAATTTTTCTGTATGGCTAATTGTTGTTCATATCAGTAAATCTGAAATGGGTCATTGGAAAAATCTGATTTGTTGGACTCATTCATTTTCTTTCTCTTTTGCCCAGTTTGTTTAAAACACATTTTTTGAACAAAACCCTATTCTTGGTCATAAATTTATAAATTAATAGCATATTCTATGTAGAAAGACCCATATCTCAACTAGGTCTTTGTCAGATTTGAATTCTGGACACTTTCATTTTTTGTCAAAATTTGTGTATGCCTAGTAAAACATGTTTTTTATTGTTGCTCTATAACCACCTAATGCAAATGAAAACTAAAGGTGTGTTTATGTTGAAACATCCATATCTCAAATGGGTCGAAGTTAGAATTTAAGTCTAGACACTTTGATTTTTGGTCAAAATTATGCCTACTTGTAAAAGACTTTTTTTACTGTTTCTCTTAAACTACCTATTATAGATGCAAAATAAAGGTGGATTCCATGTAAAAATGCACATATCTCAAATGGGTCTTTGTCAAATTTGAATTTTGAGCACTTTCAATTTTCATGTATTTTCTTGCCCAACTTGGCAAAATAACATTTTTCATAACAGCACCTCATATTCAGTTCTAAACTAAAAAATTGAAGCTAGATTTCATTTGGAAACATCTAAATTTGAAATGGGTCAAGCTTATAATTTTAATCTGTGCACTTTGAAATTTTACGAAATCTTTATGCCCTCTATTTCATTATGGATTTCAGTTGTTTAAATGAATTAACAACAATGTTTGTTTGGTTGTTTTAAATGGTTTTAATGATAAATTTTAAATGTATTTTTCACTATATCATATTTTCTATGGATCCCGCGTTTGGTTAAATGAGATGAGCTTGGGTCTAGGTCATTCGAGTCGACTTATAGAGTGGTCTGCAAGAGGCTGTCGTGGGAAATTGGCAATAGAGTTATAGTAAACAAGTGATGACTAAATAAATACAATGGTGTAAAACACTAATAAGATAATGAGTCCTTGTGCATGGCCTTGAGTGCTTGTAAAAGCTAGTATGCACTCGAGAAGGCCTATTCGTCTTCGGGATGTTGATTCGGGTATGATTGAGTCTCCTCATCCGTATGAGAGGTGTACTTGATTCTGTGTGGTGCCATCCCTTCGAGCACACATAATGACCCTCCATCCGATTTGCACTCTAGTATCTATCACCTTAGTAGTCATGAATAGTACTCATCATATTATTGGATGAGCATCTCCTTGTGGATTCATTGGCTTTATGCATTCTATGATGTGTTTGCTCCATGTCTGATGTGAGTGTTGGCCATATGTTACCCTTGCCTTGTTATTTCTATTTGGGCCTTGTTGATAAAGTCTGAAAAATTCGACAAGTCTGAATATATGTTATAGATATGTTTGATCCACCAGAACAAACATTTTATAAATTTTTATGTTTGCACTAGAGGATCCAATCGCCCATAAGTAAGGGTAAGGAGAGGCACGACCCAAAGTGAAGAGGCGCGGCTTTCATGAGACATGTCATATGATCGACATGTCCTATGAGCATACGGGTCTCCACAGAGTGGAGACACGTCCACTCATGGGGTGTGCCTTTCATGTTAGTCCCTTTGTCAAAACAACTGACGATTAGACACTTATATCTGACCGTAGCTATCAATCTTCAACACTCCCTCTTAGCTAGGGAAGATAACTCCAATCAAGTACATAGTGATATCACCTAACTCATGATATCAGAAGATATGAAATGCTTTTGAAAGTGTCAAGTCACTTGACATTCTTCATAACACATCTTCACTATGGTATGTGCACTGACATCAAGTCTCATGATGTCTACCATAGAATTCATGACATATCCACGGATACATTTATCCACCATGATTATCTCATAAGGATCATAATGATCTTCAAATTGATATCAAGTCTCATGATATCTATCAAAAAATGTCCAAGAGATACTATCATGACATATCCACAGATATCAAGTCATATGATATCTATCATGGTAATTCAACTAATCATTGTAAAGTCATCACCTTACAATGTCAAAGTGTTCATTATCGAAAGATCGTCACCTTTCAATAATGCACACAAAGGGGGTGAGCCCATATAGTCGTGGAGTCACTCACATGATAGAAGAGTTTACACATTAAACATCTTTAAAACATATTAGTACAAAATAAACAATTTGAGTCTCAATCTCAAAAATAACTTACATTTCAACCATACCAAGTTTTCTTCTTGATGGGTTCAATTTTGACTCTAGAGAATGTTTGTTGTTAGATCATTTGTACTAATATGCTCCAACATTCCTTTCTACCACATTTTACACATAGTGGTAAGGGAACTCTATATGCTTTTGATCAATTAATCCCATAAACAATTTACGGAGCCATACTACTTCTCTTGCTCCCATAAAGGCTGAAATATATTCGGCTTTTGTTGTACTTAGTGCCAAAAAAGATTTCTTCCTATTACACCAGGATATCATTGCAGAACTCAACCTGAAACAACACCTAGAGATACTCTTTCGATCATCTACTTTAGGTTCAGTAAGCTCCCTTTGAATCTTCAAGCACTTGCATCAACCTCCTGACTTTATCGTCCAAGATTGCCTGCAACACTTGCTTTAGAGAAATGGATTGCAATGCACACCTCTGTGGAGATTCGAGGTTGTCCTTTTCAACCTCATCCCAGATCCCTCTATTATAAATAGGTTTGTAGAGCTACCAATGTTAAATCCAGGTTGACTGACTTGATTAATTCTGATCTCAACTGCTGAAGAGGTACTTCAAGGATTCAGCATCAACCCTGCAACCCTTATAGAATCATAGAGCTCCCTCTCAAGGTTAATTCTTCCTTTTAAGAGATGTCTTCAGTCAGTCTCATGGCTGCAAGTAGTGTCTCTATTCTCTTCTTCTTTTGAGAGAAATTTCTTAGTCCATCTAATGCACATTAAGAAGAGATTCCTTAATAGTTCATATGAGTCAAATATTCTGAAGAGAAATACAAATGCTAGAAGCATACAAGATTCACTTATCCAATGTTATATCATGAATTAATGACTACATAATAATTCATGAGAATTTTATTAAGGTCATGAAACACTTATCTCTCAATCAAAGATGCCTGTCAGATTTCAATCTCCATAACTTTCCCTTCGATTGTATTAAAGGCTTCTTTTGTGCACAGTTAGCACCGAAGCAAATAATTGAAGGATGAATTCTGGACTATACCAATTACCTATATTTAGGTGAAACCTTCAAATCTCTGTGTATTAAATTCTTCTGAAGATAGGCGCATTTCAACAAATTGAGACCAAGATTGCCTCCACCATCCAGGCAGAGCCGATGGCTCTGGTCGGTGCTCATATTCTGTCACCAGGCAGTAATCGGGGTTCGTTGGCTAAGGAAAATCATAGACACAACATTGGTAAACTCCAACACTCCTAATAATCATTACTTCTGCTAGAAACAAGTATTAAGGACCTGAGCGGCTAGAGTGAGATATACTAAAAATATTGAATGATCACCTTCCCTATGACTTTAGCCCATTATCTACTGCTCACATCTCTGCAAATAAAGCCCAGACATCCTGCTTTAGTGCTGGTTGGAAGTAGCAACATGCATGATCATTATTTTGCACTCTTCCTAAGAAAAGTATCGGTTACAATACTTTGAGAATATTAGTCTTCAAATATTCAATACCACCAAATATTATTATTGGCTGGTAATAAGACCCAATAGTCTTAAGAATATGAATCGCATTTTTAGAATTTTCAAACTTGTCGCTATTCTCCTTTGACTCAATCTAACTTCCACTTAAGCGATTCCTATATGCAATTTATCTGTCTTTATCGATCAACACATTTATTTCTCCATTGGTCAACTCATGTCCCAGGTGGCGCTCAAACATAGATCTTTAGAAAATATCAATTGGAAACTCCCTTGTGTAGATTTCAGAATCTCATGTTTTGTCTTTTTCCCCCGGATTTATCTTTATCTCCCTACTGCAATTTCCTTATGATGTCCCACTGGCGAATGTTGACTCCACGTCACCTATCAATCTGAGTGGAATGTGATACCTCCAAAGTATTATTATTAATTGAATTCCAATTTTTTCCAACGGTCCACCCAAGTGACACCATTAGTGATAGTTGTGTTTGAATGTTATGTTATTCTCGACAAACTTAATGACAGAAACTCCTTCAACCAGTCGGATATATTATACATTGAAACTTCATGGGAATGGAAAATAAAGGTTGTCATTCATAAATGAAATTCCAATCGGCAATTAAGCCTCTAGGAGAACGATATCACATATATTTGTTGTTAATTCTAGGCATACATGGATTTGTGAATGAAGAAGATCCTTCCCGTGAATAGAACCGCCCGACAATACAACATTGCTTGATGAGATAGAAGTCCCGACCTCACTCAAGGAATCCATGGTGGCAAAGTATTCTGATGGTGTGTGGCGAGAGTCGAAGGCTACGCAGCCATAATGCCATCGGACATCTCCCGACTGTTATGTTAAAAAATGATGGATGATCGGAAGCGCTCAACACTAAGAGCGATGTCGCACCAGTCTAGAGTGTGTGTCTTCCAGACAAGGTTGAAACACAAGTGACACTGTATGTCACTAAGAAGGTTTGTGGGTAAGGCCCGTAAAAGTGTCTCTTTATCAACCCCTCGAGTAGTGACCCATTTGTACTGATCATAGCGATGAACACGTTCATGAAGATTGAACTCAGATTAAGAAATTCAAACTTGTGAATTTTTAACCACGGCTCTGATACCATGATAAAGTCTGAAAAATTTGACAAGTCTCAATATATGTTATGGATATGTTCAATCCACCAGAACAAACATTTTATAAATTTCTATGTTTGCACTAGAGGATCCAATCACCCATAAGTAAGGGTAAGGAGAGGCACGACCCAAAGTGAAGAGGCGCGGCTTTCATGAGACACGTCATATGATCAACATGTCCTATGAGCGGACGGGTCTCCACAGAGTGGAGACACATCCGCTCATGGGGCGTGTCTTTCATGTTAGTCCCTTCGTCAAAACAACCGACAATTAGACACTTATATCTTAGCGTAGCTATCAATCTTCAACACTTGTGACTACCTCTGAGCATAGTGGGGTGGTCTCTTTTGAGTCCACATGGTAGGGAGGCATTACCACTGCCATTGGGGATCGATGTACAAGTTATTGGAGCACCAGTTGGAGGTGTTATCTCTTGCACTTATTTTTATCAATTGATGTATCTTATCCATGACTATGCCATTATTCTCATGTGTATTCTTTTATATATATTGTACTCTCTTGAGAAGGATGATGTAATCATATTATTTAATGAGAAGAAATGTGATAGTTTATATTTGGCTTACAGGTTTCGGTGTTGGTATTAGACTCGCTTGTACTATGATGATTTTTATGGCTTTTCCTTCAAAAGTTTTCATGCAAAAATTAGAGTTATGGTTGTGTATTTCCTTCATTCATCTGGTTGCAAAAGTTTCGACACAACACATCTTTATGTTGTTGTTATGTGTTGCTGCTGTAAAGTTTCAGTGCATCGCAACATTCTATTTGTTGATCTGCATTGTTGCAATAGAAATTTTCAGAGCAGAAAGTTCCAGAGTAGGAATTTTTGGCGCAAGAAGTTCCGACGCATTGGAGATTTATGTATGTTGTCTCTGTGATGTTATAGCAAAAAGTTCCAGAGCAACAAGTTCGAGAGCAGGAAGTTTCGGTGCAAATTTTTGGAGCTATCTTGTTTGCTCCTATTTGGATTTTCTTTGGAGGGTGGGTTGGTCCTCTCCTTTGGGTTGTACTTTTGGCCATACTTGGCCATGTTTGTTGTCATTATGTCGAATCAGTAAATACTTATGTGTATGTTATTTTTCATGTTAAAAAAAAAAAATACCTTGTCTTCTTTTGGCTCTTAACCTTCGGGGTTATGGGATGTTACATCTGGTATCAGAGCCCATGTTCACACACTAGGAACTCTGGCATACTTGAGCCTTCTATGTTATGTTGTGTTTTGCATGTGTGGCGTGAGCTTGTTATATTATTTTTCATAGTCTTGTTGATTAGATTTCATGCCTTAGTATGGTGTATAGATCATCCTTCTGATGATCTATTTTGATGTGTTCCTTGTTTCCTTTAAGATGCCTCCTAGGGGCAGAGCCAGGGGAAAAGTTAGAGATAGACCTCAGGTTGTAGCACTGGGATCCCTGCTTGGTGTGTTGTGTGTGGCGGATAGCAACAAGTGTTGTTGTTTTCAACCCCTTGCATGTTTTGTTGAGGAATACTTTTGTGAGGGTTAGTGAGACCCTCGAGCCTACCAAGAAGTGTATTCCAATTTGTCTCCTTCTTGATGTGTGGCTCTTTCGTTGTGTAAAGGGTTGTGACCCTTGAGTGCAGTTGCGGTGTGCTTAATGTGTGTGTTCCAAGTGCTTATTGTGACGAGATAGTCGTAGGACCTCTTGCCTTGAGTTCCTTAGTATGGAATTTTAGAGGGTTGAGTTTCTCAACCATGGCTTGTGTTGTGGAGGAATGATGCCTCCTAGGACCCTTGCCTTACCCTATGGGATTCGATTGATTCCCTTGGTTGAGAGTCTCCTGAGGTTGAGATTGATTACTTTCCTATATCTTATGTTTTGAATGGGCATGTCAGACCTTAGCATGTTGGTGGGTTGTAGTTGACATGTGTTGCCTAATTAAATTACCCTTGCTCGATTTCTTAGTTCATGTTGTTGGAAAGTCTATTTGACCTAGAGAGTGCCAAGAAGTTCCATTTGTGTGTACTCTCTTCTTGAGTTTTTTCTGTTTTTCATTACCATCCAAAAATTTTGGTGCATGTCTTATTGTGCTTTGCCTCCTTGTGCTAGTGTTTGCTAGATTGACCCTATGTGGTTTGGGAATTGCTTTTGCATGTTATATTGCATTGAGATTATAAAATATGGTGATAGAAAATGAATAATCATGTTGTTAGTTCATAGATATTATTGCATGCCATCATATGATTGATGCATTTGTGTGAAAGTGCTTGTCTGATGATGAAACCATGTTTGCATTCGTGCCTATGTCAGAATTGTAAATCTCTCTTCTTCTCTCATTTCTCATTAGTTTAATGAAGATGCCTATCTTTGAGTGTGTGGTGTATTGAAATCCATTGTATGCTCGTCTCTTATGAGCAAATTATTAAGCATTCATGAAGGTTTGTTTTATTAGATCAAACCTTGGGTAAAGGACCTAAGTCCCCAAGTTGCATTCATAATCTTGGAACATGTATGAATTTGAATAGAAAATCATTTTGCATTAAGTAAAAGTTTAGAGAAATATGGAATAGTGAAACCATTTGCATGTTAATGATAAGTGCATAATAGGTGCATCTTGTTGGTGAGACTTATAGTCCCCAACTATATTGTTAAGTCTTAAGAAATCATGTAGATGTTAAATTATTGGACCTTGAATTAAAATGCAAAATGATTAATGTATGTTGAACTGATAATGTTGCATACCTTGTCTTGAGTAGACATTGTAATGATATTGCACTATGTATAGGAAATAAATGTGGTTAACATATGTATGTAGTAAGGTGATTTACCACTTAATAATAGTGAATGTGAATGTGAGAGTTATTAGGGAATTGTTGATTTACTCCTTGTAGTACTGTGATATATTGTATGTGATAAAGGTTGTAATTATAAAATTGTGTTTAATAATATTATCATCTTGAAAAGAGAAGATTGTATGGATGTTGGGAGTACACATTCTTGGAAATTTTGTGTTGATCTTGCATAATTAGAGGTGGATAATGGTTTTATTTTGGTAAGAGGAATTGGAAAAGGTACTCCTTGTTATGTGAACATCCTATATTAGTGTTCATGTTGAATGTTGTGAATATCCTATGCTTGAGTGGCATCCTTGTGGGATTGTGGTACAGGGTACCCATCCATGGACGATATGATTTTGGAAAGGGAATCACATTGGTTATGGAAATATATGTATTCATGGTATGTGATCTTTGAGCAGTAATGGAATTGAGTATTAAATGTAACCCCCCTGTAAATGTGAGAAACTAGTAACTGTGCATTAGTTGAGTGTTGTGAATACCCTGTACTTGCTTTGTGTACCCATGGGATGGTGATATTGTGTACTCATCAATGGAGAAAATATTGTATTTTGGTGTGGGGTTAACCATACCATTATGTGTGTTTGTATGTTTGTTACTTGATTGAGGGTCAACCCACATGTGGTTGAAATTTTTATATATAAGAGTAGCCAAAAGTTAGTTTCATAGATTCTCTTCTTTTGGTTCTCTAGTCCCTCAGTCCATGAAGGGGTAGTAGCAGCCAAAAATTTCCTTGGGTGGGGTGTGCAACGTATGCATATTGCATCGCAGAATGATCTCAGCTCAATCGATCCTAAGGAAATTACTCACTACTTTCCCTTAGCATGGATCAAAGTACTTGATCCATATGTTAATTTCGAGATTGTGCTATGATAGTCTACTTGTGTGATGAGCGTTATGGGGCCTCATACACTTGTAGAGGGATACTCATGTTTTCTTTCAACAGTGTTTGGGGCGATTAGTATATGGATATGTCCTAGCCATTTATACCTCTGGCTACAGAAAGTACTTGTGTGTGCCTTCTCCATGAGGTGTCACTATGTGGGGTGTGTTTTGTGCATGCCTACTTCCGTGGAGCCATAAACACACTACCATGCGGCATACGACCAATATGTGCCTTTTTTGACTGGCGTATTGCCATGTCGCACTGAGATGTGATGCACGATGAGGGCCTAGGTGCACATCCCATGCGAACAGCTAAGGAGTGTGTGGGCCATTTGGTGAGTCCATGTCATGCGACGACATGATGCGGGGTGTAGTCGAGGAGTACACCTCATGCCATGTGGCTGGTGTGCTCACTCCACACCACATGAGGGGCTATTGCGATAGTCAAACGTTGTTCCCTCCTTCCTCATTTGGTGGCCAGTATCTAGTCACACAATGTTGTACAATGCAATTTCAAATATTGTGGAATTTTTTTATGGATATTGATGATATTCTATTGATTGTGATGGTTTAGCCACACCTTGTGACCTTCATTTGCATGTAACTCTCGTGGTGACATTTGACTTAGTGTTGAAATTGTGCTCATTTCTCACTTTATTGTTGAACTGAAATCTTTATTTGATATTTATTTATGATCTTTGGTGGCTAAACTAGTTTTATACTTGTTTTTTCAAATGTCAATCTTGTGTTGTAATGTGATTCCTCATTGGGAATGGGAGAGCCAGACTCAGTTGATTGTATATGAGGAAGTTGATGCAGGGAACTTTGAGGATGGGGGTATGTGAGGCTGATTTACAGATAGGACCCACTACCCACCTATGTTTGATGACTATCTCTTGGAGGCTAACCACCTTATACAACAAGAGATAGGTCATTGTGGTCTTGTTTGGATGGTCTCACCATGTGTGTGTGGCCTAACACCATCAAGCCACTGAGTGTGAGGTATGGATTATGCGAGATGGATCTTGGCTTTTGGCTCTTGGATTATGTATCATGGATAAGTATGTTGCTTGTCGATGTCCAGATGGACCCTTGTGTAGCCTTGTGATGTGATTCCCAGTGATGTAAGTATGTATGTATGCGTAAATGCATGTCTCATCTTGTATATGGTTACATATGAAAAGTCCAAAAGTTGGCTTATTATGCTTTAGAAAGTGTAAATTGTTATATTTTGTTGAAAATGGTGCCAAATGTGTTCTAATGTGTGAGATTGGAAGTGTATGGAAAACAAAAATTGTTGCAAAAAATGGTGTTTTAAAAAGAATTGAGTGCTTATGCATCTTCTTTACCCTATTCTTAGTGGAAATCGATGTGTATTTTAACCTATCCTTCAATGAATATGGATGTTAAAATAAATTCTTATTTTGGGAATTGTGACACATGTGATGTTAGCAAGATTAACCAGGTTATTTTGTTTCATGTTGAGACCTTATGAGTAAGGAATATGTCAATATATCGATAATGATTCTTATAAAGGTGAATGTTAAAATGATGTCCTTTTTATTTTGTTCAGTGATGAATGATGTATATTATATTTCTCATCTTTGGGATGAAGTATAATTTTTTAATGTTGATTTTTAGATTTTGAGTACTAATGTGTGACACGGCTGCATATTGAGCTTACATGAATTCCAACAATAAGTCAAATCTTAAGGGGGGAGGATGTAACACCTCTCAAAACCTAGCCTAGGTAAGATAACATTTTGATTTTGATTTGGTATTCTAAATGTTAAAGGTTATCATAATAAGATTAGACATTGATGATTATAATGATTATTTATTATGATGGATTACATGCTTATATGTTTATATACTGTTATCATTGCTTTTATATGATTATGGACAGGAAAGGGATGATGTTGTAAAACCCGTATCCGAGAAGCTTACGAAATCATGACCCTCATCCTAATGATTAATTTTGCTTCAGCTATATGTTATATGCACATGTACTTTGACGTGTGATTGGAGTGTTGTAGGTATTGAGTATCGACTCCATCTGGATTCACAAGCCTGAGTGTACTCTTATTCCTCGATGTTGGTTACTAGAGGTAGTTACAGGCCAAATATCCTCTACCCTAGCCATTGTACCCCATTAGTGCAGTGTTCTCGTGTTGTCTTATCGTCTGGTTACCTAACGGTAACGAATGTCCAAAGTGCCCTTCAATCATATGTGGTTTACTAGTATGTCTGGTTGAAGTATCTTGTCATGGTTTATGGTAATCATATTATGTGGCTATATATTTTGATTGTTAGTGTGTTGATGTGGTTTCATTGGCATTTTTTCATGGGTTCAAATATGGTATTTTATAGTATTTAATTGATTGAAAATTTGAATTGTTTTATCCACGAGATTTTAAATATGTTATTTTTAAGTGATTTTTATTGATCATTCAAGAGAATGATTTATTTTTATTTAGTAATTTTAAATGATTTTATCAATCTTTTTTGTGAGCTCTTATAGTCTTATTTAAATCCTATTTGGGGAGCTCATGTATTTCAATGTTGGATTTAAATTATTATTTCCATGTGTAATTGAGAATGTTGTATATGAAGTGATTTTTAAATTAATTAAATTGGAGATATTTAATAGCTTATTTAATTAAATGATTTATTTCATTTTATTGTTTTGAGAGTATTAAAATGGAAGGTAGATTTATTTATTTTTAAAAGGAAATGAGCAGCTTTGTCATTGATATTTATACTTTGTTTTGATCCTTTTTGGGGGTTATTATTTTAAGAGGAGAAGAAATTGCTTTGTTTTGGGGGAAGGAATAGAAACCTCAGGTTTTGGACAACAGAGTTGGAGGAGAGAAACATGGAGATTCTTTGGAAAAGAAAATGGTGGGTAGTTGTTTGTTGATTTCAACATGCCATTTCCTCCTTGTTGTTCTATTTTGGAGTCTGGTCATGCCTTATACACAGAGCTTTCTTTCATTTTCATTTTGGGGCAGCATTGAGGTGTTTTTCTATATGGTTCTTGAATCCTTGAATTTCTAGTGATATTTGAATGTGATTTACCTTGGGAATGGTAAGCTTCCAATTTCCTTAATACCTTATGGTGGTTTGATTTCCTCTATTTATTTGTGTGAATTCTTAGAGGTTGGATAATAGAGGTTTTGGATTCTATTTGCTACTTTGTAGTTTCTCTGTATGGCTAATTGTTGTGCATTTTAGTAAATCTGAAATGGGTCATTAGAAAATTTTGATTTTTCGGACTCATTCATTTTCTTTCTCTTTCGCCCAATTTGTTTAAAACACGTTTTTTTAACAACACCCTATTTTTGTTCATAAATATATAAACTAATAGCGTATTCCATGTAGAAAGGCCCATATCTCAACTAGGTCTTTGTTAGATTTGCATTCTAGACACTTTCATTTTTGGTCAAAATTTGTGTCTACTTGGTTAAACACATTTTTTATTGTTGCTCTATAGCCACCTGCTACAAATGAAAACTAAAGGTGGATTTCATGTAGAAACACCCATATCTCAAATGGGTCGAAATTAGAATTTAAATCTGGACACTTTGATTTTTGGTCAAAATTATGCCTACCTGGTAAAAGACATTTTTTATTGTTGCTCTTAAACTGCCAATTATAAATACAAAATAAATGTGTAATCCATGTACAAATGCCCATATCTCAACTGGGTCTTTGTCAGATTTGAATTTTGGGCACTTTCAATTTTCATGTATTTTCTTGCCCAACTTGGTAGAATGACGTTTTTCAGAACAACACCTCATATTCAATTCTAAACTCAAAAATTGAAGGTAGATTTCATCTGGAAATGTCAAAATCTGAACTGGGTCAAGCTTAGAATTTTAATCTGGGCACTTCGAATTTTTATGAAATCTTTATGCCCTTTATTTCATTATGGATTTCAGTTGTTTAAATGAATTAATAGCAATGTTTGTTTGATTGTTTTAAATGGTTTTAATTATGAATTTTAAGTGGATTTTTCATTGTTTCATATTTGTCATGGATTCCTCATTTGGTTAAACGAGATGAGCTTGGGTCTAGGTCATTAGAGTGGACTTATAGAGTGGACTTATAGAGTGGCCTACAAGAGGCTATCAGGGGAAACTGGTAGTAGAGTTATAGTAAACAAGTGATAACTAAATAAATATAATGGTGTAAAACACTAATGAGATAATGAGTCCTCGTGCATGGCCTTGAGCGCTTGTAAAGGCTAGGATGCACTCGAGAAGGCCTATCCGTCTGCAGGACGTTGATTCGAGTCTCCTCATCTGTATGAGAGATTTACTTGATTCTGTGTGGTGTCATCCCTTCGAGCACGCATGATGACCCTCCATCTGATCTGCACTCTAGTATCTATCACCTTAGTAGTCATGAGTAGTACCCGTCATATCATTGGATGAGCATCTCCTTGTGGTGTCATTGGCTTTATGCATTCTATGATGTGTTTGCTTCATGTCTGATGTGAGTGTTGGCCATATGTTACCCTTGCCTTGTTATTTCTGTTTGGGCCTTTTGACTACCTCCGATCATGGTGGGGTGGTCTCTTTTGAGTCCACATGGTAGGGAGGCATTGCCACCACCATTGGGGACCGGTGTACAGGTTATTGGAGCATCAATTGGAGGTGTTATCTCATGCACTTATTTTTATCAATTGATGTATCTTATCTATGACTATGCCATTGTTCTCATGTATATTCTTTTATGTATATTGTACTCTCTTAAGAGGGATGATGTAATCATATTATTTAATGAGAAGAAATGTGATAGTTTATATTTGGCTTATAGGTTTCGGTGTTAGTATTAGAATAGCTTGTACTATGATGATTTTTATGGCTTTCCCTTCAAAAAATTTCATGCAAAAATCAAAGCTATGGTTGTGTATTTCCTTAATTCATCTAGTTGCAAAATTTTCAACGCAACGCAAGTTTTTTTTGTTGTTCTGTGTTGTTGCTGTAAAGTTCTGGCGCATCACAGCATTCTATTTGTTGATCTATGTTGTTGCAACAGAAAGTTTTGGAGCAGAAATTTTTAGAGCTGGAAGTTTCATTGCATCAAAGTTTTTTGTATGTTGTCTCTGCGATGTTACAGCAAAAAGTTTTGGAGCGGCAAGTTCCAGATCAGGAAGTTCCGACACAAATTTTTGGAGCTATCTTGTTTGCTCATGTTCAGATTTTCTTTTGAGAGTGGGTTAGTCCTCTCCTTTGGGTTATACTTTCGGTCATACTTGGCCATGTTTTTTGTCATTATGTCGAATCGGTAAATACTTATGTGTATGTTCTTCTTCTTGTTCAAAAAAAAAATTATCTTGTCCTCTTTTGGCTCTTAACCTTCGGACTTGCGTAGTGGGATGTTACGCAATTTGTGTATAAACTATAAAGTAATTAGAAAGTGATGCAAGTGACATCAAGGCAAATAACCTTTAAAAAATGGGGGTTAAGAAAGAGAGAAACATGTGTCTCACCTGATGATATTCTTTTTCAAGAGGAGTGTGCTACTACTATAGTAGGTAGTAGTGTCTTCTTTGGCTATTCATTCACATTCACCTTGTGGCTACTCATATTAAACATCTCAAGTAATAGATAAATTCATTGAAGAAGATAATAAAAAAGTTATATGGTGAGGAACCTAGTAAAAGTAGTGATCTCTCGATAATTATCAACAATCACCATTTTTTAGGCTTACACAATAGCTACAAGATCTATGTATTGTAAATAGTATAGCCTACAGTGGTAGACATGAGAAGGGAGGTTGAGTCCCATACATAAGGCTACTAATGTTATCTCCCTAGTGAGAGCTAACCATATCCCTCTTTTTTATTTTAATAATGAATATTTAAATTTAAAATATGTTTAACTCTTAAAATAAAACTAATTTCAGTGTGTTTTTTTAATTTGGAAGCTTTAAAATTAACCATTGCTCTTCATTTTTCACAATTTTACTTCTCATCTTCTTTATATTTATTTATTTATTCTAAATTTTAAATGTTTCATAAAATAAATTTTATTTACTTTTAGATTTTAGTTTTTTAACCTATATACAAGCTTAAAAAAATTTAATAATATTTATTTTTTATTATAAATAATCTAATCCAAAAAAAAAAATTAATTGTTCTTTAAAATATTAAGATAATATAGATATTTGATGTTAAATCTTCTCGTGTTGATTAAAATGTAGGATTCAACTTACTAGTTTCATTAAATCTTTGATGAAAATAATTAAAAATTAGATAATACTTATATTTTCTAGGGGTGTACATATATATCTTTGTTTCTTTATTTATAAAATTAAAATTCTTTGACATATATAAATTATAATATAAATTTTGATTCTATCTATAAATTATTTTTTAAATTCTATATGATTATGAACAAACTTCTAAAATGTTATTAATAAAACAATCTATTGGAAATAATAATCAACATCAAATTGCTTAGTTTGTAAAAGGATAAAAGATACAGATTAACAATACCACATCACCAGCTACAAAACCAAACACCAAATACACAATAATTAAAAACAAAATATTTAGCATCTTAAACAACTTCACCATACAATCATTTGAAATTGGAGGAGACTTATAAAATATCTTAGATATTTCTTGTATTCGAATATTATACGACTTTAGATAAATGATGCTAGTAAATTCAATTATTGCAATTTCAATTTACTGCAATAATAATATGAATTTTGTATCATAGAAGATACAAAACCAAGCAAGAAATAAAAATATCAAAATAAAACTTTGACAAATCTAATAGAAGAAATTCAATAAGAATTAACTTCATATGCATCATAGGTTCAACACCTTTTCCATATTTGACTATTAGAAAAATTGTGATGGCCTTAGAAAATTGAAAAGGATAAATGCATTAATGTACACAAAAGAATAAGAGATTATAGATGTAGAAACTCTAAATTAACAAATCAATCTCATTTTTGCAACATTAATTATGAATTGAGGAATGAAAGGTTATTTAAAATTAACACATTTAAATACAATGTTGGAGATTGCCTCTTGGACTCATTATGATCATATTTCATTCTTGCTACATTTAATTAAATCTATTATTTGTGTCATCCCAAAATGACACTGCAAATTTTCTACTTGTTCTCTACTCTTATTATCTATATTCATATATATCTTGCATTAACAATCTAGAAACTGACATCATATGCAATATTATAAAAATCATATCATCACTCTCATATAACACATTTGGATAAAATATAATACACATTTTCCTCCATATAAAACTTTAAATATTTTGTTTTCTTTCTATTTTGAATTTTGTAGTTGAAAATCATTTTAGATTTCTATTTTATTCTTTATGAATTTGTAAAGCTTCCTATACAATTGTTCTATTTGTACTATATATTATTCTATTTGTGCAACTTTTTTACTCAAAATATAGTTAAAAAATTCATTCAAAAATATTAAAAGAGTTAATAGTTCTCTAATTACATATCTACAGAATAACCATATAAAATATTCTTTGACTAATTAGAAAATCAAATTAATTATAATATTCATTTTAATTTATCACAACAAAATTCACTACACTCATCATAATATTCATAAGAACCTAACTTAATGCATCTCTTATTTAATATTGTTTCCCTAAAAACTATAAGATGAGTCAAAGATTTATTCTGTGCCTTAAAATTACAATGGAAAACTCACAAATATTGAGGCATGAGCAAGAAAATAAAGTGGAGAACATTCTATAAAGGATGGAGGTATGATTTGGCATACATGAAAGAAGAAAATTTAAGAAAAATAAAAACACAAACAAAGTTAATTATTTTTGCTCTCTCTTTTCCTCTAGTTCTAGCTTTTTTTTTCATCATTTTTTTTTGGGGTTTATGTATAATATTTTGTTCATTGGAAAGTAGGAGTAGATGTTAGAAAAATCATAGAGGATTATGTTAGTGTCATATAGTTTAATTTCCATTTGGAGTGTTTGTAGTTGGGTAAAAGTACATATCTATGTCACACTTTTATAAAGGAAATGACTAACACAAATACAAATTTTCAACTTCGATCATCAGAAAGTGATATTTATTTTTTGAATTTAAAATGATGTAAACCAATGAAATGTAGAACTACTAATTTAATTTATGCTTGTAATTTTTTTATTTTTTTAAAAATTGTTTCGATATATTTTTTAATAAATAATATTTTTCTTTTATTTTTTCTCCACATAGATTATTTGAAAATCTAGTGCATGGAATTTTTTTATGAATATTTACTTTTTAATAATTTTTTAAGGTTGAACTTAATTAAAATGTCATAGTTTTCATGGGATATTAACTTTTATTTTTTTTTTAATGTTTTTTTTAAATTGTACCCTCTTAAAGAGGATTCTCTCCTCTAGTGTACCGTATATATATATATATTTTTAAATATTTTAATATGTTAAAAAATTCAATTAGCCTCATGTTTAATTATAAAACCCTACTTACAATAAATTTTAAAAAAATCATAATAAAACTAATTAAAATATCAAAATATATATATATGGATTCTAGAGTCTAAGCCCTACAAAAGGGTGTATTTACATTTTCATGAAGTTTCTCTCCCATAGTTGAAATTGCAAAAAAACTATAGGAGAGATTTCGAGTTGAAGTTGAAGTTTTTTTGAATTTACCCCAAACGAGGGGCTAAGCTGCCATCGGGCAAAAGGGTTTTGATTGAAACCCTCTCGGCCAAAAGGGTTTTAGTCAAAACTTTATAAATAAATCAAACTGCAACTTAAAATTTTAATGATTTTCTTTATAGTTTTCGGTGAAAGGGTTTCACCCAAAACTATGTGTGTCATGTAGATGCTATGTGGTTTTGAGAAAAAATGTTTCACCCAAAACTATTTAGGGAAAAATTGTTTCGCTCAAAACTATTTTGTTGGTTGAAATTGTGACACAACTTTGTGTTTTTACCCAAATTTTCTCAACTAACTTGTTTGAGGACATATCTTATAATTGCTTGTGATGTGATGGTTGGGAGACTTTTTTACAAGAGATCCACTTAGTTATGGGCATGTATTAGATCATAGATAAGATAATATTTAATTGGTCCTCTCTAATCAAGGTGATAGAGGTTGTGTTGGGTCTAGACAAAATTAATATTGGCATTATAAGATCATGGAATTTAATAACAAAAAAAAATTCAATGGATGTTGAAAGAAGGCATGGAAAATCAAGATATTACATCTTGTTTGGAGGAAATCCTTAAAATTCAAAATGAGATGATAAAGAGTTTGAAAATAAGATAATTCCATCTTAACATAAGGGAGTATGGAGGGTGCTAAGGCATGAGGTAGTGGATACTTGTCTATTGAATGTACATGTTTAGGCCCTAATATGATATTTAATATATTTGGACACCTATTATAAAAAATTAAACTCAGTGCTAAGGAATTTGGCAGTCGCTCATCATAATGGGGTTCTTGAGATTGCTAGTGGGTATACTTTGTTAACTCCAAAAGATGTGTTATCCTTGAATTCAATTGCACTCAATTCGTGGGATAACCCCTATGAGACTTGTGTTAGCAATCAGATATGCACCCTTGGTCATATTTGCAAAAAATCAGACTATCTGTTGCAACATGGAAACTCTTTCCAGATATGGGCAGTCTATGTGAAAAGAGAATCTCTAGAGCGAGTTGGTTCTCCGTATGATGATCCTATTCTAAAGATCTTTCTTGGGAAAAGGGATAGTGAGTAACATAAATTAAAATCTATGATTTTGAAATGGTTTTCAATACTTGATAATAACCTAATGATGACTCTGGATTTTCCTCACAAACAGTTTTCAGAAAAACAACAAAATCTCACAACCTCTCATGAACAATTACACATAAATGATTTGCATGAAGATATGATTTTCAAATACAACATGCAACCTATATCCTTGAACTTTTTTGCATCAAAAATTACAGTCTTAGGAGATATCAAGGACTCTATAAACAGAAATCACAAGGTAACATCAAACTGAAACTGCAAGTAGACACCAAAAATGATAAGTAGGAATGTTGTTTTTTTTATTCAACTGTAGGAGTATGCCCAAAATCTCAAACTGAGTACAAAAACAGTTTACAAGCTCAAAAATGTGTAAAAGCAAGAAAACTATAACTAAACTAGAAAAACCTAAGTTTTCTTCAAAGATATATCCCTCAGAACCCTAATCCGAGCTCAAATATAAAGCTCAAGGAAAAGGTCCCAAAAACTATCCAAAAAGTCAGCACAAAAGTGGAAAAGTCTCACTTTTTGCATGCACATACTGTCAGGCTTCTAAAAATAGATTAAAACTGCTTTTAAAGCAAAGAAAGCACCTTATCTCTCCAATTGGAATCTCAAATCCAACCAAGAGAAAAAGGCAATGTTCAACTGCTAAAAATAGCAAGAAAACATAAAACAATTTATAAAGTATTGTTTTTTGCTTCTGCTTTACATACATGCAGTTTTATAATTATTTTATTTTGCAATTACTTACAAAACATCACCCTTATTTCTCCAATACAAATTTGATTTTTCTTGTAAAAAATCATAAAAATAATAATGATCTTCTAATACACATTTAAAAAATAAAATACCTAAGACTTAACCCTTAAAATAAAACCCTAACTCATAACAAAACCTTCAAATTTAAAATTAATTGACCCCCCTCTAAATCAATTAAAATCTAAGGCATTGAAGATTTTCACTCTCCACTAAGGCAAAGGCATAAATGTTAATATTAAATCATAAGCCTTAGATACTTAATCAAAACCTAAAATCACTCAACACAAGACTTACAAAGTCTTATGAACTCTCCTAAAGTCGACCTAGGCATATGAATTTGGCCCCCCATGGTATTAAGCTTCATAATTTAATTCAAAATGCAAAAAGGACCCTAAGCTAAAATTAGGGCAACATAGACAAAAGGAAGGAGAAACCCTAAACTCCATCATTTCGCACTTTGTGATTTGGAGAAAGAGGCTCTGCATGAGAAAAATGTGTCGCCATGTCTATGCTTAGTTTTGAGCTTGCAGATGCTTGGGAACTCCATGACTTGGTCCTCAGATGGTTGATTCTCTTCCCAGATACTATGGTGAGTTGATTTCTTAGCATTGTGATGGCTTTCTCCATTGTTTTTGAAAAGCAACAATAGCCTCTGAAGGTCGCGGCTCTTCTTCTCCAACTCTGATTTTCCTATGTTCATTTATTCTTTGTGCTTGTCTTGTCTCTTGTTGGCCACCATGGGAGAGCTCAACCCCTTGCATTGTGAGCTCCAATGAGCTTGGGCACTGCTTCTCTACTCTTCTACAGGCATTACAAAGTAAGCCACTCCTCCTCTAACATTTTTTTGTTGTTCTCTTCATCAAACTAAAGCTTATGAAAAAAATTTAAGCAAAGGATGATTGTTGTCTTAAATACATAAAATGCAGGCCACTACCCAGGCCGCGCCATTGCATCTCTTGAGGATGATTTATCTTCTCTTAAAAAAAAACTTGCACCATAATCATTTTACTCTTGTTTCTCTGTATTCATATTTTGATCCTCTATGAAGCAAAATTTGAAATGGCCCTCATCATTTTCTAAAAAACAGAACTGGAACTCCATGTTGGCTCGACCCATGATGCATCTCGAGCATTTTTCTTTTTTTATTGCATTTTGCAAAACCCCCATGTGGGTAACTTGGAAATGATACCATCCGTATTTTAATTCAAAACCCCAAAGTGGGTAACCCAAAAAAAAGGAAGAAATCTGTATTTTAGTAAAAAAATGCTCATATGGGTATTTAGTATTTCTGTGTTTAGCTCAAAACCCCAAAATGGGTATTTGTCAATTACGAAGAAAATGTATTTTGAATTGAAGCTCTTAGATGAGCCTTCTGCATTTCAAACATACTGCACTTTTGTCAAGAACCCAATGTGGGTATTCCTAAACATTGTAGAATTTGTACTTAAATCTTAAAACCCCAATGTGGGTATTCCTGAAAATGAAAGAAAACTGCTTTTTGTATAGAAATCCTTTCATGGCATCTTATAACAGCATTCCTGAGATAAAACACATTTAGGTATTTGAAAATCCTGTGCAACCCTTATTTTGGTTCTGGCTATTTTCTTTCATTTTTTTGAAATGAGTATGTATGTGAACTTTGCTCCATTTAATTTCCAATTTGTTTCCTTTACCTGTCAAGGCATAACTTTTATAAGCTTTGTATTGTGTAAAAATATGCTCTCCTTGAATGAAACACAATCTGCTTTCTGTATAAAACATCTCCATTGATTCTGAAGGAGGAAAATTAATAACTTTGAATGATAGACAACGGAACACTTCAAATCCCTGGTGTATTCTTCTATCTAGCACTCTTCATGCCTTTTTATGCTCCATTTAATCAAAAATCGTATCATGTATTTGCTTACTTCACAAATGAAAATCTGAAACAATGCTCCTTGTTAAGGCATTATGTATGCCTATTCACTATCATTGTTAAGAGATAGAACACTGCTGCTCCAAAGCAGAAAAATATGAAACAACATTTAAAGTGAACAGACTTAAAACAACAAAACACTATTATGCATTTAAAGTGAACAGACTTTTCTGAGAAACATGATAGATTGATAGTTTTCAGCTAAAACAAGCCGTCAAATTTATTGTCCATTTGTAATTTTCACTTCATGTTTTGATTTGACTGTTATGAATGCATGAAAAATTTGATCATTCCTTTAAGTTGTAAAGCTCAGAAGAGCAAGGTGATTGTATTTTTCTTTCTCAGCCCTCTTGTAACATATAAGGGTAGCATGTCGGGCTCTACTGTTATGGGAGTCCATTTTTCCGCGCATGCTTGGTCTTCAAATGATAATCAGCTACATAACTTTTCCTATACCTGCACAAGGAAACAAACAATGTTAGCATAAAAACACAGAATGATGATGATGTTTCCCCCTTCTTAGCTCATGCTTCTTTTCCTTCCTTTAGTTGATTCTATGCATTTCGAAGAGTAAATTAGATGTCTGTTGGTAAAGCTTGTAGTACAACTCATATCCAGAGCTCAATATTGGCAACCCTCTCGATCTTTTGCAGGCACACTCAGGAGCAAAAGCAAGACGAAGCAAGTAGTAGGATCTCGGTCGAAGATGAAGAAATAGGCAATGATGGATATGTTTTTTGCTATCTTCTTTCTCATCCTTTTACCTTTAGCTGTAGAATTTACTTTCCGCAATGAATAGAATTGGCTAAAAACCACGGCTTGTGTGGATAGTCAAACTTTGTTCTTTCATTTCCATTCTGAAAGAAAAGCATTAAAGTGTAGTTTTGAACTTATCATTTGTATTCTCGCAATCAAATGACATATGTAATGTGAAACATTTCATGAGATAAATGAAAGCATTTTGTTATGATTTATTATTTATATATTTAGTTTTGTACTCCATCTGATTTTTTGCAAAAAACATGAGTAATACTTCTAAAATCCAGCCTTCTCAAAAACACCATGACGGTCACTTGATAAATGCTAACTAAGGTGTAAGCAGCACTTAAGCATATGTAGAAATAACTGTATTTCCACTTTCAAATATAACAATATTTAATTCAACTCCACCAATTTGAGTTGTAGCAAAAAATTGGTAACAACTTGTCCATTTTGTAACTCGCATCCTCTAAGAAGGAAAAATGAGGAAAATATTACTTTCCTTAATGCATGATCGAAGCCCTCAAAAATTCATTTTGAGTGCTCATCTTTTTTCCTTTTGAAAATTTGTAGAAGGAAAAAGATTGCAAAAGTTCAGTTTTGAGAGCTAGTCATTTTTCCTGCATATGCAAGAGCGTTGAATTTTAGTGTCATTGCATATTTTTGGAAACTACATTTAAATGTGTAATGGCGCTAAAATTCAGTGCCATTACAATCTGACCATCACATGAGTTGTATCAATTGAAAAGTTAAATACAAGTTTGTGCTGGTTTTTAATCAATTTTTAGTTATTTTTAATTTCATTTTATTTTCCTTTGAGTTATTTATGTGTTGCCTTCTCTCCTATTTCTTTTGTTGTGTTGTGCTCACGTTTGCATGGATTCGAGTGGATTCATTCAAAGTATATACCTAGGGTTTCATTATTGTAAAACAATTTCCAAGTATGTTTTTTTGTTCGTATCTTTTCTTTGTTTGCATACATTGTGATATATTTAGGGTTTCAAGATTATAGTTTGTTTTGCTCTAGTTTATCATGGTAAGAAATCATTTTGTTTTAGTTTTATTCTTTTGGGTTTTATTATTTTTTAAGTCATTTTCATGTGATTTTTAACCCTGACTCCCTTATGTTATTTAGCAATCATTATGCCTTGCGAGGACCAAACCCCAATCTATGTTGAAACCCACATTACCATGTATATATATTCTATGGCATTTAAATGTCGACTTACACTATCCATTGATGTCCCGTGGGATTTGAAACTCTCTCTCCATCACCCAATGTCGCAAGTGTTCAGGGGGTTTTAAATTCCACATCACATAAAATTTTATGATACAAAAAACATATGTATCATGGTGTTTAAAATCTGCAATGCATACTTTAAGCACCAAACCCACTCATATGTAGTGCGGGTTTTAAACCTCGCACTGCATATCAAACAACATTGCACCAAGATGCATTTTAGGTTTTAAAACCTGAAATACATCCTACATGGTTACCATTTTCTCTTCCAACCAAAGAACCAAGTCAGGGTTTTTTCCCACCTTGCATACTATACTAGACCTTTCATATGTAGGTGGAGGAAAAAACACTGACTGACATGAATTTACATTTCCAACCAAAGATGTATGTCGGGTTTCAAAACCTAACTTGCATCCATATAACTTGCACTAAGAATGTGAAAGGATAGACATTTCTCCCACCTATTCATTTTAACAAGTTTTTACCCCATGTATAGGGTTGGGATTTTTCCCCACCCTTACATCATAGTTTCCCTTGTATGTTGTTTTAGGCATTTGTGCTTGAATTTTTGAAAGGGTACGAGCGTTTTACTCTCCAAACATCTACTCTAGAAATGTTTGATCCATCACCAAGCAAGAAAGCCATGAAGTACAAACATCAAGGGGTATTTGCAATGACCTTTGTTGCTTCAAACATTCATGAGATAGAAGACACAGAGATAGGGCATGTTAATATGTTTGAATTTGTGGAGAGAACAAAGAAGCATCTTTAGATTCAGGCATGGTATGTATGGTGGAGAGAAATATTCAATTAGTAGTTGTGTTTCTAGTAGCGACACATAATCTTGAGTTCATTCTAGCTATGGCGGCCCCTTATCACAAAGAATCTAAAAGTGTCAAGGATCCTAATGGAACTTTGATCATCAGATTAGATGAAGAATTCTTTGATAAGATCTTCTAGTGTATGAGCATTGATGTGTATGATGATCTTACTATTGAGGATGTCCAATCTCATTATGATAAGGATCTTTAATATTGTAAGAAGGAAATTAATACGAGATGGTTAAAGAATCCATTACCAAATATTTAAAGATGGCCTAAGAACTTTCCCCGTAGTGACTTCATCAAGGAATTAAATGACTTAATTACTCTTCTTAGCAAGGTAAAAGGATTGCCTAATGATGAGGCCTAATATTAGTTAGTTTTTGTTATTTTAATACATGATTTTAGACATATCTAGATACTTATTTCTTGTATATCCCTAAAACTTTACTATCTTTTATGATCATTATGCAAACTTAGACCTGGTCTAAAGTCTATGGAAATATGATTATGATATGATAGTTATTGCATGGTTAATATGTGGATATATATGAAATATAATGAATATTTATGTTTAAGTTATGGTTATTAGTATTGTGTAGATTTTTTGTGAACTAACTCTTTGCAACCAAGGAGCCAGAGACAGTAGATTGTAGCCTACAGCAACTAGGAGGCACAACTTGCAACAACTGGGAGTCGCAACCCACAGCCAAAGGGAGTTTCAGCAACAATACAGAGGAACTTAGAAGAATGTAGCAGCTGCATAATTGGAGGCATCTACTTGTCAATATTGTTTTGAATCATCATATCATTTAATAAGACTACTGAAGGAGAAATTTTTTGCTACAATTAGGAATCTACCATGACCATTTCTATATTCCATGTTTGAGTTTAAAACCATTATTGCAGAGTTACAGTCCTATTTCAATTCTTCTTCCTTTTAGTTGTGTTTTTATTACTCAAACTTTATCACACTCTATTTTGTAGGGGGTGGTGATTTATGACTAGACTTATGTTTTGAGTCATTGTTCTAATAAGACTTCCTTGCACCTATATGAATGGTTCAATGGTCAAGTTAGTTAGTTAGTTGGAATAGAGAATATAGTAGATAGATATGTTCAGTTAGTTTATATTTTACACAAACAATGTTTTTTTTCTCAATCATGAACTTATGAATAAGATATTCTAGTAGAATCTCTTTGGATTGTGATATCTTGATTTATGCGATGAGATCTTTTCAATTACTATTATGTTAATTTAGTTTGATGAGCTATATTTGAGTTCACTTTGTGGAGACAGTATTTTTGAGAAAGGTCCACTCAAGGTGATTGTTCCCCACTTTGTTTTTTGAACATTTATTTATATCATAGTAGTTGTAATGTCATAGAATTGCACCCAAGGGCAATTCCACATTTTCGCATCTTGCCTAGCATTTATGACACCTTAGAAACATTAATGGAAAAATCCCATGAATCATAATTTCATGATTCTAACTCCATGTGGACACATGGCAAGATGATAGAAGCCTAACGAGGCGTTTCCCAAAAATCTAGGCTTTGGACACCTACGCAGCGTGCGTATGTCCGCGCGGCATGCTAGCGTCTTGGTGGTTTTTCAAGTTTGAAACGACGAATGTAGAACCTTGACCCTTGTGACATGTGTCCTGGCGGTTAGGCCTCAAGTGAAATAGCTCTTTTTCGCCCTTGCATGCATGAAAACCCCCTTTTGGCTCTCATTTTGGGGTAGGAAATGATCAGTTGAAGCATTGTCACTACTTGCTCTAGTCTTGGGTAAGCTTTATCCTTGAATAGAAGCACTTTTACAGGTGAATCCATGTTGGACTGAGGTCCCTCAAGCAACTACAAGCTCTCAAGCAAGCACATAGTGATACGCTTATGCACTCTGGAAGAGGGTCTTGACTCGTGGGTAATGCTCTCTCTCCCTACCATTCTTTCTTACTAGCTCATTTACTACTTTGTGGTGTGGGCTCTACTCCGAAGCAATTTTTTCTTTCACAATGCACTTTTTTTACTTTCTTTACGATATTTTCCAAACCTGGTTGTTCATGGAGGTGGGAACACCAAAACAAGGGTTTGACTGAGGTAGACCCCTATACATCACCAACCTTTTCCCCTTGATCTTTTGTGTGCAGGTTACGATGTGAAGTTTTGAATAAGGACTCAAATGTACGAAGGTAATCTCGTCTTGAGTTCCTTATGTTTTCCTTTAGTTTTTATCTTTATGTTGGCTATCTGGTCTTGCACGTTTTTTACCTGAGTCTAGAAGTGAGATTCAACTTCACGCGCTTCAACGCATGAGTTCTTCACAGCTTAGGATGCCAACGCATCTTTTAGATGACAGCACACCATGCTGGCATCTTGAAACTACACTGACGTCTTTTTGCCAAGAGATCCTTAGCTAGAGGTGAAAATATCGAAGTCTTTCTCTCTTGGGGTCTGAGATCATTTTACCGCTTGCCTTTACAGTTTCATCGATTCCTTCAATTTGAGGTGTATAAGGGCAGTTCGTTCTCTAGTGATCTCTTGATAATAAAGAGACCTGTGAGTAGCGAATCCCTCTTATATCACATTTTGGTGAACCCAACATGAACCATCGGATCTATTTTCACAATGTTGAATAGTTATAATGATTCTTTCTTTGAACAATATTTCAATATGTTGGAAGATGCTCTAGATGATTTACTAGAAGCACTCTCCCCTATCTGTAAAACTTCTAAACAAACTCCTTCCTCAATAACTGAGGAGTTAGTAAATGTGGTAGTAGTTTTTATGGCTCCTCCAAGCCGTAAGAAACTTGTCATTTATGTGACCCTAGCTGAACCATTCCCTAGGTAGGACTATTATGTCTACGGGATTTCATGTTGTAGCGATCCATCGGACTTATATTCGAGGTTCATGAAAGCTACTGACTCTACTTCTTATAATGTTGTGGAGCATATGTACAATACAAGGAGAAACGAACAAAACTTAGAACAACAATTTGTTCCTACATCACAACCTATTCAAACTCCTACTTCTTTACCACCATCTCAACCTCTCCTTCCTTCAGCTCCTAATCCCATGATCAAAGCACTAGGTGATTATGATCTTGTTCAGAAACTTTTTGTTACTCTAGCTAAGATCTCACTTTGGGATTTGCTTCAGACCACTCTAGTTTATCAAGAGATGCTATAGGAAGCTTTATAGAAGATTCTCTTGCCTGCCTCTGCTAGGCCTATAGACGTTGACGCGTTGATGGCACATATTTGAGTGGATTAGCCAAATATTACATTCCACCCACAAGAACTCCCACCTTTAGATGTGCAGAAGCAAGTGGAACCTTTTATGATCATAGTTAACGTTAACAACATCGGTATTAGACATACCCTCATTGACACCGGTTTAGCTCTCAATGTTTGCGGTATGGACCTACAGCCTAAAATAAAAGTTGATTCATCTTCTTTAGCAGCTTCTTCCTTGTATATTTGTGGGTTCGATAATGTTGGCTTCCAAGCTCTGGGTATGATAATACTACCTTTTCAGTTAGGCCCCATTACCTTGCCCATGTTGGTCTATGTGATGTCTGGCCCGTTGTTGTACAATCTTCTTTTAGGGATACCTTGGATTCACACCATGGGAAGATTAACTTCTACCCTACACCGTTCCTTAAAGTTTGTTGCTAACAATCAAGTGGTTACGGTTAAAGTAGATCTAGAGGTTGTGCATCTTTTTTTGCTAGTCGTTGTTGGTCGTAACTCGGCCACATCCACTCTCAAGAATTGCATTCCTTCCTTAACTATTGATGTTATGGCATGTTCTTCATTGATACCCTTTGTGGAAGTTGTTCCCCAAGTGAGTGTCGACCGAGAGGAACTGCCTAAAGCAAAAGATCCTAAGCCTCCCCCATCTTCTCCTTCATCTCCTCAATCGAATGTCTCTTAGGTGATGATTGGGGTTCCTTGAACTTCTCTGAGTTTTTCATTGCAGAGTACAAATCGGACCCCTTTGGTATAGTATTTCTGAGTTCTGCTACTGTGAGGGTGGATAACCCTCTCGTTGAGGAAGAGAAGTGTGATCCTATCCAGGAGACCACTCCTCCCTGGGAGAGTGACCCCACTCCTGTAAAGGAGTTTAATGTTTGCAAACCGAGTAAAGGAAGTGGGACCACTCTCATAGAAATTATCGACGTCCATTGGTGAAATGAGACACTCTACGTGGAGCCACCCCCTCCTGAAGTCTACAATCTTGTTATGGGTTTGGTTATGAACTCGCTTCTCGATACAACTATGGGTAGAAAGGCCTAGCATGTATCAAGCAAGGAATACAAGTCCCCATCCAATTTAAGCAATGAAAATGTTATCTAGGTTTGGGATGCTCTATTGAACAGTCTAGACAAAAACCTTGGTGGAGTGTTAATACGATTTCAGCCGAACTATTAAGTTTGGTCCATCCTAAGTTGATAGAAGAAAGGGGACAAGTCGAGAAGGTTCATGTGGATGTCTTCTCTTCAGATGAAGTGTAATGGGAATTTCTAGGTGCTTATTCTTTGTTACCTCCTTATCATCACAAGAGATGATTCTTGTATCGCTTATATAAACAAGCATACTTCAGAGATTCCATTCTGAGCATTGATGAGGAAGACCCTCTATCTAATGTTAGCAATGATGTTTCGATATCTCATCTCGAGGACCGCAGTCCTCTCCTTAAAGGAGATACTATCGAAGTCCTCGTGAATCCTAAATCTTCAGAAAAGGTAATCAAGATTGGGAAGTGTCTCTTCTGAGGAAGCAGATGAACATTCTTCTCTCTTACATACTCACCCCAATATCTTCACTTGGACATATGAGGATATGCCCAATATTGATGAATCCATAGTGGTCCATAATATCATTTTATGTTCCAGGGTAGCTCTGATGATCAAGAATAAGATAGAAAAGTTGTTGAAAGGAGGCTTTATCCGTCCTATTGACTATTCTCCTTGGATTTCAAATATAGTCACTGCTAGCAAACCTGATGGTCGTATTCGTATATGTATTGACTTTCGAGACCTTAACAAGGCTTCTCTTAAGGATGATTTTCCGCTACCTGATATAGATATGATTGTGGACTAGACCACATGCCATATAATGTTATCTTTTATGGATGGCTTCTCGAGTTATAATTAGATCCATATTAACCCGAACAATCATTACAAGAAAGCCTTCACTACTCCTTGGGGTACTTTCTGCTATGTGGCCATGCCCTTTGGGTTGAAGAACATAGGAGCAACTTACCAACGAGCGATGACCCTGATATTCCATGATTTCATTCATAAAATCCTAGAAGATTATGTTGATGACATCTTGGAGAAGTCTGTAAATCATCAAGATCGTGTGAAAAACCTTCATCTTATTTTCGAAAGAATTCAACTTTACAAGATGAGACTCAATCCCCATAAGTGTGTATTCGGCATAGACGCTAGCAAGATTCTTGGGTTCATAGTCTCTTATCATGGAATCGAAGTTGACACGAATAAGATTGATGCTATTGTTAACATGCCTCCACCAAGGAACATTATCGAGTTGCAAAGTTTACAGGGGAAGATTCAGGCGATTCGTAGATTCATATCTCAATTGGTTGATCATACCCTCCCTTTCACTCGCTTATTGAAAAAGGATGTTCACTGCATATGGGATGAAGAATTCCAGAAAGCTTTTGAATCCATAAAAGCTTATTTGAATAACCCTCCTATATTGATGTCGGTTATGCAAGAGAGACCCTTTCTACTTTACCTTGTTGTATCACCATACGCTTTGGCAGCTCTGCTAGCCTAGTATGATGATGTAGTAAGAGAGAGCAATCTACTACATTAGCCGTGTCCTTGTCGATTATGAAACTCGTTATTCATCCATGGAAAAGCAATGCCTTGCTCTTGTATTCGCTATGCAGAAGTTGAGGCACTACCTCCTCCATACTGAAACTTATGTCATAGTGAAAATAGATCTTTTGAGACATTTGTTCTCTAATGCTGACCTTGTGGGAAGATTAGCGAAGTGGGTTATGTTACTTTCTGAGTTTGATATAAATTTTGTCACTCAAAATTCGGTAAAGGGACAAGCGATTTTCGATCAACTAGTAGATGCTCCCTCATCTCGCTCCTTCCTTGGGTTGGATCTATTTCCTGATGAGAATATTTTCATGATTAACTATGACCTTGAATGGAAGATGTACTTCGATGGATCGAGGTGCTAGACTAGTTTTGGAGTAGGTGTGGTCCTAATATCCCTCGAAGACAAACCGGTCCCCCTATCCTTTTGATTAGATTTTCCTTGCAATAATAATATCATTGAGTACGAAGCTCTTATCCTTTGCTTGTGTGTCGCGATTGTGTTAAAGATTAAACACCTTTATATACTGGGTGATTCTTAACTTACTATGAATCAGATCACAGGAACTTATCAAGCTAAAGAAATTAGATTATCTTGATACCAAGACCTCGCTTTGTCTTTGCTCAATTAGTTTTCCTCTTTCACAATAAGCAGTGTCCCTAGGAGAGAAAATAGACATGCAAATGCCATGGCAAGCGTTGCTTCCTTAGTACCTTCAGAAGAAGATACAAAAGAATATCACTTTGTGGTTCAGGTCACACAAACCCTGGTAGTTTCTGACCAACCTAAGCATGAGGCTTTGGCTTGTTTCCATGTAAACTAGGGAGAGTGGTTCTCTAGTATCTACAATTACCTAAAGACTAGGAACTTTCCCAATGATGCGACAAAAAATGATCACACTTGTATACAAAAGCTTTTGAATTGTTATGTCATCGTATCTAACATTCTTTATCGAAAAGCTTATAATGGCTAGTTGCTAAGGTGGCTCGCTAAAATAAAAATACCCCTTGCCCTTAAAGAAGCCCACTCGGGCTCTGGGGGTGGACATTTTGGTGGTAGATCCCTGGTGAGGAAACTGGTACGCATGGGATACTATTGGAAAACAATGGAACAAGCTTCCTTCGGTTTTGTGAAGAAGTGTCTTCAATGTCAATAGCATAGCCGTATTATCCATGCTCCCACTCAAGAGTTGCAGAATCAAACATCTCCTTGGTCATTTGCAAAATGGGGGTTGGATATTATAGGAAAAATATCACCTCCTTCTTCCAAATGACATACCTTTTTCATTACCGCTACGGATTATTTCACAAAGTGGGTCGAAGCTGCTCCACTCCGATCCATGAATGCTAAAATTATTTGTAGCTTCCTCTTTAACAACATCATTTCTCGCTTTGGACTTCCTGCTACACTTGTTTCTGATAATGGTACATCATTTAACAAAGGGGAAGTAAATTAGTTCTTAGATAAATTTCATATCCAACATAGGTTTTCCACACCGTACTATCCACAATCCAATGGCCAAGTGGGAGCTTCTAATAAAACACTTAAACTCATTCTTCATAAAATAGTTAACAAACACGGTAAGGATTGGCATATTCAGTTAACATATGCTTTGTGGGCTTATCACATGAATGTTCGTACAATGACAAGAAAGATGCCTTATAACCTCGTGTATGGCACTAAAGCTATCATACCTTTGGAGTTGGAAATCCCATCTTTGGGGGTTTCCCTTAGAGAGTTAATTGATGATGAAACCTATCAAATTAATTGTTTGTATCAGTTGGAGATGCTCGATGAGCATCGTTTACAAGCCCTCGATCATCTTAAAGCTTATCAATGGTTTCTATCTAGACATATAATCAGGGTGTGCTTCCTATGGCCTTTAAGCTAGGAGACCTAGTTCTATACAAAAATCAGTGGAATGTAAACGTGCCACCTGATCAAAAAGGGAAGTTTAGTCCTAACTAGGTAGGTCCTTGCATCATGATTTTTGTGTATGGTTCGGGTGCCTATGGATGGAATACCTTTAAAAGAGTCAATTAATGTAGTGCATCTTTGTCGATACTAGGCTTAGTGTCCTAATGTTTCACATGTGTGGTGTTCTCCCTAAAAGGTAGTAATACTGCATATATCGACATTTGCTCATTTTCACATTGTGAAAACTCTTGTGTTTATGATGTGACCATGTGTGTGTGTCATAAAACATACATATACGTGTCTAACTATGCTTTGTATCCATACATCACATTACAACTTTTAAAGTAATTATATCATCATAATATTTAATTAACATGTACCCAAGTGTGTTTAATTAAATCATGATTAGCATCTAATGAAAATATACATCCATATAAATAACATCCATAGCAT
Organism: Sequoiadendron giganteum; assembly: GCA_007115665.2. Classification (NCBI taxonomy): domain Eukaryota; kingdom Viridiplantae; phylum Streptophyta; class Pinopsida; order Cupressales; family Cupressaceae; genus Sequoiadendron; species Sequoiadendron giganteum. The sequence continues at coordinate 561,392,134 of CM021101.1, read as the reverse complement.
GAGAATATATGAAAATGGAAAACATACACATAAACAACTCCATGATATTAAAACTGATATAAATATGTTCAATGTATGAATCAAATGTCATGTACATGTATCGGGCCTCTACTATAAAAAATGAGTGGCTACTGAATATGTGTCTATACAAAAGATCTACAAGTATATGTGTGTATCTATATGTGACTACAAAAATGATATACCTGAAGAGGGGCTCCTACCCATGTGGTGCATGGCTACCTAAGCCCTCTGGCTCTAGTGGTCACTCTGGCACTCTAGGAGGAGGTTTCATGATGGTCTACGAATGGGATCAGTGTGAGCGTGATGCAGATAAACCCTCATGTATCCCTCTAAGCTCCTCCTGCAACGAAAAAATTTCCATCTTCACCTCGATCAACTCCTACTACAACTGCTAAACATCTATCGAGATCATAGTTTTTGGTTGCGCATCGAGCTCATCAATGCGGCTCTAAAGAGCATCACATGCCATCTCGGAAACATCATCCCTCCTCACTGTAGTGTCTCGCTCGGCGAGCACCATCCACAGCTCCCTCGATAGCTGATCTCATTGTTCCCGAGTGGTCATCAACTCTGCAGTCAGATGTATGACCTTTGTGACCCGCTCCTCATACGCAGTCCTCAAACGCACTATCAACTCAAAAGTGGGGGCATGCCTCCCTGCTGAAACTGGTTGTTAGGCCTCGAGGACTATCCCTTGGATAGGCATAGAAGGGGCCACCTTTGAAATACAGTGAGCTATGATCCCAATCCATCCCTATTCATCCTCTGCAATCAGAGAGAGTGAAACAAGAATCAGTATCATATGGCATATATAAATAATCATACACAAAGAGATAAAATATTCATCCCCTAGCTTCCATGTGGGATCAGGGTGTGGGTCGACACTAGGGCCTATGTTGCTGGTATCAGTGGCCAAGCCTAGCAATGCTAATGTTAATGTTGTTGGGATGGTAGAGACTAGGGGTGTTGATGAGACAGAGGTAGCTATGAGGGGAGTTGATCTCCTCCACCGCCTCGGCCTCACAGGCGTCACCTCCTCCTCCTCCTGTGTTGACTCCTTCTCTTATGTCGTCTCCTCCTTCGTGCCACCCTATTGGCGGCCTCTCCTCCTACCCTGTGAGGGCTGGTGGGGTGTGTCCTCTTATGGGCCTAGGTCCCCTCTCGGAGCACCCTCATCGAAAACTGGAGCAAGACGATGCCTCTCCCACCACCGCATAAAATTTGTCACTACCTTGACATTATCTATCGCCACCATGGCTGGTAGATCATGGTCGGGCTCATCATCATCCAAGAAGATGATGTTTGTAATAGAAGGACAAGGGCAATCACCTACCCTCATTGCACTACGATGTGCCCTAGTGTATGTGGTCACGTCGGGTGGTATGGTCTGAATACAATCATGTTGTTGCATGACCCAACTCTAGTAGTAAGGAACAATAATAAAATCATGGTGACCAACCAAAAAATGGTCCCGCTAAAGGTTCCTCAAAAACCTGTTGTCATCGACCCACCTGAAATAACGGTAGGGTCTCCAACGAACCTCTCTCACAGCAACAGTGTCGAACTGTAGCCTCCAATATTGTAGGTCCTCGAAATGCCACTTGCCTGTCATATCATACCAGTGGGTCATAGGGATTTGATACGGCCTTCGTTGGGGAAAACTGACTAGTCAGGTGCACATGACGTGGGCGAAATCCCACACCTGCAAAAGTGTGCACGTTGTGAGACTGCTGTACTCATAGTGCATGTACCACCCAAGCTCCTGGTACAAGTGCGCCAGTATGTTGTGCCCCAAGGCAAAAACAGTCTGATGCTCAACCATCTCCCTGATAGTAGGGACGAGGCCCCCATGAAGGTGTGAGCCCCACCCGTCTATGGTGATGCGGAAGGTGACTGTGACAACCATCACTCAGCGAAGCAATGACGTTGTGGTCCTTGCCCAGTCATACTAGTGAGTATAGATATGACCAGTGTCGTCGTTGCCGTCTGTCCTCCCTATGCAGTAGAAGATGCCCTTGCTACGCTCTTGCATCGTTCGAGTGTCATCTAGGACCACCTGCCATCTGCAGATGGGTAGCCCAAGGATTTGATAAACGTCCTCAAGGGTAATAGTCATCTCTCCACATGGCAACTGGAAAGATGATGTGGTGGCATCCCAACGCTCCATCAGAGTGGTGAGCATCCTCTCATGGTATCGCATCTCTGGCATAGTGAATACATGCCAAAGATTGACCCACTCCAGGTGTGTGACCTTGTCCTGAGAAAGATGGTCCCTCTGCTTATGGACGAGGCAGAATGCTCGCCCCTCGAGATACTCCCGGATCTCCAGATAGTCCTGCAAAAAGGTAAGAAATTCTAAGTCAGAAACATCATAGAAAAAGGAAAAAATGTTGATGGACACATGCACGTCATGCAGACATCTACACGTCACATTTATGTCCCTAACCGTCATGGTCACCCGGAGGACGCCAATGCGTTCTTGGGACAACAACACGAATTTGGGACCCTAGCCCGTGTCGTGGATGGCAGCGCGAAAAGAGGATGCAGGCACTGATTTAGGATGCCTGCACACCTCGACAAGTGGAAAAGTGCACAAAATTAACTAAAATACATGAAAATTGAGGCTAAAGGGCCTACCTCATCCACCTTGTGAGCTCGATGATGTCCTTGTGTAGTTTCTCTAGCCTCAATGCCTCGTACTCTCTCCTACTCGGTGTTTTGCTAAGTTTTCTCTCACAAAAGTCAATAATTTTCTCATAGTGAATAGTGAAAATGACCCTTCTAGGGGCCCACCTAGGTATATATAGGCCCCTCAGGGCCCATTTTTCCTAGAGTTTGTGGCTTCCCTGTTTCTCCTAACTTTAACCCACCATGCTAGGGGAAAACTCAAGAGGAGGCATATAGTCACCTCTTGATCATATTTTTCCTTCGAATCAATGACTTTTTCTTGATCATTCTTCTCTTCATGGTAGTTTCTTCCGATTTTTTGAAACTAACTCAAAATTTTAATTTTTGCAGGACACAGCTTTGAAAAAAAAATTGCGACCATTGTGTTGTTGTTTGTTGAGCTCGAAAGCTAGAGGCATCCTCGGTACTAGTTAGCTTGACCTCGATGACCTTTGCGGTCCCTCTCCTTGGCACACATTTTTGTAAAATCTTGAATTTGGGTGAATTTTTTCTTCTCTACTTTAGTGAGGCTATTTTTTTCCAAAATCGAGTCCACTAAAGTGGGGGCAAAATTTAATGTCATAGAATTGCACATAGGGTAAATTCCACATTTTCACATCTTACCTAGCATTTATGACACCTTAGAAACATCAATGGAAAAATCCCATGAATCAAAATTTCACGATTCTAACTCCATGTGGACACATGGTGACACAACAAAACCCTGGCGAGGCATTTCCCAAAAAATATAGGCTTTGGACACCTATCTGGCGTGCAAACATTTGTGCAATGCGCTAGCATCCTAGCAATTTTCTGAGTTTGAAATGACGAATCTAGAACCCTGACCCTTGCAACACGTGTCTTGGTGGTTAGGCCTTGAGTGAAATAGCTTTATGTTTCCCTTGCATGCATGAAAACCCCCTTTTGGCTCTCATTTTTGGGTGGGAAGTCATCAGTTGAAGCATTATCACTACTTGCTCTAGTCTTGGGTAAGCTCTATCCTTGAATAGCAGCACTTTTACAAGTGAAGCCATGCTAGACTCAGGTCCCTCAAGCAGCTACAAGCTCTCAAGCAACTACCAAATCTCAAGAAATCATATAGTGTGTTGGATGTTGTGGTTATGTTAATAATATGTGATTGTCATTGATGTCAACACTATTAGCATTGGTGTTTCTGAAGGCTACATATGTCGAGGAGATTGAGAAAATTGTAAAAAATATAGTGCAGATAGTTAGTTGAGCTGAGAAGGTCAGAATGATGGAAAGTGCTTTAAGTTGCTAATCTGAAGGTGCACTTCAAAGGGTTTTTTGTTGAACCTTTCTAGTTTGTTGTTTGAAAGTTTCAGAGGTTCACATCAAGGTTTGTGGAAGATATGAAGATATGTGTTCCTACAATTATTCATTTTTTGTAGATGGTGCTCTTGGATGAAGCGGATGAAATTCGTGTAATTTCATGTGTTGCACATGTACCTATGACATTCATGGATGAGTCTAGATCGTGCTCTATCCCTGTTGTACATCCGCATTGGTCAGAGTGTTTGTGATCGGAGATCTTTCCGATGTGTGCCCGAGTTTTCATGTTCTTTGTCGACATGATGGTTTTAGCGTGTTGCGGATCTATGAGGATTAATATTTTATTGTTTGGCATGTTTGGAGGTGTTTTTTTGGGTCCTCACTATGTTGTGATTGACTTTTTTTGGTGCGCATTGAAATTTATTTATGTATTGAGGTTGATAGTTGTAATCTATTATTTATTTTTAGACGATTGTATAGTGGATGTAAATCCGTATAGAATATATATATATATATATATAAGATTATTTTCCTCTTTTAGGAGAAATGCTCAAGTGTACAAGGATGTACATGTGCGAATAAAGGTCAGATCATTCATGAGGAGAGTAGACTGTGGAAGAGTGTGTAGAATTTTTTGTGCGCCTAATCGGAACTATAATCAAACTTTTGTAGAAGCTAATTTCTCAGTTCAACTTCATCAGAGGGATTTAATCTGATTACTATATGTAAGGCAGTGAGCCTTCCTTTTGAGCAATGTGCTCTAGGCAGTGTGCCTGAATGCAAGTGCATTCTTTTTATTCTTCATTATACTTCTAACAGGGTATAATCTTGTGGAGTAACATCCACCATAGTTTTTCCCCTAACAGGGTTTCCACGTATAAAATCTTGTTGTTCATGTGTCTCTGATGTGTTGTTGATTTATTGTTTACACTATTAATTATCAGATATGAGATCTAAGGTTGATTAATGTTGTATAAGTTAGATTTTGGTAACAACTGATTCACCCCCCCTCTCAGTTGTTTATCCTTGTTTTTCCAACAATCGGTATCAGAGCAAGATCCTCTAAAGAAGCCTAATAGCTTGAGGTGATCCGAGATGGCATCATACAAGAAGGATAGTCCTAGATTCAATGGTACAAACTACTCTCTATGAAAAGTCAAGATGGAATGTCATTTGAGGTGCATTGGTGAACCCTTTTGGAATATTACACAAAGTGCATATACTATTCCTCGTAATGGTCCTTCCTCTGAAGATGAAATCAAGCAAGCAGAAATTAATACCAGGGTAGTTGAAACATTGGTAAGTGCCTTGATAGATTTGGAGATGACAAATGTGATAGGATTGAAGACTGCATACCAGATCTAGAAATTTTTGGAAACATTGTATGAAGGAGATGCACTAGTGAAAATTGCTAAGCTACAAAGTCTAAAATGCAAATGGGAGAGCTTGAAGATGAGTGAAGATGAAAACATCTTTTCCTTCTCGCAAAAGATAAATGAATTAGTGATGGGAATTAGATGTGTTGGTGGAACTTTGGATGAAGAAGAAATTGTGGCTAAGATACTTATATTTGTGCCCCCTTCCTACAAGACAAAGGTTCATGCTATTGATGAACTTAGGACAGTGACAAATATTACAAAAGACGTGTTGATTGGTAAACTTGTTGCATTTGAATTAAGTGAATTTGGTGAGTATGCTCCTAAAACTGAATCTACCTTCAAGGCTACTGTATCCGAGAAAATAAAGCAGAGATATGAGTCAGGAGAAAGTTCCAAGAGAATATTTGGGTATGAAGATGAGATGAAACAGATTGAAGATGAAGAAAGGGAATTGGAAGAACTAGAAGCATTGATTGTGAAAAGAGAATCAAGAGATCATGGTAAGTACAAAGGAAAGTTACGTATTAAATTTTTTTCTTGCAGTAAGATAGGTCATTTTGCATCTAGATGTCCTAAAAGAGTTTCAAAGTACAAACCTGAGAACACTAGATTTCAAAGGAAATTCTATTATGCTGAAGAAGGTATAGTTGATGAAGAATCTGATAAAGAAACTAGAAATGAAGATGAATGGGTATTTATTTCTATCAAATAAAATGGTCAGGTGTCCACTGAATCTACTAGCAATGTGAATGTTGAGAAAGCTCTTGCAGCAAAAATTATAGAAAAAGATGAGTGGGTAATTGATAACGGATGCTCACACCATATGATTGGTGACAAAATCAAGTTTGTAAGCTTGGAAAATTATGATGGTGGTGTTGTAAAATTCAGAGATAATAGTTCTGGTGTGATTTGTGGCAAAGGCACTATTTATTTTGGTGGTAAGAATAATACTGATGATGTTCTTTATGTAGAAGGCTTAAAGCATCACTTATTGAGTGTTGGATAGATGGTAGACAAGGGTTACAATATCCAGTTCAAAGATGGTAAGTGTAGAATAAGGGGAAGTTATGGAAATATGATTGCTTCAGGTACAAAGACAAAACGTAATATCTTTCATTTGAGTGTTGCTGGTAAAATTTGTTTGATTGCTCAAATTGATATAAGCTATTTATGCCATAGGAGGTTGTGTCATGTGAACTTTGATAACATTTTCAAGATAAGATCTACTCAAGCGGTTAGAGATTTTCCTAAGTTAGTGAAGCCTACTAACACTATGTGCAAGGAATGCCAGATGGGAAAGCAAACAAGAAATTATTTCCAGAGAAAACAGTATAGCTCTAATGGAGTATTGGATTTGATACATACTAATCTATGTGGTCCATCCATAATCAAAAGCCTACAAGGTGAAAGGTATTTTATGTTGCTCATTGATGATTTTTCTAGAATGATATGGGTTGCTTTCTTAAGAGAAAAACATGAAGCATTATAAAAGTTCAACAGTTTTAAAGCTATGGTAGAAAATGAGATAGGTCAAAAGATCAAATGTCTCCTCAAGGGAATTCAACCCTTTTTGTGAAGAGCATGGAATCCAAAGACAGCTATCTGCTCCTCAGACCCCTCAACAAAATGGAGTTGTTGAAAGAAAGAACATAACCATTCTAGACACTGTTAGAACCATGATGCTAGAAGAAAATGTTCCTCATTTCTACTGGAGAGAAGTTGTAAGTATTATTGTGTACACCATTAACAAGGTAAGCATCAACAGTAATACTGGTAAGACACCTTTTGAGCTATGGTTTGGTTATAAGCCTACCATTAAGTATTTCAAATTTTTTGGAGGCAAATGCTACATCAAGAGAGATGATGATATAGGCAATTTTTATGCTAGAAGTGATGAAGGAATCTTTATAGGATACTCTACTAAAAGCAAGGCTTATCAGTGCTTTAATAAGAGGCTGAAGAAAATGGTTGAAAGTACAAATGTCAAAGTTGATGAAGATATTGATAAACCATCTAGCTCTAATGGATATGATTAAGATGATCAACATGATAGTGCTAACAATGGAAGTAATTATCAAACACATAATCAACTTCAAATTGTTCTGGAAAATCAAGGAAATCAAGAAGCAGAAACCAACAAAAGTGCAAAAGAAAGAACACAAGAACAAGAGGTCAGAGAATATCTCAAAACTCCTAAGTATGTAGAACAAAATCATTCTGATAGTCAGATCATAGGAGATAAGAGCAAAGGTATGCAAACTAGAAGAAGAATTCTGGAAGAATACTATCTGATCTCTAAAGTTGAACCTAGAAATATCAATGAAGCATGCAAGGATGAACATTGGATGGAAGCCATGAAAGAAGAACTAATGCAGATACAAAAAAATGATACATGGGATCTTGTTCCTAGACCTGAGAACAAAAATGTGATTGGCACCAAGTTGGTGTTCTAGAATAAGCTGAATGAACAAAGTGATGTGGTAAAAAACAAAGCAAGATTGGTTTGCAAAGGATACTCACAAATGGAAGGCATTGATTTTGAAGAAACTTTTGCTCCTGTTGCTAGAATTAAAGCTTTGACTAGTGAAAAGGACATGGTATGTCGACTGAAGAAAGCTCTATATGGACTTAAGCAAGCTCCTAGAGCTTGGTATGCTAGATTGGATAAATACTTGTTGAAACTAGGATTCAATAAAGGTACTATTGACAGCAATCTGTATTTCAAATTGGATCATAATAGAGAACTAATCATTGAATTCTTTGTTGATGATATTATTTTTGAAGGTGATGATGATTTGTGTATGAATTTTGTCGATGATATGAAAAGTGAATTTGAAATGTTAATGATAGGAGAGCTAAAATTATTTTTAGGATTGCAAATCACTCAGTTAGATGATGGAATTTTTGTATCTCAGTCTAAGTATGTGAAAGAGTTACTAAAATTTTTTGGCATGGAAGATTCAAATGTAGTTGGTACACCTATGGTAACCAAATGCAAACTTACACAAAATGATGATTCTCCTAAAGAAAATCAGACAAGATACAAGACAATGATTGGTGGATTACTCTACTTGACTTAGACCAGGCCAGATATAATGAATGTTGTATGCATGGTTGCTAGATTTCAATCTAATCCTAAAGAGTCTCATGTGACTATTGTGAAAATAATTTTTAGATACCTGAAAAGGATAGTTGATCTTGGTCTTTGGTATCCTAAGGATGATGATCTTATCCTAAGTTCTTTTACTAATGTTGACTGGGCAGGAGATGTAGATGACATGAAGAGTACCAGTGGTGGTGCATTATTCTTAGGAAAGAAGTTGGTATCTTTGCTAAGCAAAAAGAAGAACTCGGTTTCATTATCTACTACTAAGGTAAAATATATTGTTGTTACAAACAGTTGTACCCAAGTATTGTGGATGAAACAAATGTTGAGAGATGTCAAAATTGTGTATGAAGAACCCATTGCCATATTTTGTGATAATTCAAGTGCCATTAACATTTCTAAGAACCCAGTATTACACTCAAAGACAAAGCATATATCCATCAAATATCACTTCTTGAGAGACAAAGTAAGTGACAAAGAAGTTAGATTAGAGTACATACCTACCAAAGAGAAAATTGTAGATATCTTTACCAAGTCGTTGCCTAAGGATAATTTTGAGTACCTCAAAGGAAAGTTAGGGGTGATTTACCCTCCTTATCAAAACTAAGATGCGGGTATTTGCATTAGTCTGTGAATTCATAGCCATATCCTATTCCAAATTGATGTTGTGGTGGCTGCTACTCAGGGGGAGTAGTCAGATGATTCAATTTTTTTACCAGAGCATATGTACCTTTGACATTGATGTCAAAGGGAAAGAAAAACAATGTGAAAAATGTGGGTAAGGAGAAGAAGGAAACAGAAAAGAGTGCACAATCTCAAGAGGAGATTGTTGGAGAAGAGTTAGTTGGATTGATGGTACTATTTTTCACATCATGTGTTGCCATCAATGCCAAAGGGGGAGATTGTTGGATGTTGTGGTTATGTTGTTGATATGTGGTTGTCATTGATTTCATCACTATTAGCATTGGTGTTTCTAAAGGCTGCATATGTCAAGGAGATTGAGAAAATTGTAAAAAATATAGTGTAGACAGCCAATGGAGCTGAGAAGGTCAGAATGATGGAAAGAGCTTTAAGTTGCTAATCTGAAGGTGTGCTTCAAAGGGTTTGTTGCTGAACCTTTCTAGTTTGTTGTCTAAAATTTTCAAAGGTTCGCATCAAGGTTTGTGGAAGATATGAAGATCTGTGCTCCTACAATTATTTAGTTTTTGTAGATGGTGCTCTTGGATGAAGCGGATGAAGTTCTGGTAATTTCATGTGTTGTGCATGTACCTATGATGTTCATGGGTGAGTCTAGACTACTCTCTATCCTTGTTGTACATCCACATTGATCAAAGTGTTTGTGATCAGAGATCTTTTCGATGTGTGCCTGAGTTTTCATGTTTTTTCCCGACATGATGGTTTTAGCGTGTTACTGATCTATGAGGATTAATATTTTATTATTTTGCGTGTTTGGAGGTGTTTGTTTGGTTCCTCACTATGTTGTGACTGACTTGTGTTGGTGCGCATTGAAATTTATTTATGTATTGAGGCCGACAGTTGTAATTTATTCTTTATTTGTGGCCGACTGTATAGTGGATGTAAATGTAACATCCCTCCTCTTAATACTCGAGTAAACACAAGAATTTACTAGAGGGTAAATGAACTTAGTAACATGAGAGAATTTTTTTTTTTTTTTAAGATAACATTTGCATAAGCACAAGAAATTGAGTACAACATTTCTAGTTAATTTCAAACTTGAAATCATATATAATCACAACTAGAATCAAAGAGAAGTTCTTACACTTCTCTATTATATTGCATAAAATACAATTGACAAAAGAATAGTTTTACCTCATAAGTTTGACTGTCACAAGCCATACCATGGATTTCATTGTATCTGGAATATGGCTGACTATCTACACGAGCCTCGGTGAGTCTTCTACTACAGAGGGAGAGCATCACCCGAGTGCTTTTCCTCCCAACCAAAGACCTGTTGGTCTCCCATGTTTCTTCAACTGAAGAAACCCATCCCTTCACGAAGAGTATAGATATAAGGATCTAACAAGTTTCTCCATATGAGTCTTGGTGATGTGTCCTACAAAAACTCATTCGACCATACAACTCTAGATCCCTTCTAGCTAAGTATGTTCGTTCTGATTGGTCATACCATCTAGACAGACACCTCTGACTCATCTTAGATTTTATCTCTTCCTATAGATTTGCTTACTTTACTTGGTACTTTAGACACAATCTAGTCTGTACAAAAAATCCATTCTAGCCCATTTGAATTAGAACTAATCCTTCATCTAGGTTATACATGCAATGTAAATATTTAAGTATTACAACCTATATTAAAAATCCCTTATTACATTCTTGCAATATCTAGGATTTATGACTTCCTGTCATTTTACTCTCTAGATTCACATACCAATATCTTTGGTGCATTAATCCAAGTTTTGACATTACCATGGAATCTCTTAAGTTATTACAAAGACTTCTTGTCTTGATCTATGGTTTTCTCAACCTTTCGTTGTCAATCAACATATATTTATTTATATACAACGTCATATCCGACATAAGGGTTATAGATTTCCTATACCTTCATGTTCAAAACCCGTGTATAGCTTCCCTTATCCCAATACATGGAAAAAACAAACTTCCTTGGTTCCCAAAGGTAAACATAAGAGTAACAAAACATAAGAAGAAGTGCTTCTAGTCTTTCCTAGACCACATGGCATCAGGCTCAAGTATAGATATCATGTAACATGAATAAGCATAATGTTTGAGGTATTTCCTCACCAATATAATCTCTAAAAGAATACTATCATTCCAAAAATCTCAAGGTTAGATATTAGGATCCCTTAGATTAGCCATCATAGTATATGTTGCAGTGTCCTTCCTATTGTCTCGTGGTCACACAAATATAGACCCACTCTAATTATGTATGACTCTACTGGAGACACTAGGCCATCTAGAGCACTGAGATCCGAGAATACATGCAAGGATGGATGCATTACTTTGGCCAAAGATTTACATACATATACGTTGCACAATGAACGTCCTTGTATGTCCACCACCCTAACTTGACTTATAAGCTGACATGTCCCACAGTAAATTCATATTGACCTTTCTCTCATACTTATGATAAAAGTGGAACCAATTCAATTCATCATCCATGCTTGGACACTCGAGTCTCATCAGAAGTTGGTTTATGACTCAATGGGTTACTTCCGTAATGAGGAACTAGTGACTCCACATCACCTCGTTCCACTATCATAAAATGAACCAATGCACCACCCTAGGTCTTTCATGGTTCACAACTTCAATTTAATCTATCATGCAAGCTTAAATCGTATTCTAATTACTCTAGGAATACCTTCCCTTAGCCCAAAAACAAGAACGGCTTCATAATGGTGAATAGCTCTAATTATCCTTATGAGCTTTGGGTGATAAACACTATCTCCGTTATGGTTATTTTTCTATAACCCTTATTTACCCACACTCGGTTTTCATAAGTAATAACGTTATTGCTCAAAACCTCCTATGCCTTGAGTACCTCAAGCTTGACCCATCATGTGATTCTTAACCCTATTTTTATCCATGTTGCGTTGTTAATCGACGTATGTAAACATTGGGGTTTATGCATGGGCTCGATCATGATGGTCTCAAACCACGGTTACCATATGGGTTCCAATGTGTAAATCTCGACCTTCATGGCCTAGAGCCACAAACATAGCACATTATACATTACAATAAAGTTTGGCCTTCGAGGCCATGAGTCTTTAGCAAGAGTGCATGGTATAAGTATTGAAGCTCGGCCTCAAGCCTCCAATGTAACCATAGTAAAGAATGTAATACAGTATAGCTCAACTGTGTGGCCTTGAGCTTAACTCAACAAAGAATGCATTAACATACAGCTTGCTCGTATGGCCTTAGTTTGAACATAGTAAATATGTAGCACAATGAGACTTGGCCTTATCAACCTCAAGCCTCTACAATAAGGAATGTTCTATGAAGCTTAATACAGTAAATTGTTTATGAAAGGCTTGACACAGTTGATACTTACAAGACTAGAACGGAAACAAATGAAAGACAACATTCTTCAAACTTTCATTCTACCTGAATGAAGTCTTTGAATGCCATCTTTTTCCCATTCCAAACCTTGTTCTTTCTTGCTCTGTATCTTCTTCCTCGTGTCCTGAGAGCTATCCTCCCATAATGTTTTTTTCCTCTTCTTTTTTTTGTGTGTCCCCTCCATTCTCCCATCCAGTGATATGATCCCCCCGATAGAAAGGTGGTTCCAAAAATTAGTCTCAAAAAGCGGTTAAAGAATCAGTTGCCAAGAATTTTTCAATTTGTTTGCATAGATTGCTATCGAATAAGGTTTAAGCTTCCTTAGAAATCATGCTAACTACCCTTGATGGCCACTATTATCGATTTTAAGCCTTTAAATCTATTTCCAATGATAAATTAGTATGTCACAGCCTTTCAAGGCTCATGTTGGCATTAGAAACAAGATGATACCTTTTTAAATTCAAAATGCGCTCCTCATGTAAGAGTTGAGCTAAACAATAAGCTCTATGGCTAGATTAGCCATTTTGACGATCCCAAATTATAAATAAATATTAAAACTTCCAAGATTAATATCAACTTTACCGTACAAAGTTGATGACGTTACTTTTCACGTCAACACACAAGCGAAATCAATCCCCTCAATATGCACTTCAAGATTATCATCATGATCAACGTCCTTATGCAGTATCACAATGAGAGTCGTCAGGAATAAACGTTTAAAGATTGAACACATCATATATATCAATATACTTATATGTGAGTCATTTTCATCGCAAAAGCTTATGAATGCATGTATGTATCCATACGTTCTTGAACACAAATGTTTGTACATTGACAGTTTCTATGTCTTTGTACATACATATGCATCCATGCACCCATCTATACGTGTACGAGTAAATATGCTTACCTTATCGATAAGGTATACCTTCATTCATATATTCATTTATTTTATATAATAAAAAGAGAGTTAATAACCCTTACGAGAATCATATCAACACAAAGGTCGACTAATTGATTACTATCGACAAGCTTCTAGACACGTTAACAACATGAACTAGACTTTAAATGACATCGACAACTTGTCGAATCGAGAAATAAACTTAGACCAAAAGGGTTGAGTATCACTTACCTGACTCAACTAGGTTCACTATTTTGCATCAAGACTAGACCTAAGATGGCAACAATCTGTTCTTTTCCTTGTATCTATACCCTTCTCTCCGATGATGGTCTCCCTTCCTTTCTCGGAGGGGCGGAACCATGTTCCCTGAATGCAACTTGCAATCACCAACTTGAGATTAGTGTATCATTAACCATTTCATAGTCCTTATGAAATCATCACACCTTGAAAACTTTTAAACACATGTCTATTATAGTCAAATAAACATAACTCATGAAAACATTGATTTTTCTAGACATTTTACTAAACATCAAATCATTGAATCATGTGTAATCATTTAGTAATTACTTCAAAAGTAAAAAGCAAAACATAGTTAAAGTTAGGGATGTAATAGTAAATCCATATAGAGGATATATATATAAGATTATTTTCCTCTTTTAGGAGAAGTGCTCAAGTGTACAAGGATGTACAAGTGCAAATAAAGGTTAGATCATTCATGAGCAGAGCAAAGTGTGGAAGATATTGAGCAGAGTGTGGAAGAGTGTGTAGAAGTTTTTGTGCACCTAATCAGAACTGTAATCAGGCTTTCATTAAATGGATTTAATTTGATTATTATATGTAATGCAATGAGCCTTCCTTCTGAGCAGTGTGCTCTAGGCAGTGTGCCTAAATGCAAGTGCATTCTTTTTATTCTTCATTATACTTCTAACAGGGCATAATCTTGTGGACTAACATCCACTGTGTTTTTCCCCTAACAGGGTTTCCACGTATAAAATCTTGGTGTTCATGTGTCTCTGATGTTTTGTTGATTTATTGTTTGCACTGTTAATTATCAAATCTGAGATCTAAGGTTGATTAATGTGGTATAAGTTAGATTTTGGTAACAACTGACTCACCCCCCTCTCAGTTGTCTATCCTTGTTTTTCCAACATAGCGGTGTGCCTATGTGCTCCAAAAGAGGGTCTTGACCCATGGGTAATGTTCTCTCTCCCTACTATTTCTTTTTACTAGCTCATTTACTACTTTGTGGTGTGGGCTCTACTCCGAAGCGGGTTTTTATTTCACCACGTGCTTTGTTTACTTTCTTTACACTCTTTTCCAAACTTGGTTGTCCGTGGAGATGGGAACACCAAAATGGGGGTCTAACTGAGGTAGACCCCTATACAGCCCAACCTTTTCCCCTTGATCTTCTATGTGTAGGTTACAATGTGAAGTTTGGAATAAGGACTCAAACATACAAAGGTAATCTTGTCTCGAGTTCCTTATGTTTTCCTTTAGTTTATATCTTTCTATTGGTTATCTAATATTGCATATTTTTGACCCAAGTCTAGAAGTGAGATTCAACTTCACCCGCTTGAGCTCCTAAGTTCTTCACGGCTTAGGATGCCAGTGCATCATGCTGGCATCTTGAAACTGCACTAACATCTTTTTTTCGTGAGCTCCTTAGCTAGAGGTGAAAATCTCAAAGTCTTGCTCTCTCGGGGTTTGAGATCATTTTCCCACTTACCTTTGTAGTTTCATCGATTCCTTCAAGTTGAGGTGTATATGGGAAGTTCATTCCATGGTGATCTCTTGAGAATAAAGAGACCCGCAATAGTGAATCCCTCTTATATCACAGTAGTTAGTTTTATAAAAAAAAAATCTTAATAAGATTCTTCATGTGGTGAATGTGAATAAGATCTTGTCATGTATTCATGCTTTAATTATTTCCATGCATTGTTCTCTAAAGTTAGTCAAATTAGTTGAGTTAGCAAGTATTGGTTAATTATAGAATTTATTTCTTAACAGTGAACTAGTCAGAGTCTTTAGTTGTAAGTACCAGTTGCAATAGCTTCAGCATTACCTCTTTTTAGTGTTATGCAATTTATGATTTGTAGTATGTGTAAACACCTATGCTAGGATGATATAGGTAGTGAAGAGTCTCTGAAAGTACATACAGTGCTAGCATCATCAAATTCTTATGTTAGCCCTAGTTGATAAATTAAATGAAGGCCTTTCAATGGTTTAATGGATTGTGTTGGAGGACCCCCTCTGTATTGAGTGTTTACACCAAGTTTACTGAACATTAGTTGGCCTCTACATTTTTGGTGTTATTTTGGAGGATGGTGCTATTTTCAAAGATTCATTTATGTTATTTTAGGTTTCCATAGATTAGTATTTTGTTTCCAAAATTAGAAAATTTAGGCTTTACTCCATCAATACCAAAACATTTCACTAAAATTATGTAGGATTCGTTGATATGTGATGTCACACCTATTGTATTCAGAGGCAGTGAGATGCATTGGGAATATTTCTCCCCTCATCACATGAAGATATAGAGGATATTAGTGATTCTAATGATCAGAGCAAGGATATTGATGAGTGTCATTGAAATCCTCATCATTAAATTATAAATGTCAATTCAGGGTGGTGTCCATGACAATATGCAAGAGGGAGAAGAAATCATTTGCATGGAATTTTTTTCTACAAACAAAATTGAAAGGAAATGCATGAAATAAATTGCTGAAAACAAATCTAATCTAAGAGCTGGTCAATGAAAATGTTGGAATGAAAAATATCTTAAGAAGCATTCAAAGGGAAATTCTAGAAATGTAAATAAAAAAGAATGGAAAGATTGTTGAAAAATAAACTATGAAATGAAAGCTACAAACAACTACGCTACTCCTGCTAAAAACTAAACTCTATTATTTTATAAAAATCTTCCCCATTTGATTCCTTGATTACAATGAATTTATACAATTATGAAAAATGGGCCTTATAGTTGTGCAACAACTTTCTAAAAGATAGGAACATGTGTTGAGGGAAAAAGATAAGTTTTTTTCTTCATCTTGTTGAGTCAATTTTCTTTGGTCATCCAAAACAAATATTATTATTTTGCAGCCCCTAAACAAGCTCCAAAAAAACATTTGAATGCTAAAAAAGTCAAAAATATCCCCTAGATATGCTCTATTTGTTTGCACAACCCAACAACCTATCTTAGATGTTTTGAATTTCCCCCAAGATGCTCTCAACCATTGTCCCTTAACTGCTCATAGAAACCCAAATTGTTCAACCTCTTCAAAAATGCTATCATACTTATCCTTCACTTAGATCCTTTTTTAGCTCCAAAAATTCCGAAGCATGAAAGCAAAGTTCTAAAGCATCGGACTGGTGAAGTTTTATCTCAAATTAAGAAATGGGTTTTTGTGAAATTTAATGGGTTTTTTTTCTTTCTTGTCTCTTAATTTTTTTGAAAAATCTCAAGAACCCAGATCGTAATTTTCAAGATATGATGAAATCTTGACTGCTCCAACTGAAAATCTCTTACTTTCCTCATCATGCTTAGTCTTGATAAACTTCATAATTAAGCAAAATACATGATTTTATTTGGCTACTAGATGAGATATTATTTCGTCTCATCATCTCCCCACACCTAAAATATTGCAGGTCCTACAACTTATAGTGAGCTTTGAGAGCCAATTTTTTTCACTTGTATTGCAGTTGCTTTGGAGATTTTTTGAGAGGTGCACAGGAGATATTCTGAAGATATTCTAAGTTACTCCGGACCTATCAAGAGATTATTGTTTTTTCTTCATGGTTGGTTGCCAAAATAAATTTGCAAAAGCTTTTGAGATTAGCAATTTTTATAGAAAAATACATGTTTTTGAGATTTAGAGAAGAAGACATAGCATGTGTAAAGCACTTATTTGCAGGAAAAAAAAACCCTACTCTACTTATTGATGTAGAGATAGGTTACACAAAACCATTAATTGAGTGTGGAAAATAACATCATTTTCTTAAAGGATGGATCCATGCATTCAAATTTTTGAAAGAAGAGGAAAACCATGAGAAAAAGATGGCTAAATATTTGAATTCTAATGCTCCTCCTTCTTTTGAAATGGTAGTCTTCTCCATAATTTTTTATTCTAGCAAATCCATGGGTTGATTAGAAAGATCTTGCAATCCTTCCTTGCATTCTATTGCATGCATGACTAGATTCAACTCCTTGTCCTTCAAATATCCGATTGGGCAACCCTCCTTGGACTTTGAAGGTGTTCAAACAATAATATTTTGCTTACCAGGGCTTGAATTCATGGTCCTCTAGTTGAGAAGATTGCATAAGATTTGTCACATTTACATGCAAGAACCTCTTCCTTTGGATTGTTTGTTTTGGGGGGGTTCTAAAATAATAAAATAGGGAATTTCTAAAATAATGAATCTAAAAAGCTTGCCAAACTAATTTTTCTTTTGAACCGGTCTCACCAAATCATCAGCAACTCCCTAATGACACATTTCCTCGGCAACGATGCCAAAAATGATGAGTTTCACTGCAATCCTCATCATTTAATTACAAATGTCAATCGAGGGAGGTGTCCATGGCAATATGCAAAAGGGAGAAGAAATCATTTGCATGACATTTTTTTTCTACAAACAGAATTGAAAGACAATGCATGAAAGAAATTGTTGGAAACAAATCTAATCTAAGAGTTGGTAAATAAAAATGGTAAAATGAAATCTATCTTAAGAATCATTCAAAAGGAAATTCTCGAAATATAAATAATAAGGGATGGAAAGATTGTTGAAAAATAAACTATGAAATGAAAACTACAAACAACTACACTATTGTTGCTAAAAATTGAACTCCATTATTTTATAAAACTCTTTCCCATTTGATTCCTTGATTATAATGAATTTATATAATTATGAAGGATGAGCCTTATAGTTGTACAACAGCTTTCTAGAAGATAGGAACATGTGTTAAGGGAAAAAGATAAGTTCTTTTACATCTTGTTGAGTCAATCTTCTTTGGTCGTCCAAAATAAATATGTTTATTTTGTAGCCTTACTAAACAAGCTCCAAAAAGACATTTGAATGCTGAAAAAGTCATGTCTTTCCTTTGTGTATCTTTAAAGCTCAAATAAAACAGCTCCTTGATGCTTTCAAAAAGGTTCAAACTGCCCAAAACTATCTCCTAGATATGCTCTATTTGTTTACACAAACCAACAACCTACCTTAGATGCTTTGAATTTCCCCCAAGATGCTCTGAACTGTTGTCCCTTAACTGCTCATAGAAACCTAAATTGCTCAACCTCTTCATAAATGTTACCATACTTATCCTTCACTTAGATCCTTCTTTAGCTTTGAAAATTCTAGAGCATGAAACAAAGTTCCAGAGCATTGGACTAGTGAAGTTTTCTCTCAAACCACGAGTTGGGTTTTCATGAAATTTAATGGGTTTTTTTCCTTCTTGTCTCCTAATTTATATCCAAAAATCTCAAGAACCCAGATCGTAATTCTTAAGATATGATGAAATCTTGATTGCTCCAATTAAAAATCTCTTACTTTCCTCATTATGCTCAGTCTCGATAAACTTCATAATTAAGCAAAATACATATTTTTATTTGGCTAATAGATGAGACATTTTTTGTCTCATCGGGTATTTCTAAAGAATAACTTTCCCTCTCACAAACATCCACTACAAATATAGAGGATACCTTCTAAACCATGGCTGATGTAGCGGTGGATGACCAACCAAAACATGTCACTTTTGAGTTCCCAATCACCAACTAGGAGAAAGCAGTTTTTTTGAAGAATATACCTCCTTCAACATTGCCTCTTCTATGGTTTGGTAACTAGGGATTCAGATATCGTCTTATTCAATTTTGACGTCTTGTGTAGGAGTTATGACTACACAATTGATGCACATAGACTCAAGCTATTTGCAACAACCTTGAAGGATGCTACTTTAAGATGGTTTATGGGTTTGGGAAGATATGATGTTCCAAATCAGGACACTATGAAGACTAAGTTCTTGGAAAAATACTAGGACTATTTTAGAGGATTGACAGAAGAAGAGATGACATTTTTAGAATTTATCAGAAAGAAGATGAACCATTGGAGGACAATGTAGAAAGTTTTGAGTTCTGCTTAAAGAAGAATCCACAAAATTGACTTTCAAAAGAATCCTTGAATTTTGTGTTCTTAAGAGGAGTCAATGATGATTGCATGGATTCCCTTGATCCTATTGGGTTAAGAGATGTATCACAATTACCTTTTGAAGAAATATGCAAAGTTTGTATCTAAACTATTCAAGAACCTTTACCAAGAGGACAAGGGGGGAAAGAACATCTTCCATCAGCAAGACATCTAATGGAGTATCAAGAGTGGAATTGAGTAGTTTGTTGTCCAAAATGAAAGAAGATATCATAATCCATTTGGCTACCCAATTGGACACTCTACATGTAAATAAAAATAAAGAAGAGGTAGAGGCAATCCTCACTGAATACTACCCTAAATGTAGACAAAGAAAAGCTAATTGTAAGTGCAAAAGGATAGCAAGTATCACAAAGGATATACCAGGGAAAATAAATTTTCAAGAACTAGACGGTGAAGATGGAAAAAATTGCTACATTGCACCAAGGAGACCATGACAACCAAGACAAGGTATGCCTCAAGATATTTTGAATTTTAATACAAAATTTCTAGTTAGCAATCAACACTTTTCTATTTGAAACTCTCAGCCTTGGGAAAACACACAACCAATGGAAAAATCCCCAACCAAACAAAAACCAGTAGCAACAAACCATGTGGGACAATAATTTTCTTAAGGATCAATGGAAAAAGGGCTAGAAATGGCAAAACTAGAATATAAATTACCAGCAACCCTTTTAGCCACAACAATAAGCAATCATACCCAATTCAACAAATCCATCCTCTTGGCCACCAAGGGCACCTCAATTGTCAGCCCAACCTGCACCTAACCCAAATAACAAGCCTATTCAACAGGCCTACACTAATGAGGCTCTTCAATACCCAACTTATGGGGTAGAGGTGAATTGTGTCCCCCTCATGTTAGAGAAAACATTGGCTGGGCCTTCATCCCCTTAAATCACTGAGTTAGAAGATGAAGAACCCTCACCAAAATCCTTGGAAAATCCACCTATGGAACTTGAGTCAAAGTAGGTAAACCAATTTACTTCAAGTCTATAGCCTCAATTCCCTGAACATTTAGTTATTCAAAACCATCAAAACCAAGCTAAAATTGACCTATTGGGGTAGCTTTAGGGTGTGGGTATAAAGATACCTCTCATACAATCCATCAAGGACATTCCCATTTACACAAAAATAGTGAGAGGCCATTGTCTTAAAAGACCAGGGAGAAAGAGGAAGGACCCTCAAACTACACATGTCTTAAGGAATCTTCCTAACATCATGTCAAAGAATATCACTCTCTAAATATACATACTGATGAGTCTAGAATTTGGCCTAGTTAGAGGGGTGGAATCTCTTGTTATTTGCTAAAATTACCACAAACTTTGATATTATATGTTGACACTTTCATATAGTTTCTCTCAGTCATAAGACATATGGACTGATTTCATTTTTGTTGGTTTTAATGATATTTACCTATTATGTGGACCGTCTATATTTATCTTGCATGTGATTGATGAATGTTCTTTAAGGTGATTATGATTATGTGATTATTATGTGTACTGACATTGTTTTGCAAACATAATTGACATGCTAAGTAGAGAAATGTAGCCGCCAGCCGGTCAGGTTGAGGAGTCGCGCGAAGGTCAACTAAGGATAACAATGGAAGATTCTCGTGCCAGCCGCATGTAACCGCCCTACACTGATCTTTAATGGAATTGATCATTGTGGGCATTACTACATTGGCTGAGTCCACATTTGGGAATGCATGTCTAAAGGGATTCCCCTGCATGCGTAACCGCCCCTTTACACTTTCTCTCGCTTTCCCTAAATGGCATCCTCTCAATTAGTGGGGTTTGATGGCCCTATTTAGTTGATGAATAAGGCTCGAATCCTACTTCCTCGAGCTAGAAATAGTGATTTAGTGAGTTGATCACCACATTCTTGTACAAGCTAATTATCAGCCATATTTCTATAATTGCATTTTCTGATGAATAAAGTTATGAGTTGAGTATCCAAGTTTTATATTAGTTTAGAGGATACTCATCCAAGGGGGCCCACTTGGTGAGTAATCCATTCCTTTAGTTTAGATTAGTTAAGATCTTGGCATTGACTATTCCTGCAGCCATTAGAACTTTGTTCTGTGACTGTTCTTGTAGCCAAAGCGACAGAGTAGTTTTTTGTTGGATGCTTAGATTTTCCTTCCTGTTATGCATAATCAGTTTAGATTTGCTTGAGTGATGTTCAGAACTTACTTTGTTTCCTTTCATGCAATTTACTTTCAGTCTTAATTCTTTCTTAGTTATAGGATGAAGATGACTACTCTAGAATTCCTAGTGCACATATTGTGCTGACCCATTTCAAGTTCACATCCCTGGGTTGACAATTTAAATGTACCTTCATGGTGGTTAAGATGGCTATTCAAATCAGATGTCCAATCTCTTAATCATGGCAGTAAGAGTTGAGTTATTGAAATCATTATAGGAGGCTGACATTTTTGGCGCCATTGTCGAGGATGGTGCCAAACTAGGGAGACCTTTGGAGTCATTGATAGTTTTTTTTTGCTTTAGTATTTCTGAATTTTGCTCTTAGTGTTAGAAGTATGATCCACCATTTTTCTCCACCAATTCTTTGTGTGAGTTGGCTGATACTGAGTTGATACCGAGTTGATACCACATGCATAAAAGAAGAAGATATTCTTATGGGAGATTCCTTCCTAATAATCTTGAGCCATTCCAGCTAGTAGAACTTCCAAATCTGCCCAGAGACAAAGAAGAAGAAGAACCACAACCCTTTTTTGAGGTATTCCCTGATTTGACCAGTTCTGAAGTTCCCCTTGAAGATCAAAATATTGTTGAAGAACCCTTTGTTTTGGAATTTCATCAAGCAGACATGGTTGATGCAACTGGAGATAGGCCTAACAGGTAGAACCAACCAACTTTCCCCTTTCCCATTACTGAACAGAATGAAGTAGAAAACCTCAAAAATATCCCTACTTCAGTCCTTCCTAAATTCTATGGGATTGTCATAGAAGATCCTAATACCTTCTTATTTGATTTTGATATACTCTGCAGAAGCTATGACTATACCATTGATTCCCACATACTCAAGCTATTTCCTACTACTTTGAAAGAAATTGCATTGAGATGGTTTATGAGCCTTGGAAGAAATACTGTGAGAACTTGGGAAGATATGAAGACAAATTTTCTTGAGAAATAAAAAGAATATTGCAGGGGTAGTGACATGAGAGGAGGTGACATTTTCAGAATGCAGCAAAAATAAGATGAGAGCTTGGAAGATTTCATTTCAAGGTTTTTGTTTTGTCTACAGAAATCTCCACATCATATACTTAATGAAGACTCACAAAAATTACTTTTCCTAAGAGGAATTAATGAAAGTTGCACTAATGCCTTGGACCTAATGGTAGGAGGAGATATCACTCAAGTCCCTTGGGATGATATCAAGAAGATATGTCAAAACTATTCTAGGGCAGCTTCAAAGAAAGGAAGAGCCTATCAATCCTCTATGGGTAAGCCATCCAGCAGTGGTGTCTCAAGGATGGAGATTACTAATTTGTTGGAAAATTTCAAGCAAGACATAATTAACAATCTAGCTACTTAGCTAGATACACTTCAAGCTAAAAAGAAACATGAGGAGGCAGAAGCAATACTAACAAAATATTTCCCTCGGTGTAGATAAAAGGAGAGGGACTACAGATGCAAGGTGATAGCTAACATTGACAATAAGAAAATTCCACTTGAGTTCAAACCAATCCAGATTAAGGAAGACCAAGTCTACTTTGTTGCACAGAAGAGGCCATGGGCTTCAAGACAAGGTATGCCACCAAATCCACTATCTTTTGTTGGACCATATTTTAACTCTTATTCATTTGGTAACCAGTGGCAGCCACCCTATCCATCCAACTATGGAGGATACCCACCCCAGTCTTGGAATAACCCACCCAATGCTTGGTCCAACTATCAAAATGTCTCACCTCAGTGGTAACAACCTTAGGTGAAGTGGCAACAGTTTCAAGGACCTTGGCAACCACCCCCAGGAAATTGGCAGCAAACATCTCAATGGAGAGGTGGCCAACAATGGCCAAACCAACCCACCAGCTATATTCAACCATCTTCTCAAACCCAACTACCTGTTATAATGCCCCCTCCTACTAATCCAAATGCCAATATACCTAAACCTACCCAGTTACCATCCCAACCCAAATAACAAACCACAATAGCAGCCCGTATATTTTGATGATCCAAATCAATTTCTTGCATATGTTATGAGTTTAAGTGACATACGTCTACATTCAGGAACAACCTTGTAAGATCCTTCCACCCCCCTTATCACTGAACTACCTGTGGAAGAGTAGGAAGAATCTTTGACTGATCTCATTCAACCTTGTGCACCTAAATCTCCTGAACTAGCTCCAACAAAGTAGACAGCACAAGAACCACTGTTTCCTTAGAGATTAGAAGCTACCAAACAAAAAGAAGACAAGGAGGCAACTAGCTTTGATATCCTAGATCAGCTAAAGCATATATGTGTCTAGATACCTTTGTTTTAGGCTATAAAATATGTCCCCATCTATGGCAAGGCAATCAAGGAAGCATGCCTCAAGAAACTAGGCAGGAAAAAGAAGGACCCCACTATAGTCCATGTAGTAGGGCAACTTGCTGACATCATGCTTGAAAATGTAACTATCCCCAAGTACAGTGATCCAGGTAGCCCTGTAGTTGAAGTTGTTATAAATGGAATGAACATAAAGAATTATTTGATTGACTTAGGTGCAACAATCAATGTGATGACTAAAGACATCCTGCAGCAATTGAATATTGCAAACATGAGATCCACTCCTACAGTCCTGCAGCTTGTCGATAGCTCCACTGTTAAGTCAAATGGCATAGTAGAAGACCTGGTGGTGATCCTAGACTCCTGGGAGTATCCAGTCGACTTCATGGTTCTCTCCCCTAAAGCCACACTAGGAGGATATCCACTTATCCTTGGTCGGCCATGGTTAGCAACTACAAATGCTTATATTGGATGTTGGTCAGGTGATATGACCATTTCGAATGGCACGAACACTAAAAAGATTGTTTTGTATCCTCCAGCCCAACCATCCCATAATGCAGAACTATCAATATGGCCACATATTGGTGAAGAAGCCAAAGAAGTCAACTCTGTGGCACAACTTATGATGCTTGAAAAAATTCCTTTCCTACGGCTTCAAGATGAAGATGAGGTGTTATCTAGTATCCTTCAGAACCAATGTCAGATAGAGGAAACATCATCTAGTCCCGCAGACATCAAGAAAACACTTTTTTCTGTTCTACATGATCTTCCTGCAACAAATCTTTCGACAGACAAACTTCTTGCAGCCACTCTTCTTGCAGCAACTATCTCTATAGACAGACTTCTTGCAACAACTTTTCTCGAAGATAAAATTTCTGCAGCAACAAGTATGTTTCACACAATGCCACCACCTAAACTTAAGATACCTTGTATTAATGAATCAACTATGATAGAGCTAGTCACACAAGTACAAGTGTCTGAGGGATGCTCTCTAAACATCAATAGTAAATTCAATGAGAGACAACAGTAGATATTGGAAAATTTGTTGAAAGCTCATCAAAAATCATTTGCCTGGGATTATCATGATATGAAAGGATTAGATCCAAAACTCTGCACTCACAAAATCTATATCAAAGATGAGTGTACACCTATAAGACAACCACAATAGAGAATCAACCCTGTCTTGAGAGAAATTGTTAAAATCAAACTGCAAAAGCTACTAGACGTAGGATTTATCTATCCTATTTCAGACAACCAATGGGTGTCCCCATTGGTGATTGTGCCCAAAAAGGGAGGTAAATGGTGAGTTTGTGTTGATTATAGGGAACTCAATGCTGCCGCTAAGAAGGATCACTTTCCCCTGCCTTTTGTAGATCAAGGCCTAGACTCTCTTGCAGGAAAATAGTACTTCTCCTTTCTTAATGGAGTTAGTGGATACAATCAGATTCAAATTGCACCAGAAGACCAAGAGAGGACTACATTTACATGTCCTTGGGGGACATATGCATATTTTGTGCTTCCCTTTGGGTTATGCAACACACCTGCCACTTTTCAGAGAGCATTCATTAGTATATTCTCAGATATCTCCCTTGACTGCATGGAGATCTATATGGATGACTTTACTACCTATGGTGCCACCTTTGATGAAGCACTGGAGAATTTGAAGAAAGTACTCCAGAGATGTGAAGATCAAAATTTGTCCTTAAACAGTGAAAAGTGCTTCTTGATGATGCAAGAAGGTGTAGTTCTTGGCCACTACATTTCACACCTGGGCATTCAAGTTGATCCAACAAAAATTACAGATGTTTCATCAAAGATTTTAGAAAAATAGCAGCCCCACTATATAGTCTTCTGACTAAAGATGTTGAGTTTCAATGGATAGAAAGTTGTGATAAAGCATTTTCTAATTTAAAGATAACTCTAACTCAGCTCCCGTACTTAAGGGACCAAATTGGGAAATCCCTTTCCACATCCATACTGATGCCTTAGATTATGCGATAGGAGCGGTCTTAGGACAAAAAGCAGAAGCTATTGAAAATTCCATTTATTTTGTCAGTAAAAACTTATAGGGAGCTGAATTCAATTACACAGTCACAGAGAAAGAAATGTTGGCAGTAATCTATTTCTTAAATAAATTCAGGCACTATATCACAGGTTATCAAATTTTTGCACACACTGATCATGCAACCATTAGATACCTTATGAACAAACCCCTCATCTCAGGAAGATTAGCCAGATGGTTGCTATTAATGCAAGAATTTGACATAACTATTGTAGACAAACCAGGGAAGGAAAACGTGGTTGCAAATTTCCTCTCAATGTTGACCACATCAGAAGATACTCAAGCCATAGATGACTCCTTTCCAGGTGAGCATCTATTCTCCATTAGTCTGCAAACACCCTGGTATGCTAACATAACCAATTACCTTGTGACAGGGAGAGTTCCTCCTTACTTCTCCCCAAAAGAGAGAAGAGTGTTGATTGAAAAATCATTCCCTTTTTCATGGATAGTTGGATGCCTATTTTATACTGGCCCAGATCATGTTATGAGAAGGTGTGTGAGGGAAGATGAAACCTATGGAATTCTACATGCATGCCATGATGAACCCTATGGAGGCCACTTTGCAGCTAAAAGGATAGCAATGAAAATCTTGAACACATGATACTATTGGCCTACATTACACAAAGATGCAAGAAGATATACAAGGAGATGTGATAGATGTCAAAGGATAGGTAGGCCAACAAAGTTAGATGAAATGCCACTTTGTCCTAGTAGTCACACCATTTAATAAATGGGGTTTGGATTTTTTGGGACCCATTGATCCTCCATCCAATGGTAAGTCCTATATTCTAGTGTGCACTGATTATGTAACAAAATGGGTAGAATTCAAAGCCATGAAGCATGCAAGAGACAAAAAGGTTGCAGAATTCTTGTATAAAGAAATTTTCACAAGAAATGGGGTACCAAGAGAAATAGTAACTGATCAAGGCACTCAATTTACATCAACCCTTATTACAACATTGGTTAATGAATATAACATCAGGCACATTAAATCCACTCCTTATCACCCTCAAGCAAATGGATAAGTCGAGGTGACAAATAGAGAGATTGAGGGCATCGTCACCAAAACAATGCATATTCATAGAAAAGACTGGGCAAATAGATTATCAAAAGTAGTTTGGGCTTACAGGATCACCTGGAAGACAACTACAGGCTTCACCCCATTTGAGCTACTATATAGGAAAATAGCCATGATGCATATAGAATTTGAGCACAAGACTCTTAGAACTGCTCTAGAGTTGGGGATGGATATTTCTAAGGCACAGAAGGAACGAATCATGCAGCTAAATGAATTGTACGAGATGAGGAAAACATCATTACATCATTTTGAACTTGTGCAAAGTCAGAGAGTCAAATGGCATAACAGATTTATCAAAGAGAATAAATCTTAGCCAGGTGACTGGGCATTACTTTATGATTCAAGGTACAAGGATAATATAGGTAAATTGCAGACAAGGTGGCTAGGGCCATATGAAGTTGCAGAAGTCTTTCCCAATGGATTTGTGCAGCTCACAACCATTGATCTTGTGAAATTCAAACTACTAGTGAATGGGAACCTTCTCAGATTATATCACAGGCCAGCTTCAAAAGAAGAGTTCCTTCAATAGTTTATCCAACACACAATGCCCGAGCATGGTTTCTGCAGCTGAAGGTAGCGGACCTAGTGTCCCTCCTTCTAGCTAAATGAGGTACGTACTTATCATAATAAAGATTTCTACTTTTGTAGAAATTCATTTCTTCACCCATCCACCCATCCGTCCATCTGTACCACCTTTCTCTCTTTTCCATCATTTCATTCCACCTTGCACCATTCCATCATCATTAATTTCTTAATTATTGCTCAGTAACGTAAGTGGTATTTTCTCCTTGATCAATGCAATGAATTTTCCACAATCATGTTTGTACATTCTCAAGTACATACACATTAATTGTATTCTTAATTATCCTTTAGAACGTTTCATTTAATCACCATATAATAAAATGGAAATTCACATAATTTTCTTTAAACCCCTCGTCAAATCAATCTTTCCATTCCACATGTGTGGACACATGTCCAAATTTAGGTTGGGGGGAGGGGTAAACAAAATGCAAAAGTTTTGCCACATGCCGATATATGATTGTCTACGTCAGCAAATCTTGCTGAGTTGATTCAAAATTTAAAATGAATGACGGCTCGCATGTGTGATGCGACACTAAATTGTCGCTGCCATTTCCTCTCATTATGATTCCTTTTATTACCATTTCTTTTTATTCTTAAGACTGTCATAATTTCAAAATGTAAGTAGTAAGTTGCTAAAAATAGAGTAAAATTCAGTCAACAGTTCACCTAACAAGCAAGCAGGAAATAATTTGAATTACAGAGGTAATTTTGCAGAGTGACAAGCTGAGTATAGACAATGGGAGGTGGACTCATTCAGAATGAGCCCTCAGCTCATGATGCCTTGTTACAGGACACAACATCCTTAGCCGAATTCCAGAATTGTGGTTGGCTATATTATTTTCTGAAGTTGGAGGGTTTCAATGAGGGTATTGCATTGGAGTTCGCTCAGACATTCTCAAAAGGAAAGGCCATGGTGAAAGGACTGGAGGTCATAGTGACTGAAGAGCGAATTACTGAAGTTTTAGGGTTGTCATCTGATGGTGAACCTTACCCTATTCCTAAGGATGTCAGGACAACCATAGCCATATTTATAATGCATGGTGACCCTCCACTCACAATTGACAAACAAGGTGCCAAGAGGCTCTCTACCCGAGCCATGGAAGCAGATTGTCGTGCATATCATCAAATACATCACTTACAAAGGTCGGTTGTCGAACATGCATTCAGTACACTTCAAATTGTTGAGTCACATGTGGCACAAGAGGAAGATGAATGTGTCCAATGTATTGTATAACCTCCTCTCTATTATGGTAGCAAAAACACAAAAAGGTAGAGAAAACTTTGTATCCCACCACTATTTAATCAAATTCCTAGTTATGAGATCTTTACATGATACAAACCCTAGAATGGCCTGGGCTGATTTTATGAACATTGAGTAGTATAGACCTGAGCCCTCTTAGCCTAGGGTTTCATCTCAGTCATGTAGGTCTAGTAGAAGATTGAGCGCGACTAAAGGCACCCCTAGTGCCTCAACCTCTAATGCTGGTATGGATTTCCCCATTGAAGAAAAGACTATAAATGTTAGTTCCTCTGATCATGAGAGTGAAAAAGAAAACTTATCATCATATTTAGATGATGATGATGATGTCCCATTGAAAACTGTAATAAAAACAAGAGCACAAAAGAGGGGCAAAAGCAAGAAGAAGGAAAATGCAATCTGTGTAGAAAGAGGCACCAAGCCCTAAGAAAAGGAAGGCAAGAATTGTTCATCCTGCAGCCAAAGGGAAACTAAAAATCCCTCTCAATAAATTGAAGCTGGTCAATCCTGAGCTTGGTAGGACATCGTGTGAAAACACAGATGCTCCAATGGAGCAGGAGAATGTACAAGAATATGTATTCAAAGAAGCAACAAAAATGAACCTGGCGGATCTTGCTGCCATTGCTGAAGAAGTTGAAACTAAAGAACATGAAGAAAGTTAGGACTTCCTGCAGCAAGACCAACAGTGGGACTTCCTACAGCAAAGTCAGGAAATAAATCAGGAGTTCCTGCAACCACCACCAGAAGAGGAACAAGAGGTCCTGCAACAAAATGAGGAAAGAGGAATCATACCTCAACAGCCTGAATCGGTGAGACCTCCTGAATCTATGCAGATAGTCCTCTATGGGAAGCAACCATCTACAAAAAATTTGGTAGGAATACATAACCCTCCTAATTTTTTAGTACATACAACTATTTCAAATTTATGTTAAGAAATACAAAGAAGAGAGGAGGAGTGGAAAGAAGAGAAGAAACGGTTGAAAAAGGAAATTCAAATGAGGGATGAGATGATCAAAGAAAAGAATGAGGAAATTATTTTTCTGAAGGAAAGGATAAGTGGCATTTCAACTCTGGTGCCACAAATTTTCAAATGTAGAACCCCTCCCAGGGTTTATGCTTTGAATTTAAAGGAGAAATACCTTTCCTTTAGAATTTCAAGAATCATCTCAGGTCTAAACCCCTCCATTGAAACCCTTGCTAAATTTTTCAACGCCTACAAGATTGCTTCCCCTGAAGTGAAAAACTTGTTATCTGAATTTTATCTACAAAACTTTGTTGTCCCAAAAGACAAAGACTGGAACCCACTGCTTTATGTTGGAGACATAAAATTGAGAGCATTTATGTCCTAGGTGCAAAATGAGATCATTTGGGGTGAACAGTACAATGATTACAAGAAGAAAGAATCTAATATTCCCCTAGCCATTAGGATTGAATCTAAGAACCCCAAAGACATTTATATAGATTGGAATAGATTGCTCTTTAGGCCGAGCTTTGGTGAACGAATTATGCCTTGGATTGAGGTTGTGTACAGTGAATATGAGGTAAAAGGTGTTGCAAAAGATGATACTATGAGGGGATATCTATCCCAACGATGGAACTTATTGACTGATGAGCTAAAATAGGTTGAGCCACATTTTGTTTACAATTATGTTGTTGAGCTAAAGAGAATTGAAAAATACATCCAGCTTGGGAGAACCAAAGGGCGTGAATGGATTCCCCTGACTTTTTAGCTGCCTATCCTCCTATGGCCTGTACCTAACTTCAAGTTCTAAACAACAGAAATGGAGAAGGCTTGATAGGTTTTATTAGAATCCTGATTCACCCACAACAAACACCGACATTGGACAGCTATTAGTCACAAACTTCAGGGCCTTAACAAAGCAGAATCATAACTCTTCCCCTATTGGAGGACCAACAAAACGTTAGGTTGGGGGAGTGATGAGTCTAGAATTTGACCTAGTTAGAGGGGTAGAATCTCTTGTTATTT
The DNA here is from genome assembly GCA_007115665.2 of Sequoiadendron giganteum. Lineage (NCBI taxonomy): Eukaryota > Viridiplantae > Streptophyta > Pinopsida > Cupressales > Cupressaceae > Sequoiadendron > Sequoiadendron giganteum. Next base: position 561,361,046 of record CM021101.1, on the reverse strand, counting down.
TCTAAAATTACCATAGACTTTGATATTATATGTTGACACTTTCATATAGTTTCTCTCAGTCATAAGACATTTGGACTAGTTTTATTTATGTTGGTTTTAATGATATTTACCTATTATGTGGATCGTTTATATTAATCTTGCATGTGATTGATGAATTTTCTTTAAGGTGATTATGATTATGCGATTATTATGTGTACTGACATTATTCTGTAGACATGATTGACATGCTAAGTTGAGAAATGCAGCCGCCAACCGGTCAGGTTGAGGAGTCACGCGAAGGTCAAATGAGGAGGGCGACGGAAGATTCCTATGTCAGTCGCATGTAACCGCCCTACATCGATCATTAATGGCATTGAGCATTGTGGGTGTTACTGCAGTGGTTGAGTCCACGTTTGGGCATGCATGTTCGAACGGATTCCCCTACATGTGTAACCACCCCTTTCCACTTTCTCTTGCTTTCCTGAAATGGCATCCTCTCAGTTAGTGGGAGTTGATGGCCTTGTTTAGTTGATAAATAAGGCTTGAATCCTCCTTCCTCGAGCTAGCGATAGTGATTTAGTGAGTCGATCACCACATTCTTGTACAAGCTGATTATCAACTATATTTCTGTAATTGCATTTTCTGATGAATAAAGTTCTGAGTTGAGTATCCAAGTTTTATATTAGTTTAGAGGATACTCATCCAAGGGGGCCCACTTGCTGAGTAATTTGTTCCTTTAGTTTAGATAGATTAGTGTTATTTTTTGTTCAGTACTTAGTTAAGATCCTGGCATTGACTGTTCCTGCAACCAAAGCGGTAGAGTAGTTTTTTGTTGGATGCTTAGATTTTCCTTCCTGTTATGCATAATCAGTTTAGATTATCTTGAGTAATGTTCAACACTTACTTTGTTTCCTTTCATGCAATTTACTTTTAGTCTTAATTCTTTCTTAGTTATAGGATGAAGATGACTACTCTAGAATTCCTAGTGCACATATTGTGTTGACCTATTTCAATTTCACATCCCTAGGTTGACAATTTAAATGTACCTTCATGGTGGTTAAGATGGCTATTCAAGTCAGATGTCCAATCTCTAAATCGTGGCAGTAAGAGTTGAGTTATTGAAATCATTATAGGAGGCCAACACATACCCTGTAATTCTAGTTGTGGATGTTAAGATAAATGGTACCCTCATCAAAAACACCTCGATTAACTTGGTGCCAATCATCAATGTGATGACTAAGGGAACAATGCAACTATGATAATTAATAAACCTTAGACCTACACCCACTATTTTACAGTTGGCAGAAAGGTCAATAGTGAAACTTGAAGGCATCATTGAGGACTTAGTCATAGCTTTGGATTCATGGGAGTACCCTATAGATTTTTTAGTACTATACCCAAAAGCTAACCTTATAGGTTATCCCCTTATTCTAGGAAGACCATGGCTAGTAACAGCTGACATATTTATAGGTTTTTAGGTCTGGAAACATGATAATCTCAAATACAACTATGACCAAGAAGTTGGTCCTTTATCCACCAGCCCAACCTCATGCAGATTTAGAGTAGACCATATGGCCTACCCTTGATGAATAAGACTAGTATTCTCTACTAATTCTCATGACCATTGAATGTATCCCTTTATTGAACAACCAAGATGAGGATGATTTAATTACACACATTATATAGAATAATTGTGGTAGGAACCCACGACAATAGGACTATCTGTCATGTCTACAAGATCCTTTACAAAATATTATACCTATCAATTCATCAGAATTAGTATCTCAACTTTTCCATTATTTGTACTACCACAACAATGTGTCTCAGATATTGTTGGATTTGAAATTTCATCCATACAATCAACATCCAAGACGTTAGAAATTATGTCAAGTAGAATGTTGAATGTTAACAATGAGTTAACTATTGAGCAGCAAACTTCCCTAACCACTGTGTTGCAGGAACACATAGTAGCCTTTGCATTCCCGACTACCATGACATGAAGGGAATTGATACAAACCTTTGCATAAATAGGATTTATATAAATTATTGTTTTAAACCAATTAGACAACCCTAGAGGAGGATGAACCATGCACTGAAAGATATAGTCAAAACTGAGTTACAAAAAATATTTTATCTAGCCTTCATTTACCCTATTTCTAACAGTCAATGGGTGTCACCTCTATTTATCGTCCCCAAGAATGGAGGGAAATAGAGAGTATATGTGGATTATAGATAATTAAACACCACCACTAGAAAAGACCACTTCTCACTACCTTTCATTGATCAAGTGCTTGACTCCCTAGCAAGTAAAAAGTACTCCTTTTTAGGTGGATTTGGTGGCTATAACCATATTAGAATAGCTCTAGAGGACCAGGATAAAACCAAATTCACATGCCTTTGGGGCACATATTCCTATTTTGTTCTTCCCTTTGGACTATGTAATTCTCCAACCACTTTCCAAAGGGTATTGCTAAGAACTTTCTTAGATTTTGCACATGACTCCATGGAAATCTACATGGATGATTTCATAGCCTATGGAGAACCCTATGATGAAGCACTAAAAAACATAGATAAATTTTTAAACATGTGTCAAGAACACAACCTATCCCTAAGTCATGGGAAATGTTTCATGATGATCACCCAAGGGAATGTTCTAGGATATTTTGTATCAAGTGAAGGGATTTAAATGGATCCCAATAAAATTAAAATAATCTCCACACTCCCTATGCCACAGAAATAAAGAGATTTCAAGAGTTTTCTAGGACATGCAGGCTACTATAGAAAATTCATTTGAGACTTTAGCAAAATTACAACACCCTTATTTGTTCTACTCATAAAGGATATAGAATTTTAATGGACCATAGAATGCCAACACTCTTTTAAAGCACTTAAGATAGCACTAACAAACACACCTATCTTGAGAGGACCAATTGGACTTTCCCTTTCCACATACACATAGATGCTTATGAACTTGTCATAGGAGCAATACTTGGATAGAAGGGAGGCAATAAGGATTATTCCATATACTACATTAGCAAGAATTTACAAGGGGTAGAACTCAAGTACACAGTCACAAAAAAGAAATGTTGGCAATTTTCTATGTAATTAACAAGTTTAGGAACTATATCATAGGGTATCCATTATTTATTTACAATAATCACATTGCAATAAGGCATTTAATGAATAAAATTTTGGTTGGTGGAAGACTTGTTAGATGGTTGTTATTGTTGCAAGAATTTGTAATAACCATAGTGGACAAACCTAGTAAGGAAAATATGGTGGAATATTTTCTATCTAGATTACCCACTCAATTAGAAAAAGGTATTGTTTATGATTCTTTTCTAGATGAACATCTATTTTCTCTAAAATTCCAAACACCTTGGTTTGCTAATATTGAAAATTACCTAGTAGCAAGGCAGATACCGCCTCATTTCTCCCCTAGAAAAAAGAGGTAGTTGTTGCATAAAAGTTTCCCCTACTCCTATGTAGAGGAGATGTATAAGAGAGGATGAGGTCTATGAAATCCTCAAATCCTACCATGATGAACCCTATGGAGGATATTTTACAGCAAAGAGGATTGCACTTAAGATTTTCACCACTAGCTATTATTAGCCAACTTTTCATAAGGATTCAATGAAATATACAAGGAGTTGTGATAGATGTCAGAGGATGGGTAGGCCAATTAAGACAAATGAGATGAATTTTCAACCATAGTTGGTACTAGCACCATTTGATAAATGGGGCTAGATTTCATTAGCCCAATATCACCAACATCCAATAACAAGGAGTATATCCTAGTTTGCACAAATTATCTAGCGAAGTGGGTTGAATTCAAAGCATTGCAATTTGCTAGAGATGGTAATGTATCCAAATTCCTATATGAAGACATATTTACAAGGTATGGATTTCCAAGTGAAGTTGTGACAAATCAAGGTCCATAGTTCACATTAGAGTTGATTACCATTAGTTTGGGAGTATAAAATAATGCATAAAAATTCAACACTCTATCACCCCCAAGCCAATGGGTAGGTGGAAGTAACAAACAAGGAGATTGAAAACATCCTAAACAAAACAATGCAAATTCACTGAAAATATTGGGCAGTCAAGTCACCTGAGGCAATATGGGCCTATAGGACAACTTGGAAGACAATAGTAGGCTTTACACCCTATGAGTTGGTGTATGGTAAAACAATAGTTCTTCCTATTGTATTTGAATACAAGACACTCAAGGCAACAATTGAACTAGATATGGATTTGACAGCAACACAAAAATAAATACTACATAATCAAAATGGAATAGATGAGATTATAATGGAGGTCATGCGTCACACAGAGATTATTCAGAAATAGAGACTAAAATGGCATGATCAATATATAAAAGATAAAAGAGTTTAGTGTAAAAGACTGGGCTTTATTATATGACTCAAGGTATAAATATTATAAAGGGAAGCTACAAACAAGGTGGTTAGGACCATACAAAATAGGGAAAGTTTTCCCAAATGGAGCAATCAAGTTGCAAACTATAGATGTTAGATTTTCACTATTGGTTAATATTCATAGATTGAAAATTTACAAGAATCCATCATAGAAAGATAATTTTATCATTGCTCCAATGCAACAATATGGACCACATAGTGTTTTAGATAAAGACATTGAATAGGCTAATGATCATGACAAAGGTGGTAATTCTAATGAAGATGTTCTAATAGACAACAAGGATACAAAGGTACCCACTACATATTCTACACATGCTTCATTAGATGAGCTACATAGCTCGTCTACTAGGGTCAATCATGTATAATTTTCTAACAACTACATATGCACACACTGCACAGGTGATCTAATCAACAATTATTTTTAAATACACTCCATAATGCAATGGGGACTTGCAATTTTATGAATAAAAGTTGACACAATTAAAATAGGGACCTATTGTTGAAGGTACCCATAGAACGTGCCAGTCAGCAAATTAAAATTCTTCCACCAAATTAATTGCATACTATTTACATACATTAAATTTCTTCGTACATGCAATCAAATGTTTGTCATATCATTTAATTCATCCAATCCCACGATGCATTCCTCGAATTCCATGCATTCAAGAAATCATTTCATATCCATAAGCCATACATTTTGCACCCTTCATTACCATGTGTCACCCTATCATTTCATCCATCACCCATTGCAATTAAGAAAATTTCAAATCATCATTACGCTACAAAAACTCCTAATTAGCTTCACACAAGCTAAGTTCAGTTCACTTCATGTTGGTAGGTACACATTCTAATTTACCATAATTAACATAGCTTGTAATTATTTTTTAATTTATTTGCATTTAATTATTCATGCTTCATACTCATTATCTTATTTGCATTATATGTAATTAAACCTTTAGCCTAGTAAGGTACAATTAAGTGAGGTCACTTAATGCCTTTAGTTGGGGGGAGAGTATATTTTCCAAGGTTTTCATAAAATGCCAAATACCTTTCTACCTTAATGCAAAAAAAAATTCATCATCCCAATTTTGAGCCATAACCTAAGCCTAATTTAAGTTGTAACAGAACAATATAAGTAGTTGGCAGTTGGTAGTTGAATTTCAATAATTCAAGTATAGCAGACTGGAAGGATTGGTGAGGTTAAATTTGTGAGTTGAATTTGAACAAAAAAGAGTAATTTACCATCATGGGAGGATATATTATTCATAGAGAACCTTTTGCACACCAACAGATACTAGAAGATAGGTTAGTCTTGCCTATTTTCAAAAATGCAAGATAGTTGGACTATTTCTTGAGGTTGACAGAGTGCAATGAAAATATGGCATAATAGTTTGTAGAGACACGAAAACATGATGAAGCCATTGTCTGAGGACTAAAGGTAGATGTTTCAGAGGCTACAATTGCAAAGGTATCTAGTTTTCCAAGAGAAGGAGCTAAATTTCTTATCAAGGAAAATGCATTAGTTGTCAGGGAGGAATTCAGAGAGCCTAAAGAGAATTTTGAGTCATCATCCCAAGGTACCAAAATATTATCACTATCATGGATATGGGATTTTTATACCTCTTATATTGTCAAATATCTTACATATGATGGTAGATAATCTCTTTTGTATACTGTGCATTTCAAACTTTTGAATCACCTTCATCATGATATAAGGGTTAATATGCCCAATTTTCTTTATAACCTATTAAAGATAATGGGGTCTAAATACAAATAAAAAAGAAACACTAAAACCTTGTCACACTATTATTTAGTTACCCTACTTGTGAGATGAAGTCTAAGGGTTCAATATATGTAGGTCTCTTGTGAAATATTTTTAATTTGTAACTATATTAGCAATATACTTGAAGAGCCAATTGTTCATTAACGGAAATTCCCTCTAGTTCACCTTTTGCTTCACCTACCCACAGAAGGGGAGAACCAGAGGAGCAAAGTCTACAAATTTTACCTTCTATAGCCTCTAAGTAGCCTACAGCAGGGGATGTCTAGGAAACCCCAACTTCTTCTAAGACACCAAAAACAAGTGGAAAGGTGGACCTTCCCATACACCCAAGAAATTGCAAAAGAAGAAGGCCACCCAACCAAGGTGTTCACACTGACTGAAAAGGAATATTGTCATGAGGGGTAGTATCAAGAAATAGGAGGAAAAGATTACCATGACAATGGAAGATTCAGACTTGTAAGATAATGTTTATGAGGATGTGCATACACTTGTTAAAATAAAATGGTATGTTTCAATCACCTTTGAATCTAACTCAGAGGACATTTTTATTGCTAATAAAATTAGAAGAACCCCACAAAGCCTTCATAGTGAGGGTTGTGCATATATTGGAGTTGGTGATGACCAATTTTTTTAAGAAGATGAGATTTTTTTCATAGAAGAAAGAAAATTTAAGGAGTTACAAGAAGCATTAGAGATAATTAAACAATTAGAGGAACTCGTGAAAATATACGAACAAAGAGACAAGGAAAGGGACTTGAAGATTAAAGAATTGGAGGAGAAACTTCATAGCTATGGGCATGGGTCTAAATTGGACTTCTTGTGCAACTTTTCATAATAAAGGTAGGGAACATAGAAACCATAGCTGCAACCCAAGGATCCCCTATTACAAAGACTCCAAATTATCATACCACTATGTCTCGAAGCTACCAGTTGTGGAAGGTGACTCAGGAATTCTCCCAATAGAAAGAAAAATGGGAGAAGGAAAAGGAAAGAATGGTTTCAGAACATACCAAAGTATTAGAGAATAAAGAAATGAAATTGAAAAATCTAACAGTCAAGGATGAGGAAATAGAAGATAAGCTTGCTCAAATTGTTAAATGTAGACCTCTTACTAGGGTATATGCAGATCTCCATGGGATCAGTTGTAGGGATAGTTTTTATATCCCCACAAGAAAAAAAAAATTCCTTTCTCTTTCAAATTGTAATTCGATAATACTAACAATGTTGCAGAATATGAGTCTTTACTGTTAGGCATGGATGTTGCACACAAGAAAGGGATTAAAAATCTCTATGCTCAAGGTAATATTGAGTTGGTTGTTTTTCAGGTAAGGAATTTGTACCAGAAAAAATGAAAGGTTAAGGCATTACCATAACCTTGTTTGGGATGGAATTGAAGGTTTTGATGTATTTGATATTTATGTAGTTTGAAGGGAATACAATGATAGGTTTGATTCTCTAGCAGTATCAATTACTCTTATGATCCCACACAAGGACTTCAAAGGAACCAAATATACTATTGAGTTAGTTTTCCATCCTAGTGTTCCTGATAACTTTCATCACTAGAAAATCTTTAATGATGATCATCAAATTGTTGCCTTTCTAGAGAAGGTTGAGAATTTTAGAGAGTTGTATTTTGAGGGAAGTGATTCTTCTTCTTGAGAATGGGTCTCTGAGGTGGATCAAGATACTGGCGAGGAAATATTATAGTTAAAAGGGAATAATATTCCCAAAGGTTTGGTTTCTTTAGAAAATATTTTTGACAAACATGATCGTTATGTCAAGAAGCAACAAAAATTTGGGTTTGACTCTTCAACTGAAGTTGAATAGCTAAATTTTGGAATAGAAGAGGATCCTAAGATGATAAATATTGGAAAATTCTACACTCCAGATGAAAAAGATAAGTTTTCTAAACTCTTGTGGCAGTACATGGATGTACTTTCTTATTCTTATGAAGACTTAAAATCTTTCATCTGAAGGAGGTCCAACATGAAATTCCCCTTAAGGCGGGTTTTATGCCTCACAAGCAAAAATAGAGGCAATATAATCCAATGATTTTAGGTACTATTCTTTTCAAGATTCAGAAATTGCTTAATGTAAGGATCTCTTTCCTATCCATCATTCAACATCGATAGCGAACATTGTTCTAATATGGAAAAAGAATGGGGAAATATACATTTGTGTGGATTTCTAAAATTTGAATCAATTGTCACTGAAGGATAATTACCCTTTTTCAGTAATGGACCAAGTATTATAAACAGTGATGGGTTTTGAGATGCTATCTGTGTTAGATGGGTTTTCAAGGTACAATCAAGTGGAGGTGAGTGAAGAAGATCAACATAAAATTGCTTTCACTACTTCATTGGGTACATTTTCTTATCGCAGAATGCCTTTTGGTTTTATCAATGTCAGTGCTACATTTCAAAGAGCAATGAACTTAGCTTTTTGTGATGTAATGGGTAATTTCATTGTGGTCTATCTTGATGAGTTGACAATATTTTCAAAGAAATGCCAAGATCATTATCATCACTTGCAACAAGTTCTCGAAAGGTGACGACAACACGAAATTTTCCTCAACCCCAAAAAATCAATCTTTGGAGTTACAAAAGGTAAAATCCTTGGAAACATCATGTCTAAGGAAGGTATCAAGATTGATCTCGAGTAGGACAAGTTAATTCAAATTCTTACTTTACCTTCAATTAAGATGGCAGTTCATTCCTTCTTTGGTAAGGTGAATCTCTTGTGGAGGTTTCTTCCAAACTTCACAAAGAAGACTCGTTATATCATTGATATGATGAAAGGTAAGACAATATTTTGTTGGAGTATAGAGGGAAAAATTAAGGAGGCTATTGCACATGCTTCAATCTTAGTCTTTCTAGACTACACAAAGGATTTTATCATGTATAGTTATGCTTTTGAACATACACTATTTGCTATCTTGGTGCAACAGAACAGTGAGGGGATTGAATCTCCTATAGCATTCATGAGCTATCCTTTGAAAGATCGTGAGATTAGGCAATAACCAATGGAAAACCATTCTTATGTTGTGGTCAAATCAGTCAAGCATTTTGGGTTTTATATCCTTAATTCTCATGTTATTGCATTAGTGTTACATTCCACAATAAATTCTATCTTGACTCAATGAGAGTTTGGAACTAAAAGAGGTAATTGGATTACCAAAATCCAGGAATATGGCATGGAGATCAAACCAACAAAGTTGGTTCATGGTAAAGTTTTGTGTCAGTTAATAGTTGATAATAAACCAAAATAATTATCTAATGATGAGGAAGTAAATGTTGAAGATGTTCTTGCAGTCTTGTTTGTAAGCACGACTGATGAATGGCATTCATATATTGCACACTTCCTTACCTATGGAGAATTTCCTGAGCATCTATCATTCAAGGAAAAGAGGAAATTCAAGCTCAAGGCTGCAAAAAAATTTCATTGGGACAATGACTTGTACAAGACGAGTCTTGATGGAACTTTTCTACGTTGTGTTGATAAAGTGCAATAAGGTAAGTTGTTGGAATCATTTCACAACTTAGCATGTGGAGGAGACGTTTTAGGACCAATCACTATTCACAAGATTTTACAAGTAAAATACTACTAGCCCACACTCTTTCAAGATACGTACAACTAGGTACGTAAGTGTGAGTTATGCCAGTAGTTTATGGGGAACCCAAATCGACAGCTTTACCCCTCAAGCCGGTGGTAATTAAACAACCTTTCTAACAATGTGGTATCAATTTTATTGCTGTACTTAATCCATCCTCAAGTGCATAGCATAGCTATGTTCTCAAAGCTACTTACTATTTCACCAAGTGGGTGGAATCCATTCCAATTAAGCGTGCTACTTTGGAAGTGGTATGTAATTTTCTTAAGGAGAATATCATTTCAAGGTTTGGTGTCCCAAACAAGATTGTAGTAGATAATGCTACTTACTTCTCATCTAATAAGAAAAAAAAAATATTTGAATATAGGATCACTCTCTCTCATTCTTCGAACTATTACCCTCAAGGGAATGGTCAAGAAGAATTAAGTAACAAGAATTTGGTTACCATCATCAAGAAGTCGGTGGACAAAAATTAGAGATCTTGGCACAAGGTTTTGTATGATGATTTGTGGGAAAATCATATTACCCCAAATGAGTGATTGGCATGTCTTTGTTTCAGCTTTTGTACGAGTTGAATACGGAAATTCCTATCACATTGGAATTTCCCACTTTGAAATTGGCCAAGGCTATTGAAATGAAACTTTTGAAAACTCAATGGATAAGCGCATCATGTTCCGTACGGAATTGGACGAGAAGCACGTATAGGTGGTGGATCACATTGCAGAACACCAAAGCCAAGTCCAAAGGATTTTTGATAAAAAGGAAAAGTCTCATGATTTAAAAATCGGAGATCAAGTCCTATTGTGGGATAAAGGAAGAGAACCTAAAGGAATGCACGGAAATTTTGATTCCTTGTGGAGAGGACCTTTCAAAATTCACCCACTTTGTGGTGAGAACAATTTTCTTCTGGTGTATTAGGACAAAACACCATTTTCACTGCCTCACAATGGACAACATCTGGAGCTCTTCACTCAATGAAGTGCCAGATAAGTTTGTAAATATTTTTATAGTGTCTTTTTATTTTATCTTTTTTGTATTTTTGTGTCACCTGAATCTATAGCCCAATGGATGAATGAAGGCACTTAGAGTCTGGGATTCTTCTCCCTTCGATTGTTTCAAAGGATGATTGAAGGAAGCTTCCCATTTAGAGTATGTTATTATCCTTGAATTCAACTACGCTCAATTCGTGGGATAACCCCTACGAGACTTGTTTGTTTTGTAACTCACATCCTCTAAGCACACAAAACTAGGAAAATATTACTTACCCTCGTGTGTGATCCAAACCCTCGAAAAGAAATTTCAAGGGCTTACATTTTTTCCTTTTGAAAATTTGCATAAGGATAACAATTTCAAAAGTTCATTTTTGAGAGTTAGTTATTTTTCTTGCATATGAGGAGTGTTGAATTTCAGCACCCTTGTATATTTTTTGCAATTGCATTTAAATGTGTAATAGTGTTGAATTTTAGCGCCATTATAGTATGACCATCACATGAGTTGTATTAATTGTAGAGTTAAATTTTGTGTTGGTTTTTAATTGATTTTTAGTTGCTTTTAATTTCATTTTACTTTCCTTTGAGTTATTAGTGTGTTTCCTTCTCTCCTATTTCTTTTGTTGTGTTGTGCTCACATTTCCAATGATTCAAGCGGATTCATTCAAAGTATATACCTAGGGTATCGCTATTGTAAAACTGTTTCCAGGTATTTTTTTTGTCTGCATATTTTCTTTATTTGCATACACTGTGATATATTTAGGATTTCAAGATTATGGTTTGTGTTGCTCTATTTTATCACTATAAGAAGAAAAAAAAATTTAGGTTTATTATTTTGGGTTTTTATTAGTTTTTAATCTGTTTTCATGTGGTTTTAACCCTGACTCCCTTTTGTTATTTAGCATTCATTATACCTTGCAGGGATCAAACCCCGATTTGCATTGAAACCCACATTACCATGTATATGCAATTTACAACATTTAAATGTTGTCTTATACTATCCATTGGTGTCCTACGAATTTTTAAAAACCCACTCTCCATCACCCAATGTCACAAGTGTTTAGTGGGTTTAAAATTTTGCATCACATAAACTTTGATGATACAAAATTCATATGTATCGCGGGGTTTAAAACTTGCACTCATATGCATCATGAGTTTTAAACCTTGCACTACATATCAGACACCATTGCACCAATATGCATGTGAAGTTTTAAAACTCAACATACATCTTGCATCTTCCAGAAAAGAAGCAAGTCAAGGTTAGTTCCCCTTCTTGCATACTATACTAGACCTTTCATATGTAGGTTGGGGAAAAAACCTCGATTGACATGAGCTTGCACTTCCAGCCAAAGATGCATGTCGAGTTTTAAAACTTGACTCGCATCCCTATAATTTTCACTAAGCATGTGAAAGGGTGGACATTTTTCCCACCTATGCATTTTAACAAGTTTTTAACCCATATATAAGGGTGGGATTTTTCCCTGCCATTACATCATAGTTGCCCTTGTATGCTATTTCAAGTATTTGAGCTCAAATTCTTGAAAGGGAATGAACATTTTACTCTCCAAATAGCTTCTCTACAAATGTTTGATCCATCACCAAGCAAGAAAGACATCAAGTACAAATATCAAGGGTTATTTACAACAACCATTGTCGCTTCAAACATTGATGAGACAAAAGACATAGAGATAGGGCATGTTCATACATCTGAATTTGTCGAGAGAACAAAGAAGTAGCCTTTGGATTCAAGCATGGTATGTGTGGTGGAGAGTGATATTCAATTAGTGGTTGTGTTTTTAGTAGAGACACACAAAGAATCTAGAAGTGTTAGGGATCCTGGTAGAAATGTGATCATCAGATTAGATGTAGATTTCTTTGGCAAGATCTTCCAGTGTCTGAGCATTCATGTGTATATTGATCTTACTATTGAGGATGCCCAAGCTCATTATGATAAGGATCTAGAATATTGTAAGAAGGAAATAAATACAAGATGGTTAAAGAACCCACGATCAAATATTTCAAGATGGCCTAAGATCTTTCCTCATAGTGACTTCATCAAGGAAGTAAATGACTTAATTACTTTTCTCAGCAAGGTAAAAGTATTTCCTAACTCTTCCAATTTTCAAGAGTGGATGTACTTGTAAATTCATGTCATAAGGAAGAGGAAACAGCAGATATTTTGGGGCCAACAAATAAGTGATGCAATTCATGATTAACATATAAAGTTGTCCACCTCATTGAGATTTTATATGACTTCATACATGGTTTATGGTGTTATGTCAATGAGGAACTTTATAGGTTTCTCTTCAGAGGGTGAAAGGAGGCATGTTCCATTCGATCGATATTATTCACAATTGACCCTAAAATAAAGTATTCATCACTTTAGGAGGGCCAGTGACACTTTATTTGCTCCATAGCTCTACATGTTCGATAGAGAACTTCAAAAAAAGAGAGTCTCGGATGAAGCATAGACTATGGTCAATAGGTTTGGCTATTTATTCCTACAATTTCCCACCTTCACTTATATTTGAGTTGGTTTCTTTGTTGGATACACATACATGCTTCCAAGGTATCCAAGTGATAAGATCATTCTCATGGAACTGTGTAGAAAGATCATGGCAGTGCATAGTAGGCAAGTTGAATTACATAAGCTAGGATTTAAATTTCCTCTCATGATAGGTAGGTACTCCTTAACTACATCTTTTAAATATAATTCCATGGAATCAAAGATGCAGTGGGTCATAATGAAAATGTATAGAAGGATAATTGACTTTGACTACAAAGGAAAAAAATACAGAATCAAAAAGAGCCACACCCATGTACATATAGTGGAAGATATTTGGCCAAACTACAAGACTGAGGATGATATAATTATGCTTGATTATTGTCAGATTACTTTGGAATAGATTGTGAAATTGAATCCTTCTGACATTCCAAAGGACATGGAGCATGAAGATAACATCCTGGATCCGGCATATGAGAGAAATAATATTGTTTAAACCCCTCTCCCTTCAATCTAGTGGTCTAAAAAGGAAACAATCTCCATTAGAGAATGATTCCAACTAACCCTTGCAAACACCAATGTTTGGTTTCAAGAAAGAGATATAAGGCTGAAATATTTTAACACTGTATCTAAAGAAGAAGAACCTAAGGGGCATGCTGGGAAGAAGGTACAATTGAGAATGAAGAACAATTTTGACACACCAAGTACGATTAAAGCCCCTAAGCCTAAAATCAAATTCATAGTGAAAGGGGGTCAAAGAAAGAGTACAAAAGGGCCATCTACTGCCACAAAGGAAGCATCAACTCAAGATGAAGAATAGTAAGAGGAGGGTCAAAATGAAGAAGCATAGGAAATCCCACATAAGGATACTCCTGAGAATTCCCCCATGTCTTCTCCTCTTATCATTTCTACTGTGCCAACTCCTACTCATCCTGTAATTGTAGATACATAATATTTGACTTCTATTTCTACCATCTCTCGTACACCTTCTATTTCAATTCAATGTGTTCATTCATCCCCTACTTCTAGGTCCATTTTTGAGAGCCCATGGGATAACATTGAAATTTTTTTTGGTCCATTGTCTTATTTGCCAAGTTTTCCATCTCCTTCTTTTGATGTAACTTCTCAAACTAATTTTGATAAGTTTGTTTTTGAGACTATACAAAATATGCCATGTGGAAATTCTTGAAGCTATTTTAACTAACACTCCACCGCTTGTGACTACTACCATTGTAAGTGTAGTGAAATTTACTCAAACCATGATGACAGGTCTTGGAGAAGGTTCTTCTCCCCTTCCTCCTTGGTTGGTCTCACAAACTCCAAAGAGAAAGAAGAAATACATCTCTCCAAATGACTAATTTTGGTCAATTGGTGCCAATAAAGGCTAAATCTACAAAAAAGTTGAAGAATCTCTCAAGAGTACTAGTGGATAAAGTAGGTAGAAAATATGTTGAGGTTGCACAACCTACCCCAAGTAAAGTAGTAGAAGACATTGACTTGTTAAAATATTCTATCACAAGGATAGAGCCGAGATAAATGACACAAGAGAGTGCAAAAGTGGACACATAATCAACATTGGCCTCTCTCATTGAGAAGTGTGACCAGGAGAGGAAATCAAAGATCAATATAAGACCAAGGTTAAATAAATTACCTTTGAACTTCAGAAGATTACTCAAACTTCTGATTCTATTGACATGTATCTACAAGAATTGGCGACCCTGTTATTCAAAAGGTTGGGAGAACACATGTACGAGGAAGGGAAATTGAAGAATGGATTGATAGGATGTTGGCTCAAGGAACATAACTGTTGAGGTCTTTCATGGAGAGAATTGGCAATATGAAAAGTGTAAAAGTTGAACTGAGTCAAAACATTGACACACTTTCTCAAAGTAAACAGGAAATGGAGAAAAGCCTTGAAGCTTGGACAAAGATGAAAGAACTCAAGCTCGATGTGCTAGTGGAGATTGGGATAATTCCAAATTGAGATATGTTTATTGATATAAGGGAAATAATGAACCATAAGATAAGTGTCATCAATGATCTAATCAAATATTTACAAGAGGCTCAAGAGGTGGGTGAAGATAAAGTTTCAGACCTTATTACTAGAATCAAAGAGATGCCATGTCAAGTGATTAATGACAATCAGAAAGTCCTTTCCATCAACACGGTTATCCAAGAATTCACATTATTGATGTAAAAATTATTTGAAGATGAAGTTTTTTCATTAGCTTCTATCTACACATCGGTGGACATTCAACTCACTTTGGATAGTCTTAAATGTTAGAAACCAAGATCACCTGCATGCAATCACTTGTCACATGCAAAAGATATGCAGAACCAAAGAAGATGTTCTGTAAACCTCAAAGTAAAAATGCATTATTGAGATTCAATTATTATAAAGAGATCAATCCTTATGAAGGAGATCAAGAAACCCTAAAAGGGAAACCCTAGTGTGCACACTTAATAATTAATCAATTATTGATGTGCCTAAGTTTAGCTTAAGTAACTAAAGGAATAAGTGACTTAATTAATTAACCAGTATGCTATAATTAATTAAGTGTAATAACTTATTACTCTAACACCCCCCCTTAAGATGAACTTATGGAGAAGCTAAAACACTAGAAAAAGATGCATGAAAGCAAAGATGGGTCCCGACAACTAGGCCTGATCAAGTACCCATTTACAAATGCAAGAATGAGGTAGAGAAGGAAAACCCAATGGGACAAAACCCCCCTACAATGAGATGACATGCTGCAAAGAAGCACTGGAAGAACACTGTAGAGTAACACTGGAACCACAATCTGGTAAACAAGGAAAGATACTTCTGTTTACAAGAAACCATATTGAAATCATAATGATGCAATAGCAGACCTGATGCCATAGAACACTTGAAAACTCCAAACGGGAACAACCCTAGAATCTATGAAGCAACAGTTGATTATTGAATGAATGTGATACTGAAATGAAGTGCAAAGATGCAAGGTGCACTCTCCCAACTGCCAAAACATCCAAGTAATCTCCAAAACACCCATCGAGCCAAATCTGGATTAATGATTAACCTGGGACAGATACAGAAAAAATTGCATGGACAGTAACATAGAGCTCCTCAATACCTTTCCAACGCCGTAAAGATAGCGAAAATCGGAGATCATAGCAAAAAGTTATGAGCTCGGAAGCATAAAATAAACATCTGACTTCAAATAGAAATAAATGAAAATAAATAGAAATCTAATGTAAAATAAACTATACCACAGGAAAGTGCTCGGAACTAGCTTTCCAGTGATATCTCGTTTGCTTGATTTTGATATCGTATGCCCAAGTTATGCCAAAAAGAAAAAAATTGCTCCTTTAGGGAAAATTAGGGTTAGGAGGGGGCAAAGAGGTCGTACGGCTGCTGACGTCATGCTAACATCAGTACTTCTAGAGCATAAATTTGATGGCCATATGGCCGTCGCCGCAAAAAAATGGTCCTCTGCAAGAAAAATCTAGGCGGAGCCCCTAGTCACTAATATGACCAAGGGTTGGGTGCTGGAGTTGGCCAGGGGCCAGGCGCGGAGCTCCTGGTCCCCCATAGGACCTCGGTCGAGTAGTTAGGGGCTGCAGGTGGCAAGCGACAGTATGCAGGGGCGACGCCGCCCGGGGCCGATGGGTGGCGCGCTGGCGGCGAAGACCATTTGTTCTAGCAACACTGAAGATTTTCCAAAAACCTGCGTTTTTTGCAATTTTTATTTTTTTTCTTAAGTTCGTGCCTCAAGAAGAATGCTAGGGAGGCTGTACAGCCTCCCTAACAAATTTTTTTTGCCTCAAAAACCAATTGCTCCAAAATGGATGATTTGACAGGCGTTTCTAGGGTTTTGGGGCATTACGAATGCAATGGCGACATCCGTTTGAGCCCAAAGTGTCTCAAAAAATCGGCTACCCCCAGATCTTGCAAAAAAGATGTCTGTGGAAACCCTTGCACTTGAAACTCACTAAAAGGCCATATCTTTAGATCACGAATAGGCGGCTGCAGGTCTGGAACTCTGATACCATGTTAGAAACCAAGATCACCTGCATGCAATCACCTGTCACATGCAAAAGACATGCAGAACCAAAGAAGATGTTTTGTAAACCTCAAAGTAAAAATACATTATTGAGAATCAATTATTACAAAGAGATCAATCCTTATGAAGGAGATCAAGAAACCCTAAAAGGGAAACCCTAGTGTGCACACTTAATAATTAATCAATTATTAATGTGCCTAAGTTTAGCTTAAGTAACTAAAGGAATATGTGACTTAATTAATTAACCAGTATGATATAATTAATTAAGTGTAATAACTTATTACTCTAACATTAAAGTAGTATTAGAAATGCACAAGAAAGGTTGCATCACCATCAAGGACTCAATCACACAATTTCTTGCTTTCTCCAAACATACCTCAGGACCTGATGAATCAAAAGTCCAAGTGGCATTGTAGAAATACGAAGACTTCGTGGAGAAGGATGGTGAAGAATGAAGGAACGTGCCTTGCTAGACAGTTTATTTTCAAAAATTTACTTTATGTAATTAGTTGATGACATTTTACATGTATTTTATACATATGTAATTACATGTAAAAACATCACAGTCCTAAATCAAATTAGACTCTATTGTTGAATAAGTCCAAGTTAGTTTAGTTTTCCTATTTTTGCTCTCAACTCTCCTCTCTATATTTATGAGGGAGTTTCCTTTTATTAAGGAGCTTTTATCTTTTGAAGCAAAGCACTACCCATTTGAAAAACATATTTATACTTTGTGTTTAATGTGCAAATAAAATTTCAATAAATAAAAGAAGCAAAATTGTATCCGATCTTTGTCTTGGATCTTCTTTGTTGTGTGTGAGATTGTTCTTATGTCCTTCTCATTACATTTTCTTGTAAATGGTTGAATAAGTTGTGTTATAACAAACATTTGAAAGGGGATTCAAATCTGATTTTGTAGACATTGTGCTACATTATTACATTTGAATTTTATGTTCTTGTGTGTACATTTTGTTAATAATCTAAAGACTTTGGGTTGCGGGTTATTGGCCATGTTTTGTGAATCCTTTGGTGGTATATATTGGATTCTTGGAGCTGAAAGATACACCATTCTATATTCTTACGAATCATCATTGCAGACAACAAAAACTTTGATCTTTTGTGGGTTTTTCGATTATCGAAACTCACTCCAGTATCACTTTGGTTACTCTTTCATTTAATCAAGTAGATATTGGTTATTACTGCTCGTTCTAGGATTTTGTGGTGAATTATATTTTATAATTATCACAAGGCATCATTGTAATTTGTTTAATATAAAAACATCTTTTTCTAATAAAAGAGAAAAGGATGAATGTAACACCTATGGATAAATTTAGTGTACATAATCTAGGATAGTTACTAGTTGTTTTAGTTAGCAGTAAGAAGGGAGCCTCCCCTTTTTGAGAGGAGAGATTTAAATCTCATCATAGCTATGGTTGAAATAGCCATTTTGTAATTAATTAAGTGATTACAAAATATTCACCCAACAAGATGAAAGAGTTACTCATACCTAGTGATATGTTGAGATACTAAAAGGTTTAAAATTTCATACCTTGGACAAGACACGTGGACCTAAAGTGTTGCCTATGAAATTCCTCAAGGTGTTTTTATATGGTGTAATATCTCATGTACATAATAGATGGAAGTCCCATCCATTAGGATTTAATCTTTTGTTTGAAATGTATTAATGTTACGACAATTGTTTTCATTTGTTAGTTTTGTTTTAAGATCTATGATATGTATTTAATTAGTTCTTTTAGGTGTATTTATTCCCCATTGTAGGTATCATTTATGTTGTTTTATATCTTTATATTCTATAGTAGTTTTATTTATTGGATAGTTGATTAATATGGTATAGGTGTTGTTGCTTATATCTTTGCTATTGAATCTCTAATATATAGTGTATTGTTTTTATAGTATGTATCTTCTTATATGAAGGGACAAAGTCCACAATACAACCCTAATATTATATGTTTTTAATGAACTTGTATGATACAATGAGATTTATTCACTATGAATTCCCATAGATGTAACAATACTAAATAGTTTCCACCATATATAAATTAATGATTTTGGAAAAGAGGATAAAAAACATGGATTTCCTTTGAATTCAAATAGCGAAAATGCTATTGTGTATGGTTTTTAGAAAATATAGCAAAGAGTTAAATTTTATAAACTCCTCAATGCCCTTGATCTCTATTTTTACATGCATGGAAGAATTCAAGTGAGAATATATAGAAATATTTTTTACTCCCTTCAAGTTTTCATAAAAAGAGTGATAATTTAAATATACAAAATTATAAATTATGGGCTAGTTGCCTACTTAAATATGTGTGTGTGTTATTTTCTTGTCATTGTGTAGGTTTAAATTGAAATATAAATTTCTAATAGAACACAATATCCAAGAGTAACAATATTACTTTTTTAGACCATAAATTAAAATTTATGATGATATTTTTCTATAAGAAACTAAAGGGGTAAAAATGCTAGGGAATATAGGGAGAAATTTTGAATTAGGAGTAGGGTTTTTAGATGAGAACTACCATGGAAGAATTTTCATGCAAATATCCTTGCATCTCTGTGGAGAAATCGGATGTGCAAGAATGGATCTTCATGGACAAGTAAGACACATAATTATTTTGAAGGAATAACTATATTTTAAAAAGGAGAGATGCATTATAAAGGGAATTTGGGGAAGTAAGGAAAATGTGAAGAAGTATTTAAATGGGGCTTGAGTATCTAGAATTTCATATATTGTGTAAAATTGGTGGACAAAGTGTAATATTTATAATATTTTAGCTTTATATAGGCTAAATCTAAAATTGAAAATGGTGAGTCTATTAAAGATTCGGAATAAGGAGATATTTGGTAATATTTTTTAGTATGAAAAAATATTGACTAGTGAAGTTATTAAAGAGAATGTGTATAAGATTTAGGAATAGGACCCAAATAAATAATATATGGATAAGAAAAATGAGCTTATTTATTAATAGGAAAACATAAATTGACATAAAAAAGTAAGAGATAGAAAGAAAGAGACAACCATTAAATGTTTTCATATTTTTTCTTAAGCTAAGAAAACTTCTAGAAATCCACACTAAAATTATTGATCCAAATGGTAGAAGTCCTACTTCTTAAGTTGAGATAATGAAACTAGTAAAGGATTTCATTTCTACTGAATTGAATGAGGAACATTTATTGCAAGAGAAATCATGTTCCTTCTTATCATGTATTTCTAAGTTCCTTCTTATCATGTATCTCTAAGTTGGTAGTAGAAGCAAAAATAAATTAATAATGGCCCCTTTCTCTTTGGATGAAGTATAAAGTACAATCATGGAGCTAAAACATGATAATTCCCTAGGATTGGATGATTTTCCTCTGGGTTTCTTTTAGGAATCATGGGAAATATTGGGATAGGAGATATTAAATGACATAAAATACAAACTATTGAGAAGGGTTATATTCTCAAGGATTTCAAGTTCACATTTTTAATTATCATTAAGAAATTTACTAATGATAACTCTTTTGATTATTATAGGCCTATAATGATCTATACAGTGATTAATTTATTTTCTTGAAAGTGATAGTAGTGAGATTGAATCCTTTAATGCAAAAAATATATCTTTAGAGAAATCATGATTTATAGTTGGTAGGAAAATAATGGACCACAATATTGTGTCTTATGAAACCCCTCATTCAATGAACAATTCAAAAATATTTGTTATGGCTATAAATTTAGATATTACTAATGCATATGATCAAATAAGGTGGTATTTTCTTAAGGAAGGTCTATTTGCATTTTATAAGTGGTTGGGTAGATTGGGTGTTGAAATGAGTAACTCGAGCTTAGTTTTTATTGCCAATGAATGAAACCATTACAAGATTATTTTCTCATTCTAGAAGTATAAGGAAGGATTTTCTCTAGCTCCATTTATTTTTATAATCATGGTTGAATGTTTAGGCAATTTCATTAAAGGGGTATTAAAAATGAAGAGGATTCAAGATTTTGAATGTTCAAATCTTGAGAAGGTTGTAATACATTTGCAATTTATGGATGAGGCTTTTATATAAACCATGGAAATTTTGTAACATATTTACAATTTATGGATGAGACTTCTTTACTTGGAAAATCTTTGTTCCAAGAAGCTAAATAATTCTAGAATATTCTCAAAGTATGATAGATTTAGGGCAAAACAATAATTTGACTAGCTATATTTTTTCTTCAATATATCTTTAAGAATTCAAAAAAGTGTTGTATTTTGTGTATTAATGCAATGTTGCTTCCTTCAAAATATGTAGGTATCCCACTTTTCACATGTAGGATTAGAAAAGTACTTTGTTGGGATACTATTGAAAAATTTCAAGCTAAACTCTCTTCTTGGAGAGGTAAATGGATAAGGTTAGCAAGGTAGACTTTGAAAATAAAGGTAGTCCTTAAAGCTATCCCAATATATATGATTTCAGTTGTTGATATCCCAAGAACGGTAAATAATAGAATTATATTATCAATAGAAAATTCTTATGACAGGGCTTAACAAAAGAAAATAAAATCCCCTTAATGAAATGGAGCAATGCATGTCTATATAAAAAGAAAGGATAAGTTGGAGTAAAACACATGTTTATTAAGAACTTAAATTTAGGAGCTAAATTAGTATGGAAATTTCTACATGACACTTTTTATTTTATGGTGTTCTATATTAAGATGGAAATATGTGGAATGATTTCACACATTAGAATTGTTTGCATTGGATGAGGTAAATGTATGTTCTCAACAATTTGAAACTTTATGACATAGGAAAGAGATTAAATTGGCTCTATATTAACATGGAATGTAAGTAATGGTAAAACGGTAGATTTATGGATAGATTCTTTAGCATGTACTATTGTTTTGTATTCCTGGTTAAGTAAATGACATATGGGAGGAATCCTTTAGTGGTGGTTTTATCTAGCATTGATGAAAGGGTTTAGATGGTCATGATATAAAGGAAGTGGTTAAAAAATTAAAGGATCATTTAAGCACCATATGTCCCTCTACATTATGATGTGGAGGATGAAATTTGTTGGTAATGAAATAAAGAAGGTATATAAGGTAAAGTTAAGTTGTGAGATTAAATCAAAAGGCCACATGTGGATTCAAAGTGATGGTCCAATGAAACTTATATCAAATTCCAAGATTCCTCCAAAGTGTCATTACTTTTCATGGATTATAGATTAAAAAAAATCCTCAACTTCATAAAACATATGATTTATGATCATATTAACAACAAAATCCTCAATTTCATAAAACATATGATTTATGATATATATTAAGGTATAACCTTAATATGTGTTAGATTATTTTGGATTCTATTAGCCAATAATTAAGGTCAAATGGTCCAAATAATATTCAAGGTGGATGGCAAGTTTTAGTGTTATGTGCGATATGGGGAATATGATTGGAAAATGACATGAGTTTTTTTAGGGAGAAGGAGCTTCAAGAAAAAATATTTTTGCTTAAAATTGAAGCAAAAATAAAAGAATGTGTGAAGGAAGATATATTAAAGAAGATGGAATATTTATCTTCTTTAAGTTTTTATTGCGAATTAATGAAGCATAAGAAGTAATATACCCATAAAAGGGTTAATAGATGGTAAGAATAAGAGAAAATAAAATAAATGGAAAGTTCTTGTAAGAGGCATAAAGCTAGATTTGATGATGCCTTTGAGGGCAACCTTGGTTTAACTAGAGCAAGTTTTATTTTAAGAGACGAGAAAAGTAAGTTCACACTAGGAGTGTCACAACTTATAGGCAATAAACTAATAACTATGTAGAGTAGGATTCCCCTCTTGCAAGTATTAAAGCATATTATAAAGTTGGCTATATAAAGATTAAGAAATAAGGTGATTCATAATTTGTTGTCAATGTTGTTAATGAAGGTTCATGCTCGAATTAGCATATAAAGGAAATATTAGGGGAAATATTAAACCTAGAGAGATGAGTTTTTTCTCTTTTAAAAATCACCATTGTTACAAGAAACAAAACAAGGTCGTTGATCTCTACGTTAACTTGGGTGTAATGTAAAATTGTATCTTGTAGGTAGAAAGAAACTAAGATTAATGATTAGGAGAATCTAATTAATATAATAGACAAGGAACACCTATAACTTTCATTTATTTCATAATGTGAATGGTGTTTGAGGTAGGATAATAATGGATAACTAGGTAAATTATTACCTTTTTCATGATTTTAAACTACTCAAATAGTTATTATGCATAGGTGCTTTCCAATATCAAGGAGGTTTTTTTATTTGATGTATGTGCATATTTGTAGGTGGTGTTATCTAGCATGATAGGGGACTTTAGTGTTTTTTGTTAGTTGGTGTTTATAGTAGCTAATTTTTTTATAATCATGATGGGTGTATCCTCATCATAAGACCACTTGAGGTAAGGGCCAATATTTGACCATGTAGATTGAAGCAAATTTTTTACTAAACTTCAACATCCAATTTGAAGAGAGTGAAAATAATAATGGGTAAAGAAAAGCTTGTTGATCATGGTCTTGTGCAATAATATTGGTAGATTTCAAGGAGAATTTGAAGTAGTTAGTAGTGGTTATAATGTTAAAGGATATTTTAATGGTCCTATTGGTTCCCAAACCCTTGACGTAGGAGATGGAGGTGTTGGAGATTGATTAGGGTTTTTTTTAATAGAAGAATAGTAATAGAAAATAAATTATAGAAGAGGACAAGGAGATTGAGTACTAGTTAAATTGAATCAGGATGGATATTAAGAATTTACATATTAATATGAAGATATGAACACATTTTATACAATATATGCACCTAAGAATGATAAATATGGTTATTTTAGTTTATAAAGGCATGTTGAAAATTACTAGTGGTTATATAATTACCTTCTTGGAGCATGAAATATTGACACATGTAGAGTAGAATGATCAAATTTCATGGTCTAGTATTTTTTTTAGGAAAAGTGTGTTTATGTTAAATTAGATCTCACCCTAGTTTCAAGTTTAGGGGTATATAATAGAGCATATGAATGGTGGGAATTAGGTCATTTGTGTAGTGGTTTAGGGTAATATGGCCATCAATTTGGTGTTTAACATTAATGTTTATAGTGGTAGTTGGATGACACCCCATCAATAGAACCTCGATATCCATATTTAAATATAATACTAAACTATTTTCACCATATAGAAATTAAGGATTTTGGAAAAGGTGACAAAAACCATCATTTACCTACATTCATATTACAAAAATATTATCATGGATGGTTTCTAGAAAATATAGTATTTAAATTTTACTAGCTCCTTTATGTCTTTTATCTCTATTTTTAGTGCATAGAAAAATTCAAGTAAGAAGTGATGGGTCCAATTAATGGATAGTTTCTTTTATTATTTTATGCTTCTATGCTTTCTTCTACTAAGTTTCACAAATATTACCAAGACTTTATATATCTTTTATATGCCTTTCATACACTTTAAATAAAACTTTAAGTATGTGGAAATAAAAATGAGTTATGTTGATATATGATTGTATGGATGCATGAATTTCTATAGGACTTAGTATGATTCTATGTTTAATTGTGATTGATAATAATGTGGATGCCTTAGGAATGAGACTAACATCTTGTACCAAGAAAGACTATTAACCCACAGTAACAAGTTTTCCAGCCCATAGCATAAGAATCGTGGACGGTTGTAGGGGAGAGGTCAAAATAGCCAAAGTGTGACACTTCTAACAGAGAGCAAAGGTGATCATTTAATGATCAATTGTGAGTCACCACATTATACTTTTTCTCACTGAATAAGACTACTAGGAGGAGAAGAAGTCTATTATGAATGAGACTAATTCATGACGTGACTATCCTCATGAATGCGTCTATGTCATGATAGTTAATCGTTAGGCATAGAGTTCTAAATTAGTTTCTCTACTCTTGCTTCATAGTTATAGTTTTTTGTTATTAGACTAGGTCATATTCTTATCTTTGAGAAAGAGTGGACGACTACTTTATGAGTCTATTTTTAGACCTAAAGGAATAAAAATCCTCACAAACCCTATATAGTGGGATTTGTTGTCAAGGAGTAAATCTAGTTGTTGATCATTGTTTTTAGTTGTTAATTATTAGCTAGTTCTATGTTACCAATTACAACAATAGATATATATGACTGAATAAGAAAACTCTAGTAGATTCTTGTTGGATTGTATGTAAGAGTTCAAATTTATATGCAATAAAGAGAATCAATTGATATCATAAATTATTGAGTAAGTAAGTAGGTGTTGACAACTTCTGTGGAAGCAACAACTCAAGCAAGGGACACTTGAGGTACTACTCCACTTCATTTCCTATTGTTAGAGTAAATGATGCAATTTTGAAATTAGTTAAGTAGTTTCCAGCTAGATGCATGTGTTCTAATTCATGAATGATATTCTATAATTGTGGATTGAATTCTCTAGCTTCATGTTGGTTTCATAATCTGGAGGAATTAGCTAGGAATTAGTTACAATTCTTTAGTAGTTGACGGTTACAGTCTTGAGTGTTAGGTACCTATAGCATAAGGTAGCAATTTATATTTATTTCCCCTATTTTGTGAATTAGCATTTCATTTTATTTTCTAGCTTTTGCAGTATTTTGAACATGTAATTACCTATACTCTATTGATATATGACATGTCTAGGATCCATGAATGCATATATTATGTCAGTATTGTTTAAAGTTTATGATTCCCCGGTTGATAATTAAATGTAGCTATTACCTAATTTTTTATGAAAAATCAGAACAAAAAATAAAGGAAAAAAAAAATTGCAAAAGAAAGTCAAAGTCAAAGTCAAGGGATAAGGATAAGGATTGCAAAATATCTTATCCACAAAGGATAAGATTTACAAAATATCTTATCCACAAAGGATAAGATTTACAAATATCTTATCCATAGAGGATAAGGATTGCAAAATATCTTATCCACAGAGGATAAGATTTACAAATATCTTATCTACAAAGGATAAGATTGACAACTCACAGGATAAGGATGGCAACTCATAGGGAAAATATCTAAGGTCAACATGACTTTTTGATTTTAGCCTCTCAAAATCTATAAATAAGAGGCCTATGTTTGTTGAAAAGCATTGGAAAAGTTTATTGTCACAAAGTGACATTCAGTCCTTTGATTTTTTCAGTCATAATCAGGTCTCTACTTCTGTAATCTTCTTCATTGATTGCATCTTCAACCTTATTTCACTCTAAAATAATGGTTGATTGTATGCTTGTGATGTAATATTTTGTTGTTTTTCTAGAAAACAGTCATTATAGCAGCCTTTAGTGATTCAAAGATCAGCATTTTGCCTCTATTTATTTCAATTTTCTCTGTGTATGAAAGAAAAACAGGTATTATTGTGAGTCCTATGACTCCTTGATTGTTGTTGTTCTAACTTTACCTTTGAATTATTGTTGCAAATTACTGTGTGAAACTTTAGATTGAGATTCATAGGTTGTGTTGCTAAAACGAAGTAGAAATCTACTATATTTGGTGTATCACCTCCATTTTTTGTTTTAGTTTTAGATTATCAAATCTTTCTCCTCTCTTTTCCCAGTAAGGTTCTTTAGTTAGAGTTAGTTTTTTAGGTGATTTACCAAGGGGAATCCGCCCTATAATTGGAGGTTGACCTCGAGTTTCGTGAGTCCCACAACTCAAGAGGTCATCCCATGTTTCACAAGATAGCTAGATTCAAGATTCAATAGGGTGCATATTCCAGGTGATAACAGTAGCCTCTTGTGAAACATGAGTTGTTCAGTTAGGAATTTGTCCTTTGAGTAGTGTGTATACCTAGTAGCACCAAGTTGATTAGACATTAGAGAAGCTCTAAATTTTTGGTGTCATTGTCGGGGAGGATTTTAAGTTCAAGATTCTCTTATGTATTTTCAATTCCTTTCAAGCTTTCATAGTTTATAAATTCTATTTTCAACATTAGGGCAATTAGGTTTTAGTCATCAATAGCAACATGAGTTACTACCAATATGTAGGAGCCACTGATCTAAAGATTCACAACCATTGCATGTGGAGGCATCAAGACGCTATGGGAAGATTTCTCCCCTCAACATAGGAATCATTAGAAGATATTGGTGAAAAAAGTGAGGAGAACGAGGGAAACGCTAAAGAAGAATCATCCCGTACACCGATACCTATACCAACTATAGAGGAGACTTCCCGCATACATATAAGCATCATGGGTGATGCAAAATTAGAAGATCCACTAAAGCATGTAACGTTTGAATTCCCTATCGCCAACCAAGAAAGGGCTACTTCTTTGAAGAAAATACCTCCTAAGTTAGCACTGCATGTCTTCTATGGGTTGGTCACAAAGGATCCAAACACATTATTTTTGAGTTTGATGTGTTATGTCAAAGTTATTACTACACCACGAATGCTCACAAACTCAAATTGTTTCTAGCTACACTGAAAGATGTTGCTCTAAGATAGTTCATGGGGTTGGGAAGAAGTGTTCCCAATTAGAATACAATGAAGATAAAATTCCTAGAGAAATACTAGGATTATTGTAAACGCATAGATAGAAAGAGGAATGACATCTTCAGGATGTCACACAAAGAAGTGAAAGGAAAAAAAAGGTGCAAAATCACTTTCCTAACTCTAATACAATAGAGGAGAAGTGCAAAGACCAATTTTAAAGCTTCTTAAAACAACTGAGATGAACACATACAGAGTGGAAAGGATAATAGAAAATAAACAATCACAGATAACACCAGATTTACATGGGAAAACCCTTTCAGGAAAAAACCCACCACACCAAGAGAAGACTCTTTGTATTACAGTAAAATAAGTTACATACAAAGCTCACAGTCCTCACTCTCTGATAGTTAACTCACAGCAGCAGACTTAAGTTTTCATGCACTCATAGTTACAATACTTCTACTAGTATACAATGAATACAATTCTCTATCTATCACTTTGTCTCTTACTTCACCGTCACCCTTCATTGAATTATATCAATGTAATTGACTATACAAGCCTTACATCACATTAATCATGCCAACCAATCGTAGGCCCTTAATGATGCATCGCTCACCCAATCAAGCAATCCGATCTTCTGACTGATCTAACCTACAAACACGCATCGGGTCGCCCAAGCATTAACTCTCCTTGCCTTAATTGAATTCTTTCATCAAGTGAAACACATCTTGCAATTACTGCTTTCACCGCTCTAGACTTCAATCAATTAGATGTTAATTACTTGCCACGTGTCGCCTCTCTACTTGTTCATCGCTTCCAGTCAAGTCAGACCAGTCAACCCAAGTGACAAAAGTCCCTTACTGCGCTACCTCGCTGAGTCAAAGTAGCCATCGCAGTATGGTGGTAAGCCCTTGTCAACCCATCAACTACCTTCACCATGCCACTGCCAAGCCCCATGAGACCTCTCATGGTATGGCGGTGCCACCGCCCAATCGCAAGTCCCTTCTAACACCGTCACGGTACCGAGGTAGTGACTTGTCTACTAGCCTGTCGCATAACACCGTGTCACCACTGAGCTCAAAATGATCTTCCATGGTATGGCGGTGCCACTGCCCAACCACGAGGCTAAGCAAAGCCTCCTGCAGTATGGTGGTGACCACCTGTGCTGACCGTCAAGGTCCACCATGCTACCGCGCCCCAATTGCAAAGCCTTCGAGGTAAGGAGGTAACCATTATCTCTGACCACCCACAGCTTATCACACCACTGTGACATGGTCGAAAGGCCATCGTGGTGTGGTGGTAAGTGAAATTCGCTTAATTGTCACCGACCACCACTGCCACTGTGCCACCAACGAACAACCTCTGTGGTAGGGAGGTAAGGATTTGCACTGACTGCGCCTATCAACTGCGCTACCACCAGCCTAAGATGGAGACCTTGTGGTATGGCGGTAACACTTTCCAACCGCGGACAAACTGACAGAGGCCCGCGGTAAGGCTATAAACCGCCAAATCGCGCCTCTATGAAAGACTCTTAGTAGTAGAGCGGTAAAGGTTGAGAAGGGTGATAAATTCATCATCTTTTCAGAGGTTCAACCTAGAAGTTGAGGCACCTATTCCCAACAAGAAGATGAATCGTTGGAAGATTATATTGAGAGGTTTTAAATTTACCTCAAGAAATCTCATCAAAACAAACTCTTTGATGAATCCCTAAAACTAATATTCTTAAGGGGAGTTCATAAGGACCGTATGGATTCCCTTAACTTCATTAGGGCAGGGGACATCTCACACTTACCCTTTGATGAGATATGTAAATTATTTAGAAACTATTCCAAGTATTTCATCAAGAAGACAAGGGGAGATATGACCTCTCTCAACAAATCATCCAATGGAGTCACAAGGGTGGAATTGAGAAATCTTCTATCAATAATGAATGAGGATATCATTAGCCACATGGCTACGCAACTAGATGCCATCCATATCAAGAAAAAGTAGGAAGAAGTAGAGGCAACCCTCACAAAATATTTTCCACATTGTCGCCAAAAGAAGACTAATTGCAAGTGCAAGTGCAAGAGGCTAGCCAACATTTTTTAGGGAAAGTAAGGGAAGCCAAAATTTCATGCTTTGCAAGATGAGGAAGGTTAAGTGTTCTACATATCTCAACACAAACCATGGCATCCAAGACAAGGTATGCCCGAAGATCCCTTGACCTATAATATGTCATTTCTAAATAATAATGCAAACTTCCCAAATTGGAACCCTCAATCTTATACCAATGTACAAAACTTGTTATGGCCAACGCCCCAAGCCTCCAATTGGAATCAATCATAGCAAGGCATATGATCACCACAAAATTATTAGGGACCAAATTATAACTCCCAATGGCCACACCAACAAAACCAATGGGCACCACAGTGGCAAAGAGGCCAACAGTGGAAATATCAAAATCTCAATTATTAGTAACCACAACAACCCTTGTAGCTACAACAACAAGCCATAATTACAAACCCATTAATAGATACACCAAAAGAACCAAGAGAACCTCACAATTTTCAACACAACCTACACCTAACCCAAATAATAAGCCTATCCAATAGGCTTATGCTAACGACACCATACAATACCCCACTTATGGGGTTGAGGTGAGTGATCTCCACCTCAAATCAAGGAAAATGTTAGTTGGGCCTTCATCTCCTCACATCACATATTTGATTGATGAGGAACTCCCAATAAAACCCATAGAAAAAAACCTAAGGAACCTACATCAAATCAAGTCTACCCAACAAGAATAAGTCCAGAACCCCCATTCCCTGAGAGATTATCAGTCCAAAAAAATCATTCACAAGATAAATCTAATCTATTGAGATGACTCAAAGTTATTTACATTAAGATACCTCTCATTCAGGTAATCAAGGAAGACCTATCTATACCAAAAAATTGAGGGGGTTATACCTCAAAAAGCTACACAAGAAACGTAAGGACCCTCAGGCTATACATATTTTAGGACAACTTGCAAACATTATGTTGGGAAACATAATTGTCCCCAAGTATGTAGATCTTGGGAGCCTTGTAGTGGATGTCAAAATCAATTGCACTCTCATTAAGAATACCTCAATTGACCTTAGGACAACCATTAATGTAATGACCAAGGAAACCATGAAGTTATTACAACTAACGGAGCTTTGACCTACACCTATTATGTTGCAGTTAGCAGATAGGTCTACAGTCAAACCTGAGGGAATCATAGAAGACTTGGTAATAACATTAGATTCATGGGAGTACCCTACATAATTTATGGTGTTACAGCCTAAAGTTAATCTTGCAGGATATCCCCTCATATTAGTGAGACCCTAGTTAGCTACTACAAATGACTTCATAGGTTGTAGGTCTAGTAACATGATTATTTCCAATGGAAATGTAACCAAGAAGCTAGTCCTCTATCCACCTACCCAACCACATGTAGATTTGGAACAATCTATGCTTTCCCTAGATGAGGAAGATCAATACTCATTATAAACTTTGATAACTATTGAGTATAATGCCATATTAGATATCCAAGATGAATATGAACTGGTTGTAAACATCATGCAAAACAACTATGGTAGGGACACGCAACAATATGACTATCTAACATGCCCGCAAGACCCTCTACAAAACATAATCCCTGTTGACACATATGAGTCCATATCTCAAATTTGTCACACCTTATTTCCACATAATTGTAGCCCCAATATAGAAGGATTTTACATAACATCTGTTAAAGCATCATCCTTGACTTTGGAGATTACACTAGGAAAGAGATTAAACATAAACAAACAACTGACTACTGCACAACAATCCTCATTGTTGAATGTTCTACAAGCACACACTACTATATTTGCATGAGATTACTATGATATGAAAGGAATAGACCCAAACCTATACATGCACCAAATTTACATAAATGATGGCTATAATCCAATTAGGTGACCTCAGAGGAGAATGAATCCAATAGTCCATGACATAGTCAAGGCCAAATTACAAAAGTTATCGGATGCAGGATTCATCTATCCAATATCTAACAGTTAGTGGGTGTCTCCACTAGTAATTTTACCTAAGAAGGGAGGGAAATGGAGAGTTTCTGTAGATTATCATGAGTTGAATGTGGCAACTAGACCACTTTCCTCTTCCATTCATTGACTAAATACTAGATTTCTAGATGGGTTCAATGGATATAACTAGATTAAGATAGCCCTAAAAGACCAATACAAGACAAACTTTGCATTCCCTTATGGGCTATGCAATGCATTCCATTACGAACTTTGTCTTATCATTTGGGCTATGCAATGCACCAACCACTTTCCAAAGAGAAATACTGAGCATATTGTCAGATTTTAGCCATGATTCCATGGAGGTTTATATGGATGATTTCACAACTTATGGGAATACCTATGAAGAATCACTTGCTATCTTGGAGTAGGTACTGCAGAGATGTCAAGATCACCACTTTTCCCTAAGTCATGGTAAATGCTTCATGACGATGACTGAGGGAGTAGTCTTGGGACACTTTGTGTCCAATAAGGGAACCCAAGTAGACCCAAATAAAATAGAGGTCATATCAACACTACATGTACCTTAGAAACAAAAAGATGTCAGAAGTTTCCTTGACCATGCTGGATATTACAAAAGATTTATACAAGATTTCAATAAGATTGCAAAACCATTGTTTATTCTATTGTCTACATATGTAGAGTTTGATTAGAATCCTGCTTCTTAACATACCTTTGAAGCTCTTAAGACAATACTTACAAAGACCCTAGTATTAAGAGGGAAAATTTGGAATTTCCTTTTCACATCCATATTGATGCTCTTGATTTTGTAATTGGAGTTGTGTCAGGAAAAAAAGAAGGGAATATAGAGTATGTTATATACTATATCAGTAAGAACCTTTAAGGGGTAGAACTCAACTAAACAATGACTAAAAATATGTTAGTGGTATTCTATACAATCAACAAATTCGGATGCTACATCACAAGGTATTTTGTATTCATCCATCAAATCATACAACGATTAGGTATTTGATGAACAAATCAGTAGTTGGGGGTAGACTTGTGAGATGGTTGTTGCTAATTTAGGAGTTTGATATCACCATAGTAGACAAACCAAGAAAATAAAATGTGGTAGCATAATTTCTCTCCAATTTTCCATCAAAGATAAAAGATTATATTGTAGATAATTCATTTCTAGATGAACACTTATTTTCCCTATCTCTACATACACCTTGGTATGTAAACATAGCCATTACCTAGTTGCAGGGAAGACACTTCTACATCTCTCACCAAGGGAGAAAAGGAATTTAATTTAGAAAAGTTTTCCTTATTCTTGGGTAGCTGGATATTTGTTTTACATAAGGCATGATAACATAACAAGAAGGTGCATCAAAGAAGATGAAGTCCATGATATTCTTAAAGCATGTCATGATGAACCCTATGGGATACATTATACAACAAAGAGCACAACTCTTGATATTTTGACTACTTGTTACTATTGACCAACACTTCATAAATATGCAGTTAATTAGACAAGGAGTTGTGATAGATGTCAGAGAATAGGCTAGCCTACAAAAATAGATGAAATTCCATTACAACCATAGCTATTTGTAGCACCATTTGATAAATGGGGGCTAGATTTTATAGGTTTTATATCTCCAACATCCAATAACAAGGAGTATATAGTAGTTTGTACTGACTATCTTATAAAATGGGTGGAGGTCAAAGCATTGAAATTTGAAAGGGATGGAAATGTTGCAAAATTTCTCTATGAAGATATCTTTACAAGATATGGTGTTTATAGAGAGATAGTAATAGACCAACTTGGCCATAATTTACCTTGGACCTGATTACCAAGTTAGTGAAAGTATATGAATTTAAGCATAGAAATTCTACACCTTATCACCCTCAAGAAAATGGCCAAGTGGAAGTGACTAACAAGGAAATAGAAAACATTTTAACAAAAAACAATGCAGTTGCAAAAGAAGGATTGGGCAGCCAGGTTACCTAAAGTAGTTTAGGCTTAAAGGATAACTTGAAAGACAACAACATGTTTTACACCCTCTGAAATGGTGTATGGTAAAAAGGTAGCACTTCTAATAGAATTTGAATACAAAACTTTGAGGACAACACTGAAATTGGGCATGGATTTATCAACGGCACAAAAGGAGATATTGCATAACCTCAATTCCTTGGATGAAATAAGAATAGAAGCAATACACCATATTGAGATTATCCAAAAGTAGAGGATTCATTGGAATGACCAGTTTATTAAGACAAAAGAGTTTAATGCAGGTGATTGGGCACTACTTTATGACTTAAGGTTCAAGGATTACAAAGGAAAACTACAGACCAGATGACTTAGGCCATATGAAATCAAAATAGTTTTCCAAATGGAGCAGTTCAGTTGTAGACTATTGATGATGTCAGGTTTTCATTTTTGGTTAATGGGAATTGGTTTAAACTCTATAATAGGTCAATGCATAAGGATGATTTCCTACTATCTTTACAACAATAATTTAAACCAAACATGCAAACTTCATCAACAGAAGCAAGCACTACATTAGAAATACCAATAGATGAGCTACATAGTTCACCTCTTGCTATTTCACATGTATGATTTTTAAACACAAAAATCACATGCATACACTACACAAGTGACATTCAAAAGTCTTCACATTTTGACAAAGTCAATGCCTGACGGACCTGCAACAACATGCCCTGAGGCACACTATTCAAAAGGGACCTATTCCACTTATCAACTCATAGCACTTACACATCCATCCTTTCAAAAATACCCATAGCATCCATCATTCACTTTCATCACACGTAGCAATCAAATCACCTCTTTTGCATAATTTATATCATGCATTGACTTCCGCCTTTCACATCACGTACTTTGTGCAACCTTTCATCCATAAATTCAAATTTATTTGCCGCATGTCCACCTCATGCTTAATTACACTCCACACCATGGCCATATCAATCACTTCATATCATTTCAAATCATGTTGCATGACAACACTCAAGAACTTCACACATGCCAAATATCATCTCAACATGTACTTTGTGTTAATTGTCATAATTAATAATAGATCTTACTAATTTTATATATGTTTATCATTTATGCATGCATATCAACTTAGCATTTAACATTTCCACTACGTATTAATTATCCCTCCACCCATTTCATACATTCTAAGTGAGGACACTTAGTCAATTTAGCTAGGTGGAAGGGTATTCAAGGCCATAGTCCTTAGTTTTTTTTAGCTTTCTAGCATTTCATTTTTTGTCGTTATCAAGAAACTGAAGAGTGAGAAAGAGTGAGAAAGGTGTTCATCAATAGAATTGAGATACAACATACAACATAGTAAATAAGCAGTATTAATTGGGTGATATAACATAACAAAGCATAGTAGAACATATCAAAAAATAAGTGACTTTAGTTGAGATACTATAATGGGGGTGACAGAGTGAGATGGGAACCAACAACGCATAATTTGTTGCTAGAAGACAAGCAATGCCTGCTTATCTTCTAGTAGGCTAGTTGGTTGGAGTACTTTTTGAGACTCACAAAATTCAATGAATTTATGACCCAACAATTTTCCAGTACCCTATAAAATGATGAGGCAATCGATAGGGGTTTGAGAGAAGATGCATCATAAGATGTTGTAGCCGAAGTGTCAATATTTCCAAGGGTGGGAGAAGAGTTTCTAGTAAGAGAAGATTCCATCACAACTAGGAATGAATTCTCCTTGCTAAGGGAAAACTTTGACTCTTCCTCACAAGGTACTAAATGCTTATCCTTACCTTGGATTTGGGCCTCTGTAGCTACTTATATTTTTAGGTACTTAACATGTGATGAAAGATGGTCACTATTGTACACACTTAATTTTAAATTGCTTAGTCACTTATGTCATGAGAGTCATATGAATATTCTAAATTTCCTTTATAATTTGTTGAAAATAATGTCCTCGTAGTACAAAAGAAAAAGGAATTAGTCAACACTATCACATTTTTGTCTATTCACTTCATCGATGAAAAGAAGCCTTAGGGTTCAATTCCCTAATGTGTCTTGGGAGGATTTCCTGAATTGCAACAATATCAACAACATCATTTAATTACATAATGAAGAAAATAGGGGTCAGGAACAAGAAGTGGAAGAACATGTCACAACTGCTCCTTAGGGAGAAATTCCCTTTGGTTCCCCTTTTGCAACACCTACCCACAACACAAAGGAACCACAAGAGCAGGGTCTGCAAGAAACACAACATTTAGCCTCTACAGAGTAGCCTACAGCTGAAAACCCCAACTTCTAGTAAGAGGCCACCAAAAGAAAAGAAAATAAAGAGTGGGGCTTCTATCTTTGCACCTACAAAGGGGCATTGGAAGCCCACACAATCTAGGATGAAATCACATCACCTAATGAAGAAGGGGCCCATGAGAGGAACAAACACAAAGCAAAAATATGTTGTAATAATATAAATAGACACAAAGTTGGAGGGGAATGCCCCTGGTGATGAAATAAAAACACCAATTGTACAACCTTTGTATTTTAGTAACACTTTGACTCTGATTCAAAAGACATTTTTATTGCCAAAAAGATGAGAAAGTATCCAAAGAGCCCTATCTCAAAAGGGTTTGAGTATACAAAAGAGGTAGGAGAAGAACATTTTTTTCAAAAAGGAGGAATTTTTCTTGGGAGAAACGAATACAAGTAAAGAACTATAAAAATCCTTATAGAGAATCAAACAATTAGAACACTTATTGAAAACATATCAACAAAAATACCATGAGAAGGATGTAAGAATAAGGGAGTTGGAAGAAAGACTCCATAAATTTGAGCATGGGTTAAAACTATAAATATTGGTATAGCTTGCCATGGTGGAAATAGTTAGACAATATCTGGTTCTAAACAGTTCAGTTGGACCCATAAAGACCCCCACTAGACCAACTATCATGTCATTAGGTATTGATTTATGGAAGAGAACACAAAAATTCTCCCAAAAATAAAAAGAATGGGAAAGAAAGAAAGTTGAAATGATGTCTAATCATACTAGGGAAATTGAGAAGTAAGAGATCGAGGTGGAGAAATTGAAAGTAAGAATTGAGGAACTGGTAGATAAAATAATGCAACTGATGAAATGAAAACCACCTACCAGGTTTTATGCCTTATTTCTAGAGGAAAAGTTTTTTATGTTTTCAGTTTAGTCAGATGATTAGTGACCAATCTATTACCATGAACATGAATTTTTTGTTCTTAGAAACTTTTTGCAACTCCACACTTGAAATGTAAGATCAATTGTGTGAGTTTTATTTGCACAATTTTGTTCTTTCAAATGAAACTACATGGAACCTATTAATATTTGTAGGGGATCTCCAATTAAGGGCCTTGGCCTCTTATGTTAGAAATGATCACCAAAGGGGGAAGACTTTATAGGAATATCATGAGAAGGAGAAATCTATCCCTTTACAACTGAGAAAGGAGGTAGTGGATCCAAATGCAGTGATAGATCAATGGTTGAATCTCTTACATCATAGGGGCATTGGAACAAAGATAATGGAATGCAAAAAACATGATTACAAAAGAATGAAGGGACTAGCAGTAGAAGGCATAATCAAAGAGACACTCAACTTTTCTCAAGACAGATGGGGGGAGCTTACACCAGAACTGAAGTAAGGAAGGAACCTCATTCCATTTACAACTATGTGGTAGCAGTTAGTAGGTCACATAAGTATATTTCAATTTCCTACAAAAATGGAGTTGCTTGGTTGTCACTTATCTTCCATCCTCCTTTCCTCGTGTTTCCTATAACACATTCGATAGGGAGGAAATGAGGGGAAGAGGAAGCAACAAAAAATAAAAGGCTAGCAAATCTCTTAGATAAAAAAGGATACTACTTGAAGTAGGGCAAAGGAGTGGACTCTATGGTAGATTACAGAGAGATGGCCTTACAATATGACCTTCAACCCTAAATATTTCTTGAGGATAATCAATAGCTTAGTTGGGGGGAAAATGATGGGTCCAATTAATCACTAGCTTCCTTTACTATTTTATGCTTCTATGCTTTCATCTGCTAAGTTTCATAGACCTTACCAAGAATTTATAATCTTTTATATGCCTTTCATACAATTTAAGGTAGACTTAAGTATGTGGAAATAGAAATGAGTTGTGTTGATATATGCTTATATGGATGCATGAATGTCTATGGGATTTAGTATGATTCGATGTTTAATTATGATTGCCAATAATGTGGATGCCTTAGGAATGAAACTAACATCTTGCAAAAAGAAAGAATCTTAACCCACAACATAAGGATTGTGGACGATTGCAAGGGAGAGGTCAAAACAACCAAAGCATGACACTTCCAGCAAAGAGTGAAGGTGATCATTTAATGATCAACTGTGAGTCACCATATTATACTTTTGCTCATTGAATAAGACTACTAGGAGGAGAAGAAGTCTATTCTGAATGAGACTAATTCATGATGTGACTGTCCTCACGAACACGTCTTTGTCATGATAGTTAACCGTTAGGCATAAAGTCCTAAATTAGTTTCTTTACTCCTGCTTCATGGTTATTGTTTTTTGTTATTAGACTAAGTCCTCTTCCTATCTTTCAAGAAGTGGACGACTACTTTATGAGTCTATTTTCAGTCCTAGAGGAATAACTCCTCACAAACCCTATATAGTGACATATATTGTCGAGCAAATATAGTTGATGGTTGTTTTTAGTTGTTAATTGTTAGCTAGTTTTTTACTACCGGTTACAACAATAGATATCGTGATTCAATAAGAAACATCTAGTAGATTCTTGTTGGATTGTATGTAAGAGTTCAAGTTTATATGCAATAAAGAGAATTAGTTGATATCATGAATTATTGAGTAAGTAAGTAGGTGTTGAGAACTTTTGTGGAAGCAAAAACTCAAGCAAGGGCCACTTGAGGTACTATCGCTCCACTCCATTTCATGTTGCTAGATTAAATGATGCATTGTTAAAACTAGTTAAGTAGTTTCTAGTTAGATGCATGTGTTCTAATTCATGAATGTTATTCTATAGTTTTGGATTGAATTATGTAGCTTCATTTTTTTGATTGATTAAGCAGGGAAAGGCACCTGAACCTTACAAGGAACAACATTCAATAGACCAACATCACTATAAAACAACATAGCAGAGGAAGCAAAATAGAAAGATAACCACTTCCCCCAAACCCAATCAACCAAAAAACATTAGCCATGTTGATTTCATACTCTGGAGGAATTCGCTTCATGTTGGTTTCATGCTCTGGAGGAATTAGCTAGGAATTACTTATAGTTCTTTAGCAATTGACAGTTACAGTCTTGAGTGTTAAGTACCCATAGCATTTCCCCGATTTTGTGAATTAGCGTTTCATTTCATTTTCCATCTTTTGCAGTCTTTTGAATATGTTTAATTGCATATACTCCATTAATATAGGACATGTACATGATCCATGAATGCATATATTGTGCCAACATTGTCTAAAGTTTACGAGTCCCTGATTGATAATTAAATGTAGCCTCTTATGAAAGATGAACTATTCAATTAGGAATTCACCCTTTGAGTTGTGTATACCTCGTAGCACCAAGTTTATTAGACCTTAGAGAGGCTCTACAAGAAGATTTAGAAACATTTTTTAATTCCTTTTAAGTTTTTTTTCCAAAAAATAGTGATGATTTTTCATGCCCATTTTTTAAAAACTAGATAAAAGGTTGCTCACCTAGGGAGATGTTAGAGTTCAAGAATCAAGGTTTCCACTCGACACCTGCTAGAGAGTTTCCAGAGATTGAAGATTAAGCATTGCCACTTGAATCATGTTAGAAAGTTGTTGGGCTTTGGGGTTCAAAGATACTGCCTAATCCATGCTAGGAATTTATTAGGTGTCAGGTTCGTAGATACCAGATGAATCATACTAGGAAGTTTCCAAGCCAAGGGGTTTAGAGATACCACCTAACCCATGCCACAAATTTTTTAGGCTTTGTTGTTCAAAGATACTGCCTAACTTGTGTTAGGGTGAGAGAATGGGAGAAGTTATTGACACATCAAGGATTGGGGGTTGAAGCTATTGCTTGACCTATGCCAAGTTGGAAGGAACGAGAAACCTTTAACCTCAAATGGGAAAAATTATAATTCCTGAAAGATCAACCTATGATGTAGCATGTAGACTTTAAATTTGGGCCTTGGCATTAATTTAGGTTTAGGCTAACTATTCTTGTCATTTGAGTAGCATATAGACCTAGGAAAATTTTGCATTGGGAGGTATCCATATTATGTTATTGTATCCGACTAGATTTTGTGGACAAAAACACATAAGATATTGTGATTAGTGGATGAAAACCAATTGATTGTTGGAATCAAAGGATGAAATTTCAATAAGTCAGTGTGAGAAGTGTTGGTTAATGTTGTGTGTTATTATGTAATGATTCTCATTACAATCCCTTATTGTAGATATCATATCATAATAATTATAAGTTACTAAAATATTTTGAATAATTTGTGCAAGTTTATTTGTGTTTTTTGAGTATAAGTAATTAGTGTTGTTTGGATATAATTTGGTGAAGATTATGTTTATGTTATTTGGTTAATAGTGTTGTTTGTGTTCTAAACTATTTTTTTCACTAAAAAGTTTGGGAAGGGACATTATAGTGGTATCAAATCAAAAATCTTGCTAACCTATAGGGTAGATTTGTATGGTGATGCAGGTTCATGCAAAAAATTGATAGGGTAATTTTGTACCTACGAAGGGAAAAGAGAAAGGAGGAAGTTATGGGTGATAGAGATGAGGAAAACTACTTCCAAGAGGTCATTAGGATGGAGAAGAGAGAGCTAACCAAAGAATTTTAATTCACCCTGAGGGAGTCTATGGAAAAAATGGTGAGGAATCATATGGAAGATATGGTGGGGAATCTAAGGGAAATGAAACAACAATGCGGTGTTGAGAAATCTACTCCAAATGGTGCATCAGGTAGTAATTCAAATGGGTTTGATAAAATAGTTTATGTTGGATCAATGCCAAACCTAAAATTCCTACATTTTTTCCTAGGGTTGAGTCACAACAAGAAGATGAGGAGCTAAATCCAATAGATAGTGATGTTAACACTAGCATAATTGCATACTCAAGACTCAATCTAGAAGATCATAGTTATGTGTCATTTGTATAATACCATAGAGTCAGATTTGGATTTGAAGGGAGACGACCATTCAATAAAGACCTACAACATAGGATAAGTTGACTCTCCCAGCTTTTGATGGCTCGGGGAAGGTCGTTGCATGAGCTTGGGTTAAAAAAATAGATACATATTTTTCACTCAACCTAATGATAAAAGATGACACTATCAAATTTCCTATTCTTAATTTAGATGTAACAACACATTAATGGTGAAATCATGGGTTAACCACACAAGGACACCACAATATGGTGACATATGTTAATTTCACACATAGTCTCATAAAAAGGTTTGACAAGAAGGACCTCAAGATGAATTTCAAAGAGTTGATGCTTTTGAGACATCATGGCCCCATGGAAGATTATATAGCTGAGTCTCAACAATTTTCAATCTTGGTGCCCAATGTCATAGAGAAGATACTTGTTCCTATTCATGGAGGAACTATCAAAGTCACTTTGAGGCCTAGTTAGGGATTTTGAGCCTACCTCTATGCAGGATGTGATTCATAGAGCATTGAATTTGGAGGAAACCACAACCAAGAACAAATCATATGCCAGAAATGCACCATTAGGACAATGTGGGAGAACTTTCCACAAGGATATTTCATAGCCTAAGGCAACCCCTCTTAATCTGAGAAAGATGGATGAGATGAAGAAGTTATGTTTATCTTATAGAGAGTCATGGAATCTTAGATATAGATGCTTGGGTAAATGACAAATAAATTACATTGAAGCGGTGTCAAATAAAGACTTAGAGTCAAGAGATGAACCCGAGGTATTTGAAGATTCTATCAATAATATTACTGAAGGGATATAACATGAAGTCATAATGGAGAGTAAGATTTCCACTCTCTCAAAAGTCCCAAAATACCTTACCTTCAAGGTTCATGGAATGCTTATATGACAAATGATGACCATTCTCATTGATGGTGGGGAAACCCACAAATTTATTTATGAAGGTTTGTTGATTAAGATAGGATTGAAAGTAGAAGAATTCAAAGGATTTCATGTTGTAGTATTTGTTTGATTCACCATCCCATACACTGGAGTAATCAAACAACTTAATATGACCCTTGGGGACCATAATTAATGTGATAAATTTTATGTGGTTGGTTTGTTAGATATTGATATGGTTTTGGGCATGCAATGGTTATACTCTCTAGGTAAGTATTCACATAACTACAAAACTATGGAGTTTAATTTCATGATAGATGTAAAGAAAATTGTCCTTAGAAGGATCTCTAATGAAGCTCCATGGGTAGTGAAAACATGGAGAGAATATTTTGTAGAGGTCAAGTAGCATGGGTATAAAATCACTTGATTCTTCCCACAAAGTATACATCACATAAGAAAGGTACTCATCATGTTGATGATATTAAAAAAAAAATGGATCTGAATTATGTAGTTTTTTAGTGACATTCCTTTGAGACTACCACTGGATAAAGGATTTCAACATGTTATAGAGCTATAAGAAGGGGTTAAACCTACTATTACTAAACCATACTATCATCCATGAGGGTATAAAGAGGGGATAAATAAGGCTATCAAAGAAATTATTGACATGGGATTCATAAGACCTAGATCCAATGCATTAGCATCTTCAGTAATTCTTGTGAAGAAGAAGGATGAAACTATGAGAATGTGTATTGATTACAGGGCCTTGAACAAGAAGATCATCAAGAATAGATATCCTATTCCAAGGATATATGAGCTTATAGATGAATTTCATGGAGTTGTGTACTTCTCTAATATTGATTTGAGATCAGGATACCATCAAATCCACATGACGGATAAAGACATTGAGGGGATAGCCTTATAGTGTCATTATGGACATTTTGAGTTTTTGGTTATGCCTTTTAGACTTACTAATGCTCCAACCAATTTCTACTCATACATGAATTATATATTTAGTAAGAAACTCATAAATTTATTTTGGTGTTCTTTGATGACATCTTAATATATAGTAAAACCTGGGAGAAGCATTTCGAACATCTAGATAAAGTCTTGGGTATTTTGGAGAAGTAGTCTTTCTTTGCTAAGTTGTCCAAAGATGAGTTTGGTTTGGAAGATATTTTGTATCTAGGACATGTTATAAGTGCCAAGGGTGTTCAAGTGAAACAACAAAAGATCCAAGAAATTCTAGATTGGCCACCTCCCACTAATCTAACATAGTTGAAAGGATTTTTGAGATTATTTTGCTACTATAGGAGGTTCATGAAAGGTTTCTCTCATTTGGATGCTCCTTTGACTGATCTAACAAAGAAGGGAGATTTTGAATGGTTTGAATATGCTCAAATTTTTTTTTAGCAAGTTGAATGAGGTAATGAGCTCATGCTTTGTCCTTGTTATTCCTAATTTTTCATTGTTGGATGTTTTGTTGAATGTGATGCATCTAGAGAAGGTATTGGAGTTTTCCTAACCTAGAATGAGCATCCACTTGCATTTAAGAATATAAAATTAAGCAATTTAGAGAAGGGATATCCCATTTATGATAAGGAGATGTTGGTAATTATGCATGCACTAAAGAAGTTTACACAATACTTAGTTTGTGGAAATTTTTTTGTGAAGATTGATCATAATAGTTTAAAAGTTCTTCTTGGGTCAAACAAAATTGAATGATTTCCAACAAAAATGGGTAAGAAAGTTGTAGTCTTATGAATTTGCAATAGAGTAATGAAGGGCAAGAGGAATGTGGTAGTTGATGCACTTTCCAAGAGGCCTACTCTATGCTTATTATCCATCCTTTCTATTGATTGGAAGGTTTCCACTATTGTTGAGTATACCAAGAATAAATTTTATGTTGACATCCTTGATGAGGTTGTGAAAGATTATGAGTATTTTGTGATGGGAAGGCTAATCCTCTACAAAAGAAAAATATTTTTGGTGCTTGAGTTTAAGATCAAGGAGAAGATCTTGAAATCCTTTCATGATACTCAAAAAACAACACATCAAGGGTATTATAAGACATACATGCAAATCCATGAGAATTTTTCTTGGAAGAGTTTGAAGGAGAATGTCCATAAGTATATTATAAAATGCATGACCTACTAACAAAACAAGGGAGGACAAATTTTCTTGCCATACTTGCTTCAACCACTACTAATTCCTAAGCAAAAATGGGAGAGCTTATCCATGGACTTCATCATAGGT
The DNA here is from genome assembly GCA_007115665.2 of Sequoiadendron giganteum. Classification (NCBI taxonomy): domain Eukaryota; kingdom Viridiplantae; phylum Streptophyta; class Pinopsida; order Cupressales; family Cupressaceae; genus Sequoiadendron; species Sequoiadendron giganteum. The sequence continues at coordinate 561,316,888 of CM021101.1, read as the reverse complement.
TTACCCAGGGTACAAGGTAGATACTGCATTATGTTGTGGTTGATATATTGACAAAGTATGCACATTTTATTGCTATTGCTTCAAATTTTAAGGCACCTCAAGTAGTAGACATATTCTTCGAGGAGATATTTAGATTACATGGCTTGACCATGAACATTGTTAGTGACATGGAAAATAGATTTCTTAATTTTTTTTTATAAGAACTATTTCACTTGACGGGTATATAAGTCGCACCAAGTACTGGCTACCAACCCCAAACTGATGGACAAACAAAAATAATGAATAAGTGGATTGAACAGTACTTAAGGAACTACGTTTCAGATGAGTAGGCCACATGGATCAAGTGGTTGCACTTGGGTGAATATTGCTAGAATTATTCACACCACATGTCCATTGGTATGACACCTTAAAGGGATCTATATGGTTATGATGTATTATCTTTCATTGATCTATTACTTTCAAATAGTAGAGTTCCAACATCAAGTGACTTGATGGATTGTAGTCAAGAGATATTAAGGGCACTAAAGGATAACTTGCAGCTAACATAGAATCAACAAAAGACTTATGTATATAAAAAAATTAAAAAGAGGTACTTTGAGGTGGGAGACTTGATTTTCCCAAGATTACAACCATATAAACAAATTTCTATTAAGAAGAGTGGAGTTGAAAAGCTCAAACCCTAATATTATGGACCATACAAAATTATGAAATGGATTGGTGAAGTAGCCTACAAGTTGGAGCTTCCACAAAATAATACGATTCATAATGTTTTCCATGTGTCTTGTTTAAAGGAAGTTGTTGGTTGGCACATTACACCCTCAAAGGACTTATCACCCTTAGATGATGATGGTAATTTAATTATGATTCTAGAAGAAGTGATGGACACCCACATCAAAAACTTGAGGAATACGAGCATCACAAAGTATCTAATAAGGTGGAAAACCCTACCATTCGAAGATTCCACATGGGAAGGTCTTGAGATTTTCAAGCATCCTAACTTGTATTACTTGAGGACAAGCAATCTTGGGGAGGGATGATTTGTCATATCCCTTTTTAAAAAACCAAATAAAAGGTTGCTCGCCTAGGGAGATGTCAGAGTTCGAGAATTAGATTTTTCATCTAAGGAGTTGTCAGAGATGAAATATTAGGCACATTTCTTGACTCGTGTTGAAAGTCTATTAGACATTGAGGTTTGAAGATATCACCCGACTGATGCTAAGAAGCTATTAGGCATTGGGGTTCAAAGATACCGCTTGACCCATGTCGAGAAGTTGTTGGGTGTCAAATTTTGGAGATATTGCTTGACTTATGCTAGGGCGAGAGAATGAAAGAACTCAAAAACACATTCGAGATTGGGGGTTAGAGTTGTTGCCTAACTTGTGCTAATTTAGAAGGAAAAACCCTAAACCTTTGGTAGGAAAGATTGTAAGGACAACCTGCATTGAAATATGTAAAGATTCCATTAAGGTTGACCTATGTTGTAGTGTGTAGAATTCAAATTTAGGCCTTGACACCAATTTATTTTTAGGTCAAATAGTCTTGTCATTTGGGTAGCATATAAACTTGGGAAAAGTTTGCATTGGGAGGTACCCATGTTATGATATTGTATCTTCTAGGCACTTTGTGTTCAATTGTTTTTCTATGGATGAAAACCATAGGAGACTATAATTAATGGACAAAAACTCTTTGATTGTTGGAACTAGAGAATGAAAACCCTTTGGTTCTTGAGGGAATTCTCACTCAGGAAGTGCATTGGAGCTTCAAGGCTTTGCAAGAAAGTTTAGTAAGTTAGTGTGATAATTTTTGGTTAATGTTGTGTGATGTTGTGTAATCACAATCATAAGAGTCCCCCATTGTAGAGATTAGATCATAATCAACGTAAGTTATTTCTAGAGTTTGAAACATTTGTGCAAGTTTTTTGTGTTGTTTGAGTATAAGTAATTACTATTGTTTGGATATAGTTTGGTGAAGATTATGTTTATGTTATTTGGTGAATATCGTTGTTTGTGTTCCAAATTGTTGTTTTCATTGAAAAGTCTGGGAAGGGACATTACACAATTCAAATATATGAAAATATGTAGCATTACATTTCATAGACTATATAATACTAATAATATAATCATTTTTATATAGAATATATAAATATATTATTTTGTATGCTTAAGTTTAGACATAAACTTAATCTTAGTTTCATATGTTGTTGTATCCATCTCTTGATGCTTTATATCATGATTATTCTTGGGTGTTATGCTTGATTGTCACTTTATGTGTTAAGTAATCCCCTTATGTTGTAATTATTACCAAAAAATGTGATTAATGTAGATTTAACTTTTTGTGAAAGTTGACTGTATGTCTTTTATTCATCTCATTGTACCTCTATGAGTAGTGTAATTAAAAGCCTCATTTACAAAAAAAAAAAATTAAGCATGCAATGTATTATAATTCACCTCCATCTTACTCTAAGACATCTATCTAATTATAATCCAAACATCACTCCATCCCAAAATTACTATTTTAATGTTAATCTAATTTTTCTAAATATTAAAATTAAAATTTTACTTTTAATTAAAAGGGTTGTAGTTTAATTGAATTAACTCTATTAGTAAGGATGATATCATGTACTGTCATTACATCATTCATCAAGATTCAAATTCCTTGAAGTTGTGATTGAACCAAGTTTAATCCCTAGATGATATTGACTAACTAAATCCCCCTACTTGTAACAACTTAACTCAAAAATAACTTTTAATTTTAATACACACCCCTTTATAATATAATCCACTATATAAACTAATTATTTTCATAATTTTTTACTATGTTTAATTATCTTAGAATAGTCTCTACTAAAAAAACCATAAAAAAAATTTAGAAAACATGTGAGGGGTTATTCCATGATGATCAAAACAAACAATTGAGGGACCAAAACATACATTACGCAACAACACACAACATTAACCAACAATTCTCACACTAACTTACTAAACTTTCTTGCAAAGCCTTGAAGCTCCAATGCACTCCCTGAGTGAGAATTCCCTCAATAACCAAAGGGTTTTCATTCTCCAGTTATGTCGAGAGGCATAACCCTACAATGACAGTAGCGCCTATAAGAGACCAACGAATGTAATAGTGTAAGAACAAAGAAATGATTTGTATTTTGTCAGCGGTTAACAGAAAGAATAAATAGTGGATTAACAGAATTTAATTACGTTGAGAGATGTTCATTAGTGGCACCACCAAATCCATGTACATTTGAAACAGTTTCATTTATTTTGACGTCTAGTTGGTGATTTCTCCAGGTTTCTTCTTTGTTGTAACTATTTCTTCTTGGTTGTAACAGTTCTCCACTTTCATATATTTGTTGAGAATTCGAACATTATCCAAGATCTTGACAAAAACTCTGCAAAAAAATCATTGATAATGCCTATGCAGTCGCAGCACTAAACGTGAGATGATCTTAAGGGCAAAGCAGGGCATTGTGACCTCAAGGACTCTGCGTCTCTCTAATGAGTGCAGTCGATCAGCCATAGAATCTGCTCAAACTTCTCTACATCACACGAAATATTTAAAACCCCTCTTTGCGTGAAACCGTATTCTTCTTCGGCCTTTTCAAGAAGAGTGCCAAATAACTAGTGGGAATTTCATGAATTTCCTCCCTTGTTTGCCAATGCATGAGGGCCCTTTCTTTCTCCGTCCAAAGCCAATGGCAAAGGCAAAGGCAAAGGTAAACGTAGAGCTCTGAGCTAACAAGTGTGTACTCAGGTTTAATGGATTGATCTGTAATGATTTCCTTGACCTTTCTCACAAATATTTATTATAAAACTAAGTTTGTATATTGATATACTTAAAATTTAAAAAATATATATTCTTTGATTCAATGTAAAATATTTTTTTAATATTAGAATGGAAATAAAATTTTAAAGGAATGAAAAATAATTATTCATTTTAAAAATTCTAAATAAATTAATGTATTTTAAATAAAGAAAACTACAAATAAAAGAAATTTCTAAAATTTCTAATATTAAGTAAGAAATAACTTTTTTAAATTTACTACTACATTAAAACTATGTTTCTATATTGATATATTTAAAATTAAAAAATAATGAAAAATCTTTAAAAAAATATATTTTTTGATTCAATGTAAAACATTTTTCTAATATTAGAATGGAAATAAATTATAAAGAAATGAAAAATAATTGTTCATTTTGAAAATTCTAAATAAATTAATGTATTTAAAATTAAATAAAAAAGTATTCTAAATTTATTATTACATATAAAAATATTTTTCTAAATTAAAATATTTAAAACATTAAAAAAATACAATATTTTTAAAAAAATTTAAAATATTTCAAAAAGGAAAAATCATTAATATTTAATTGTACAAAATAGAGCAACTTAAATATATAGTCTAATATAAGGCCTTTCATAATAAGATCACATCTAAAATCAATTTAAAACTAGTAATCACACTTTGGTATATAGGAAGTGATATATAAGAGGTAGAGATGGAAAGATATAGGGGTAGAGAGAATTCGACTGATTCTATGAATTATTGACCCCACAAGACATGTAGAGATAATAAAATAGAGATAGAGGTATTGATGAAAGAAGAAATATGGAGAGATAGAGATAGATAGGTAGAGAGACATATATAGAGATACATGTAGAGATAGGGAGGGAGAAACAAGGAGTGTGTGTGCATAAGAGAGAGAGAGGGAGATAGTTATGTATAAATATAGAGAGAGGGAGGGAGAGGAAGGAGAAAAATAGAGATAGGAGATAGAAGTATAAATATATAGAAATGAGTGATAGGGAGAAAGGGGGAGAGAGGGAGAGATAGAGATAGAAAGAGGGAGAGATAGATACAACTTGGGAAAGATGGAGGGGGGAAGATATAGAGAGTCAAAGACAAAGATAGAGCAATAAATAAATAGAGGGAGAGATGGAAGGAGATACAAAGAGGGAAAGGGATAAATAGAGACAAAAAGAGTGGGAATGAAAGAGGGGGAGTTGGAGAGAGTAAGATAAAGATATAGGAAATGATAAGTAGAGAGGTAGAGAGGGATATAGAGAGAGTTAGAGAGATGGAGGGAGAGATTGAGTGAATAAGTGAGAGATAGAGGTAATGAGATATAAAGGGTGAGGGAGAGGGAGAGATTGGAAGATAGAGATAGAGGGGGTAGAGTGAGAGATAAAGGAGGTGATAGAGATAAGTAACAGAGATAAAGAGGGAGAGAGAGAGAGATAGAGGGGGGAGAGGTATATATAGGGAGGGGAAAATAGGGAGTTTGTGTGTGAGAGTGAGAGAAATATATAGAAATGAATATAGGGAGGGAGAAAAGGGAGTGAGTGTGTGTGTGAGTGAAGGAGAGATATTGAGATATAGATAGAGAGGGATACATATAGGGAGAGAGAGAGAGGGAGAGAAATAGAGAGAGAATAGAGAAGTATCTAGAGATATAGAAAGAGATAGAGAGTGAGAGAGTGAGAGAGTGAGAGAGAGATTATAAAAGATATAGGGGAAAGAGTGAGAGATATGCAAGGAGAGGTAAGGAGATAGAGATAGGAGAGAGGTAGAAATGAAGATAGAGAAAGAGATGAAGATAGATATGGAGAGAGAAATAGACATATAAAGAGGGGGGAGATAGAGAGAGGTAAATCTATGGAGGAATAAAAAGATATAGGAAGTTATATATAGAGGTAGAGAGAGGGAGATATATAGAGAGAGGTATAAATGTATTAAATTAGGATATATATGTATATTAGAGAGAGATGGAGATATATATATGTATATAGAGAGAGAGGGAGATAGATATGTATATAGAGAGAGATGGATATGATTATGATTAGGATTAAATTAGGCTAGGGTTCAATAAAAATTCTAAGATAAAGCTTGGAGGGTTTAGGCAATTGAAGATAGATCAAGATGACAATTAGGGTTAGGGTTAAGGATTAATTAGGTTTAGGGTTGAATTAGGGATAGGGATAGGATTAGCCCGATCAGTTAGGATTAAGCTTCAATTAGGATTCAATTAGAGGTCAATTAGGGTTATAACTAGTATTAAATTTGGGTCGAGGTTTAGGTAGGGTTAGGGTTCTAAAATAAAGCTTGAGTTTAGCATTAGGGTTAGGGTTCAATTAGGGTTTGGATTGCGGTTTGGGTTCAATTAGGGTAAGAGTTCAATTAGGGTTAAGATTCAATAGATTAGGCTTAGAGTTAGGGATCAAGCTTAATTAAGGTTGAATTTTAATAGGGTTAAAGGGTTTGCATTCAATTAGGGTTAGAGTTAGGGTTAGATTTATATTAGGGTTAGAGTTAGGAGTTACAAATTAAGATTAGTGTTGGGAATTGTGTAAGGGTGAGGATTAGTGTTAGATGATTAATCAATGTGAGGGTCAGGATTTAATTAGGACTAAGATTCAATTAGGGTGGGTTAGGGTTCAATTGATGTTCAATTAGGGTAAGGGTTCTAGGATAAAGTTTGGGGTAAGGTTTAGGATTGGGGTTAGAATTCAATTACGATTAGGGTTAGGGTTACAATTATGGGAAGGGTTAAGATTCAATTAGGAATTAATTAGGGATATAGTTAGGGTTTATATTCAATTAGGGTTAGGGTTTAACTAAGGTTAGGATTAATATTTAATTATAATTAGGGTTAAAGTAAGGTTACAATTAGGGTTCATTTAGGCTTAAGTTTATAGGGTTAGAGTTAGGAGTTACAAATTAAGATTAGTGTTAAGGTTTGTGTAAGGGTGAGGGTTAGTGTTAGATGATTAATCAATGTGAGGGTTAAGATTCAATTAGGGTGTGTCAGGGTTCAATTGATGTTCAATTAGGGTAAGGGTTTTAGGATAAAGTTTGGGGTAAGGCTTAGGATTGGGGTTAGAATTCAATTACGATTAGGGTTAGGGTTACAATTATGGGAAGGGTTAAGATTCAATTAGGAATTAATTAGGGATATAGTTAGGGTTTATATTCAATTAGGGTTAGGGTTTAACTAAGGTTAGGATTAATATTTAATTATAATTAGGGTTAAAGTAAGGTTACAATTAGGGTTCATTTAGGCTTAAGTTTAGGGTTTAATTACAGTTATAGTTAGACTTAAGGTCAGGGTTAGTGTTTAGGTTTAATTAGGGTTACAATTAGACTTAAAGTTAGGATTAGTGTTTAGGTTCAATTAGGATTGAATTTCAACAAGACAAGGTTTGTGGTTAGGGTTAGGATTCTAAGATAGATCCTAATGCTATGATTTGCATTCAATTAGGGTTAGGTATCTATTAGGGTTAGGGTTATGAGTTATAAGTTAGTGTTAGGGTTATATTTATATTAAGGTTATAGTTAGGAGTTATAAGATAAGATTAGGGTCAATGTTAGAGTAAGGGTTAGGGTTAGAGTTGGGGATTAATTACTATTAGGGTTAGGGTTTAATAAGGGTTAAGAGTCAATTAGTGTTAGGTTCAATTGATGTTTAATTAGGGTTAGGGTTGGGGGTATAGATAGAGGGGGGATATATATAGGGAAAGAGAGAGGCGTTCCTACAGTTGCATCATGAATGTTTGCAAATCCGTGTAAGAAAAAAGAAATGGCAGTTACAAAGCACGTATGGAAGTGGAAGAGTCAGGATTTTCTTACCCAAAAATATCACCCTCACCATAACCCAAAAATCCTAACCTTTACCCTACCCAAAAAATATCACCCTCACCCTAACCCTAACATTGTCCCTAACTACATGATATACCCTTGATCATCACCATAATCCTTACCCTAATCGTAAACCATAACCCTAACCATGATTCTAACCCTAACCCTAACCCTATTCATGATGTAAATCCTTACCCTAACCATAACCCTAACTTTAACCATTATCTTAACCCTAAACCTAACCCAAACCCTTCCCCTAACTGAGCATTAATCATAAATTTAATTGAACCCTAAATCCTAAATTTATTTGAATGCTAACCCTTATCATTTATAAAATCATAATATTATTTTAAGACTAACCCTAACCTTATTTAAAATTTAATCCTAAGACTAACCCTAATTAAACACTAACCCTAACGTTATTTGAATGTTAACCATAGTTTAACCCTAACACTAACTCAAAGATTTCCCCTAATTCAACCCTAACCCTAACTCAAAGGTTTTTCCCTAATTGAACCCTATCTTTTTTAATTTTAATTTTAAAAAAAAGAGGGTAAAAACTTTATTGGAAATCAGAACAGAACCTTACAAGACATCAAGGGGCCAAACCCCCGAGACCAACAGAGAAAAATGACAAAAATCAGCCGACCCCAATACTAGTCCCATCCTCAGCAAGAATCCTCTCCAGAGCCTGACGATAGTCTTGGGAAACCTGTTCCCACCCCTCAACCTTCCAACCATCCACATTCTCTAAAGCCCACTTAGCTAAACAATTAGTTGCCCTATTCCATTCCCTTGGGATATGGACAAAGGACACCATCTCCATCACAAAACTAACTTAAAGAATTTGTTGCACCACCGCAGCTAAACGCCAGTTAACATCATCAATCTTTTGTTCCTTAAGGAAGTTGATCAAGACCTAAGAGTCAGATTCACAAATAACCTTGCGCCACCCCCGAGCATAAGCCTATTTCATAGCGTAAAAAATAGCCAGACTCTCCATATTGTTGATAGTCTGAAGACCTTCATGAATAGAAAAGAGAAAAACCACAAATCCAGAAGAATCTTTGCCAACCCCTCCAATCCCAGCGGGACCAAGATTGCCTCTAGAAGAACCATCCACATTAATTTTCAAAATGTCAACCGAAGGGGGAACCCACCTCCCCACCCTTTGGACTCTTTGCTTCACATGCCTTCCCCTTCTGACAAAAGCAAAAACCGGAGATAACCCCTGAATACCCAGCCGACCAATCATCTCGGCATCCTCTCTCTCCAGAGGCAACACAACCTCACATTTGGCCTCCACCGTCTCCTGGATCATGCCCATTATTCGAGACCAAACCTGTTGAAACCACAAGTTCTCACCTCGAAAAATCCTCCTATTCCTTTCCAACCAAACCTACCACAACAAAAAGATGGGCCCAACCTACTATATGTCTTGCAAGAAAGCAGTTGAGGAGGGGGCTCTCCCCAAGCTTCCCCAAAAGTCCACCAAAGAAGAAGCATGAACACAAGGGCTTTTCCAGACACCCCACCAGAAATGCCAGAGCCGTAAAGTGAAGGAACAACAGAAGAACAAGTGCTTAGAGTCCTCCTCGGAACCCCCACAAAGTACACATCTAGAAGGACCCAAAAAACCTCTCTTTCGAATATTATCCCAAGTCAAGCACCTATTCCAAGCCAAAATCCAAATGAAGCAGTTGCACTTCAGCCAAGAGATTTTGTTCCAAACTTTCTTCCACCACTGAACCTCCCCCCCTTCCAACCGCTAAGAGAGCAACATCTGATATCCAGAAGCCACAGAGTAAGCCCCTTTTGGGTTAGGAGACCAAGAGAGCACATCCTTATCAACAAGGGAACTACAACTCCGGCAGGAGAGAATGTTATGGAGCTCAACACACTCCTCCACCATACCATTAATCGACCATTCATCCGGAGACTTCCATTCCACCATCACCAGCTGCCCCTGATAAGAGAGGGATTTAAAGTCACTCACCTTGGTCCATCTCCTTTCACATAATCTCTGGCTCAAGGTCAATAGATGTGGATACTGATGGACAATGGGGGAGTAGCCATCCCAAGAGTCATGCCAGAAATGCGCCTTAGTCCCACTTTTACAAACCCAGAATAAGTCATCTTTAACGAGTGCAGCCCCTTTCCTAAGGGTATTCCAAATCATCGATCCCTTCCCCAACAAAGAGTATCGAGGGATATCACACTGAGGGGACCCCGAAAAGTATTTCTGAGTCAGAATCCTAGCCCACACACGATCTTGTTCCACACACCACCACCAATACAGTTTAGCAGCCAGAGCCGTACTAGATAAAAGCGACTACTTGACCCCTAGACCACCAAACTGCACTAGGCTACACACAATATCACATATGACAAGGCTCCATTTAGAAGACAATAAGCTACCAGCCCATAAAAATTGTCTTTCCAATGAATCCAATTCCCTGACAAAGCTCATAGGTGCCACAAGAACCATACACCGATAGAGAGGTAGGGCCTGAACCACAAACTTAATCAGCTGCACATGGCCAGCAAAGGACAACCAACAATGGGTCCAATGAGTGACTTTAACCCAAAATTTATCCAAGATAGCCTGCCAAGAATCTCGAGACTGTCTACCAATCGAAATGGGAATCCCCAGGTAGGTCAGCGGAAGAGTCCCAATCTGAAATCTTAAAATGTGAGCAATCCTCCGCTGAATGGAGACATGAGTATTGAAGAAGAGGATAAATGATTTTCCCTCATTAATTAATTGGCCAAAAGCAACAAGGTACACATCAAGCATCCTGCGCACGTTGCTAGCCTCCCTAATGGTGGTCGAACCCATCAAAGCAGTGTCATCCACAAACTGTAAATGAGATTGCAGGGGTAATCCACCTCCCCATCGCCATCCCTGAATGAGACCCGTCTCAACATTCCTTTTTATCAATTGATCCAAACCTTCAACCAAAAGAAGAAACAAGTAGGGGGAGAGGGGGTCACCCTGTCGTAAACCCCGAGAAGCACCAAAAAGCTCAAAATGGTCCCCATTAATTAAAAGAGAAAAGGAAACTGAAGTCACACAGCTCATAACCCATTGAATCCACTCCTCCTCAAAGCCAAAAGCAGCCAGAACCTTTTGGAGGAAAGACCATCGGACCCTGTCGTAAGCCTTGGCCATATCCAGCTTAATGAACATAGCCTTTTCTTTGGAATTAGCCATAGAATGAATGGTTTTCGTAGCAATAACAACGCCATCCAAAATCTGATGACCAGCCACAAAACCACCACTCTATTCCTCAGATATCAACGTCGAAAGCCACTTCTTCAGTCTATCAGCAATCAACTTAGAGATAATTTTATAAATAACGTTACAGAGAGAGATGGACGAAAGAGGCTTAACCTATCCACATCATCACATTTTGGAATAAGAGCAAGAAAGGTAGAATTTAACGCTCGTAACATCTGCTTATTCTTATGAGACTCCTGAACAACAGTTAACAAATCCAGCTTGATAATCTCCCAAAATTCTTGAAAGAATTCAATCGGGAAACCATCCGGACCCGGAGCTTTCCCCTTCTTCATCTAAAAAATAGTCCTTTCCAACTCCTCCACCGAAATCTCTCTCATCAAATGCTCCTTCATCTCCTCAGGGACTAAAGAAGGAATACAAGAAAGAACTTGGGCTTCCTCATCAGAGTTTCCCTGCGTTTCCTCCTTGAATAAGGAAGAGAAATACTGCACAGCTTCATTTGTGATATCCTGAGTAGAAGAAAGAGTCTCTCCCCTGTCATTAACCAAAGTAGAGATAGAATTTCCATGATGCCTAGCCTTCACTGAATTAAAGAAAAAGGCAGTGTTCTTATCCCCCGCTTGAATCTAATCGATCTGAGCTTTTTGTTTCCAGAAGACTTCTTCCCTTAGCTCCCACTCTTCCAGAGATTTCAAGGCTCTAGCCTCTTCCTGCAATGAATTCTCAGACACCCCATTCTCCTGGATCAGCCTAGTAATTCCATCCAGCTCCGCTTGAGCCGCCTTCTTCTCGAAGAAAATGTTACCAAAGCATTGACGATTCCAACGTTTGAGCTGATACTTGACGTATTGAAGTAGCTTAGCAAAAGTATACATTACAGTACCATAGGCAGGTCTACCATACCTCCACCATTCAGCAACATAGCCATGGAGGTCAGGGTCACGTAGCCACATTAACTGAAACTTGAAGGACAGAGTCCAAGGCACCCTAGCAGAAGAAACCACGAACTGAATAGGTCAATGATCTGAACCCCTCCAATCTAAAATCTTTGACCTAGAAGACCACATACCCCCAACCCAGTAGCAGGACACCAAGAATCGATCCAAACATTCAACAATACAGTTATCTCCCACCCTTCTGTTGTTCCAAGTAAATAGACCATTGCTAGGCTTGATGTCTACAAGATTAAGAGCCGATATATTATCCTAGAACAACAACGCAGAAGGCTCCAATCTTGGAATACCCCCCCATTTCTCAGCTAACTCAGTAATAGCATTAAAGTCTCCTGCTATAATCCAAGGCTGGTAAGGAGCCAGGCTACAAACCAGATGAATATTGGACCATAAAGTTTGTTTACCTTGGAACTCAACTGGTGCATAGACATTAGAGAGTAAAACAGACTCCCCCATTTCAGACCACACAACCACCATGGAGAGAGAGGATTTAAAGGAGAGCCACCACAAAGGCCTAATCTTTTGAGGGTTCCAAAAGCAAGCCATGCCCCTTGAAGATCCCTGGGCCCCAATACACTGGCATTCACTAGTCCTCCACAACTTAGGCACTAAACCCAACATACCATCAATAGACAACTTAGTCTCTTGTAGGAAGAGAACATCAGGAGAATGACGTCTAACCAACTCACGAACATTTTTTTGTCGAGGACCACTGTTCAGGCCCCTTACATTCCATGAAATAACAATCATTTCAAAGGAGTCGAAAAATGAGAATCCAGGGTCTTTACTGACCCTGACTCCACCAAAGTCTCCCCTATCATTTTAATCTTCTCCAAATCTTTCTTTCGACCAAGTTTAGAGGCTTTTTCCAAACCCCCCTTCTTGCCATCTTTTTGAAAAATGCCCAAGTGAGGGGAGGGCTTGATGCCTTTGACCCCTTCTGAACCCGCCCTCCGAGCAGGATAAGCAGGATCCCCAACCACCTTCACGCACTCACATTTGGAGCCGACAACACCTGAGACCCCACTACAAATCAGTGTCCATATTCAAGGAATAATCAACTTGAGGAACAAAAGGGGTACTAGAAATGTGATCCTCCACACCGGAACCCACTACTCCCTGATCCATATTCACTAACCCTGGATTAACCTCTTGCTGACCAAGATCATCCAAGATTTCAAACCTATTAAAAGTATCCTCATCCTGTCTTTCGTTCAAAGTCCTTTTTTGACCTCTATTCCGGTTGCGAGCCTTAACAGGAACAAAACCCTCGGACCCAACCACCTCATCTGAAGCATGATTCTTCCCCTTATCAACACTAGGATGATTGCGAGGAGGCGGTGGAGGGTGAGGCTCCACAAGCCTAGCCCTCAGACATCTACGCAACAAGTGACCATATTCATGACAGAGGCAACAACGAAAGGGAAGGGTCTTGTAATCCAATTGCTGCACCCAAGAATGAGGACCCACACACATATCAAGAGCATCTAGCAAAGGCTTACTCAAATAAATTTCTACACATATTCGAGAAAAAGTCATAACTTTCTTACCCAGGGTTTGTGTCGAAGGCCCCATTGGTTTCCCGAGCATCGAGGCAAGCAGGTGCAAAACATCCTCATGACAACATTCGACTGAGAACCTAGGCAGTCGAACCCACACCGAAACATAATTTGGGAGCTCCTCAGAAGGATTAAATCCTGCATGCCAAGGCTTGATGAACAACCCCACTTGATTATGAAAGTAGGGCCCTCCCTCAAAGATCCTATTGCGATCAGCTAAGTAGTTAAATGTAACCATGAAGTAGTTATTTGCAAGCAACGTAACATCCATTTCACCTTCCGGCTCCCAAGTCCTTCGAGCCCAAGATTCCAAGAATTACAAAGAAACTCTCATTCCTAGAAATTTGCAATAAAGAGAATGTCGTGAATAATATTCTATATCCTCAGCAATCATTTCAATTGGAATCACCAATTTGGGTCTCTCCTTGTAGCGTTCGAGACATCCGTTAATCTTCGAAATGCGCGAACCCCCTGTCAAGTTATTCCCCACAAACCCCGTATCCGGGGAAAAAAGAGTATTGTCAAAAAAAATTTCTTGGGTTGGCGATCTCAATCCAACTGCAACACAGAAATCCATATCGGGCGAAGCCCGAGACGTCTCCCCACAAGGCATAGCTACCACACTGCCCAAGACGGGCATGCAAGGGGAGCACAGGTTTACCCCGTCGCTAGATCACACCCCACCACAGTCCGTGCGCAACACCCACACCAAAATGGAGACCAAGCCCCACGAAGGCAAAGGAGAGCACTCTCCACCACCCCACAACACATTGCCACAGTCCCAAACCACCGCCCCAACCCACAGAGACGTGCACAAAGGACAGAGGAAGGGCGCCAGACACCCCCGCGCGCAGCAGACAGAAGACCCAGACGAGCCAAGCTGCAACAACCAGTCGCAAGAACAGGAAAAAGGATCCCCCCCGCAAAGCAAATCAACACCCCACCCAACCAGCGCAACACACAAAAAGGAGTTTGTTTCACAAGCTAGGGCTCGAATGCCCTAGCTCGGTATCGGGCAAACGCGAACAGAGCCATCATTCTAATTGAACCCTATTTTAACCTTTACCCTAACCCTAATTAAAGTTGAACCTCAACCCTAAAAAATTTTTGAACCTAACCATGTTTGACCCCTAACCATAACTTATATTAAATTTTTATATTAAATATACTAAAATATTATTATTTATCTAATAATATAATAAAATAATATTGTATAATTATATATTAATTCATGTTATCTATCTTAATATTTTAATCTATATATTATACGCGGAGAGATATCATTATGGAGGCGTATTTTTTAAATTCAAAAAAGCAAAAAAGAAAAAAAAATGCCTCCAAAATGATATCTCTCAACGTATAATATATAGATTAATATATTAAGATAAATAAGCTAGTAATTAATGAAATTTCGTTTGAAGGAATTAATATTTTTATTACGTAGAGAGGTAGAGAGGGGTAGAATATAGTTACACAATGTTCATTTTTTAAGAATTGACATATATTTAAAAAATTAAATCTTTATTAAATAAAATAATTTTTAAATATTCTAATAATTATTATAAAACAACTCTTTAAATAAAATAAATAATATATTTTTCAATAATTAAAAATAAGTTTGAGAATTAAAAAAAATTGTTAAATAATTTTAAAATTAATATATTTATTTCAAGAAAAAAATGTAAAAATATGAGAGATATTATTTCACTAAGTCATAAATTGAATAAAGAATAAACGTATTGAGAATCATCTCTTAACATCTTTTAAATAGATATGTAGTTTAATTTAGTAACAATTTTTCTACTATAATTTTTATATTAAGTTTATTATAGAGTTTCTATTTTTATTTTAAAAAATGTAGATAATATTTGAATACATATACCTATGTAAAAAATATCAATTTACATTATTTTATTTATTTAACAAATATTTTACTATACATAAAATTACATAACAATTTTAATATATATATATAGACGCTGGTAATTTTAATATATATATTTAATTACTATTTTTACTCTTTATTTTTTTTGAAAAGTATATAAATATATATTTATATGTAAAATAATTCAATACATATATACTTTTCTATGTAGGTTCTACATTTTATTTGTTTTGTATTTTTATTATTTTTGATAGTTTTTTAATACACTTAGGTCATTACACTCCACCCCTTGTTATCATTGTAGTTATGGCTCTCAACATAATAAAATAAAAGATTGTTGAAAAGAAAAATTAAATAAAAGAGTTATTGAAATAAATAATGATAATTTTTTGAAAGCAAAATTAAAGTAGAATCGGGGGCTTGGTGATAGGTGCTACTGTAGGTGGTAGCGTGGTGATTTCTGTTGGTGGTGGTGGTGGGTGGGAGGCTACTGGGTTGAGCAGTGGTGGCGGTGTTGCTTTAAAACGGCCAGCGCAAAACTTCCCCCAAAATTTTTTTTTTTTTTTTTGCATTTCTCACCTCATTCTGCGTGCCCTGGGGCAATTTTTTTTTGCCTTTTCAATCGACTGTGGCCAAATTTGACAAATTTTATATGAAAAAGGGGTTTTTGGATGCTGCAAACCCAATGACGAGGTCCGTTTTGTCCAAAAATGCCTAGAAAATTAGGCGACCCCCAAATCCACAAGAAAAATTACCTTTCTAAAACTCTTGCACAGAAGAAAACTCTGTAAGCTGAAATCTTCAAAAAACGAACAGGCAGTCGCAGATCTGGAGCTCTGATGCCATGTTGAAGTTGTGAAAGCCAACCTTAGAGACCCCGAAGATCACCTACATGCAAATAACCTATTACAGAAGAAGATATTCGAGACAAAAGACAAAGGTGCTCTAAAAGCTAAGAATGCATTATTGAGAGAGAAAAGTGGTTAATTACAATGAGATCAATCCTTATGAAGGAGATCAAGAAACCCTAAAGTGAAACCTAAAAGGGTGTGCATTTAATAATTAGAATAATTATTAAATGCCTAAAAAGCAAACTAAGTTAATCTTAAGAGAAATATAAAAGGTAACTTAATTAAAACAATTAAGCGTTAAACCTATTACTCTAACATATACAATGTAATAACATAAAATAATTCTAAAGTAAAATCAAATAATCTTTAATTAAATAAAAAATAAAACAATTCTTAAATAATTGTAAAGTAAAATAGAATAACTCTTGAGTAAATAAAATAAAACAGTGTTTTAGCAAATAACAAAAATATTTTTAAATAGTTTTAAATAAAATAAAATAATGCTTTATAAAATCAAAGTAACACATCAATCTTTAAAAAATTCATGTAAAATTCTTGAGAGATATCATTCTTGTGCCTATTCCACTTAAATCACAAATCTAGTAAAAACAAGTATTTAGAATGAAGCATCTTTTAAATTTATTAGCATTTTGAGTGACCTAAAAAATAAAGAGGATGATTTCTAGAAGAAAATGATATGGAGTGTTTCAAGTGTAGATTATTTCTACTAAGGGAATATACATGGATATAATAGCTCCAACATTTTGATCTTGAACCATACAAAAATAAGGGCTTAACCCTTGGAAGTTGGTGGCAAACACCCACTAAGACAATAATAAGCTAGCTAAACCCAAGATCAATAAGGTATCCATACCAACTAATAGATATAAAATATTAGCATACAAAAATATTTATAAGCTTTACATAGTATACCAACTTGCCACACAACCTATTCCATGGAACACCAAACAAGAAAAGATTACCCTAAGTGACATAATAAAACCTAAAGCCATGAACAAAACAATTATGAACCCTCATAAAACATACAATACCAACCAAACTAGTGCCACAAAATGGTGAGTAAAACCCTCGCCAACCATACCACCATTTAAACAACTTGACCATACCCCACAAAAATAATAGTTATTACTTCACCATACCAAGAACTAGAGAAGGCCTAAACACCAACTAGACACTAGAGAATCGAAACATGCCCAAAGGCTTTCTTCATCCCCTTTTTGGCACATTTCTTACACTATACTTTAGTCATAATCGATGAAACCTCCTCAACACTCATAGACTCATCATCATTGTAGGAATTAGAAAACACAGATAATATCCATAGGAAGAAACATATTCAAACCTTTAGCAAACACCTTGAAAATATTCTAAAGACAATTTTTATCTTTTGGAAGCATGCAAATAATCTAAAAGATACCCAAAATAGAACCTTAGTTGATTCATTACATCTTCAAGATCATCATGTAAGAGATATGACCCTAATATGAGAGACCATCATTTCTCAACTTAGGGACTAACCAACATAAAAATATTTCAACAACCACAAGTATGGCTAGGGTCCAACAATATATTGGACATAGTAGCCCTCAAACCAACCAATGGAGCCCCATCCAATTCTTTGGCCAACTCCCAAATTCTCATCACCCATTATCGTAGATCTAGATTCTTGATCTCCTTATCAATAAAATACATTGTCTACTGACATTTCCTCTTTAAGAACTTGATGCTTCCTTTGGTTATGTCTTTATATTGAAGCTTGAATACAAACCATTGACTCTTTTTCCATGCTATAAACCCCCAACCATGACCTAGAAGATGAAGCCATTAGAAATAATTGACATCCAAGATCAAGTAACACTCTGAGATAACCACAATCGTTGTTGCTAGCATACTTCATGTAATCATTACATGGAGTGAAAAAATAAATACACTGGAACCAAATTTGATGCCCTTAACCCTAACAATCCCATTGCCACACCATCCCATTATTGGTTTACGTTCTTTTTTTAATATATATTATATTAATATATATTAGTAATATTATTTATATTTTAGTTATAATATATAAAATAAAACAAAACATTATTTTAATATTAATATGAGGGTTTGCATGTATTTTTCTTTTATAAATATGAATATTAGAATAATGTTCCATTTTATTTTTTTCATACATACATACATACATACATACATATATACATACATATATTCTACTCTACCTAGGTTACACATCTTAGAGCCACAAGAAAGGAGTAATTAAAGCTTGATATTGGTAACCTTGAGGTTCCTTGATTCTATTCAACAAAATAAATTTTGTATTTTAATATATTCTATGGGGCTCTGTTGAATATTCAAGATAGTGAGAGGGAAGTGAATCAGTATCTTCAAAATTTTATTGAACAAACACCGTCAACTACTTTAATGCATATAATAGAGAAGAGCAAGATCAGAGCATGAAATCACACAACACATGAACACCAGATTTTTATGTGGAAAACCCAATGAGGGAAAAACCACGGTGAGGATTAGCTCACTATATATAGATGTTCCAATATCAGATACAAAAGAGGCTCACTGCCTACAAAATATTATAAAAACAAAATGGCTTACAACCAAAATATGAACTGATAGGGTTACACCACAAGTGCAGATTCAATTCCTTTGATGATCAAAATATTCACATGCCAACAGACTAATCTTCACCCTTCTACTCGCAAACTTCACATTTCCAACTAACTCACTTACACACTTTTCATCTACAAACCATCCTATATATATATATCTAATATATCCACATGCATCAATTAGGCCAACCTAATCGGATGCATTACATATTTACAAAAAAGTAATTGTTGGATTCATACAAGACTTCTCTGAAAGTAATTCAACCATGTGGCATGCTATATCATGTCAGTTGGGACCAAAGATATGTCACTTATATATCCACAATACATGCTAAATCATTAACTGATTATTAGGTCTACCATAGATAGACCTAATGACAAAATGCAATATTATACCTATGCCAACTCGCCATACGAATATATAACCATATGAGACTGCATACATACACACTTCCAACAATCATAAACCTTTTCCCAAAACCTTGAACAATAGCAATCACCAAAGGCGAAATGTAGACCAAAATACCAGACCAAAACACCGAAGGATGTAAACCTATTCTTCATTTTAGTTCAAGGTAGCAAACCAATCTGATACCATGAACAACATGGTGACATCAATGACAACATAAAGACCGATCTTCTCCATTCTTCCAACAATCTCCCCCTTTGTCATTGATGGCAACATGTGCCACAAAAAATGTATCCAAAATCTCTCCTCTACAGTTTCTCCAAATCTCTCCCCCTTTGAAATCAATGGCAAAGGGCAACCAAAACGAAAAGGATGTAAACATGGTGACATTCAAAATTGCAAAATTCCAACACTTCCAAAAAATTCCAAAATCTTCTAGACATTCAAAATTTTAAAGCTTCAAAACCTTTCAAACATACAAACATTCAAAATTCCTTCTTTGATCATCAATTCAATTTTTCTTCTCACCTTGTTTAATTCCATTTTACTCTTTCTTTTCTCTCCTCCTTTTGTTGCTATAACAAAAAAACAATAGAAATTTGAGCATTCAAGATTCAAGTAAAAGGGACACTCTTCATGTGACACACCTTCTTGTATCTTTCTTTGATAGCTGGTAAGATCTTCTTCTAGGAAAATACAATAGAATCCATTCTCGTGCATATGCTTTCTAGCAAAATCCAACAATGTGAAAGAAGATGACCAATTTGTGGATGAGCACTAACTTTCACAATCTTTTGCATCAGTAAGTATTCCAGAAAGATGGTCTAACAGAACCTCGACAATCTCCTTAACAAGCCAGAAGGTTTTCACCACACCTTCTCTTTGTCTTTGCACAATGATCAACTCTACTTGCAATTCACCAATTCTCAGTCTTTATTTCCCTTCTTTATCTTCAAAGATATTAAAGTTCTTTCCAATGTTGTTTACCTCAAATTCAATTGCTTCAATCCTACTTCTAAAATTGTCAACCACAACAGGCCATTGAAGACAATACTTGTAGATATCTGACATTTCTTTGATGCATTTCTTCATCTCATTGATAAGTTCAGATAACCCCTGCTTAGCTTTAGTACATCTCTTTTCAACCATGGCTTCTAACTTTTGTCCTTCCAGACCTTCTAGTAACATTCTTTCTTCAACAACCTCAACTAAATTTTTTAGCAAAGAGTTAGAAATAATTGATACATCAATACCTTTTCTAAGTAGATACTCAACTAGAGCATCATTGATCTTGAGTATGCCCACTAGAGAGGATGCATTCCACACTTCACCAATTTTCTTCATCTTGACTTTAACCAACATTGTCCAGATGCCATATGGATTAGAGGATTGAGATCTAGGTTGAGATTCATTTTCATTTTCCTTCTCTTCCGGAATGATAACGATGTCTTCAGTGATAGCTTTTCTTTTCTTGGATTCCAGAGGGGAATCACCATTGACAACTTCCAATTCTTTTGTTCCGGAGGATGAACCCTCCTCAAATCGACTAGACACAATAATACCAAAGCACATATCTTTCTGAAAGGATAAGAAGAAGGCTTTGCAAGCACTTGCATAATCTTCCATGCCTTCTAGATATCTGTAAATTTGTTTTCCAATGGGAATCCCAGATTCCCATTCAATGTTTTCCTTTCTCGACAGGGAGTCCAAAATGTAGAAAAGTAAAGATCCGAAATGAAAATGGTATCCTTCTACCAACAACATTCGTATATTTTCAGTAATATTTTCCAAAATCAAGCCACACAGATCAACTTGCTTATTCTCCTTTACCATTTTATGCGCCAGATACATGACAGTAGCTGAAGTGGAGCCATCATGATTTTTGAAATAAATTTTGTAGGAGACACCATATGCAACATACCTCACGGTGGGGTCAACAATAGTACATCTATCAACAAATCTTGAGGGTCTTTTTCGATTCTCGTCAGCTCCTCCACTTCTTTATACTTTATAGTTTTCTTTCCAGAGAGGTCTCCAATGCTACATAACCTAGTGAAAACCTTAATTGCTTCCTTTGTAATGAGGTAGGGTTTGTCCAACATAATTCTACCATCCTTGAATTTACTCAAAAGAAACAACATGAATTCTCTGTCAATAAACCAAGAGAATTCTCGCCATAAATCCAAGCCTAGGGTTTTTATGTTTTGTAAGTCACTCGACTCTAACCCTAATTTCATTTTCTTTATCTTTTGATGATCAAATTCATCCAGTTCAAATCCTTTTATCCTCAGTGAGATATTTCCACTTGATCCTCATATTAGAAGATTCCATCATAGCACTTAAATTCTTTAAATTCAACAAGAGTTTCTTCCTTTTACCTTCCTCTATGGCCGCGAGAGAAACTTTCATTGCTTGTTCTCGAATGTTCACAAAGATCTCTTAGAGATGTTCCAAATTGCTTCAGAAATACTCCAAGATAGTTTCAAGTCACTCTTTGAATTCTTCAAGTGCATAGGCGATCAAAAATAACTTGCAGATTTGCTTTATACACCGTCGCTTTGCCCTAATTCACATTGATTGCAATAGGCTTCAAAAAGCTGATAAAAACTTTCTGCACTGCACTGAGAAACCCTAATTCACTCCACAAAAGAACATGCTTGCATATTTTCTTACAATTTCTTTTGCATAACCTATGTTCATCCAGTCCTTACAACATATCCTCATGCTAAAGACTGACACACCGCATTTCCAGGGGGTTCAAACAATTTTCTGTTAAGGCTCCCCCTAAGACCATGCCAGGTCTAGTTCCCAGAGGAATCATATGCATCAAATGAGGGTATAGATACATCTATCGTCTTTGATTCTTCTTTCTTCTTCCATATCTTGCTTAATCTCATCTTTGTCAATCTTTTTCACATGTTCATCTTCTTTTACCAGAGCAAATTGCTTTCCCTTTTTACTTCTGCACACTTTTGAAATATGTCTCGAATTTTTGCAATTGTAGCAGACAACATTTCTCTGACTTGCTTGACCATTAACCCTTGATCTTCACTGATTTTCTTTATGTCCAAACTTGTTACAGGTATAGCAATAGCCATCAAAAGATTGATTTATTCTACCTCCGTTAAACCAATTCATCATCTGAGTACTGCATTCACTAGCTCTATGTCCAATCTTATTACAAGCATAACATTGTCCGAAGAAGGAACCAAAAAATCGATTCATCCTACTCCTGCACTCAATTGTCCTATGAGCAAACTTATTACATGAAAAACAAGTGCCATTGAAAAATGGATACCTTTGAGCATTTGGCTGTCTGATAGGTGGTCTTCTTCCCGAATTTCTTTTCTACTTCCCTTTACCTCAAGTATTTTGATTACTTACTAGATTTAAGTTCTACTTATTTTCACCTTCATTACCTAAGCCACCTTTCTCTTTAGAAGGTCTTTATCCTGCTATCAATTCATCAAGCTTGGTGGAGCTTGTCTTGAAATCATTTTCACAGAGTTTTGCTATCTCCAATTGTGCTTTCAGATTCATCACTTCTTGTTCAAGCCTTAAGCATACATCAAACTTACTTTGTATCACTGTATTCGAGCACTCCTCAACTCTCTTCTTTTCATCCACTTTCACCTTTAATTCAGTAATCTCTTCATTTGTTTGTTTTAGTTGCTCACTCACTTCTCTATGTTGTTCTTTGAATTTATTTAATTGCTCTTTCAATTTTTGGATGCATTCATTTTCTTTATCAAGATTTTCTTTCAGATCTTTGTTTTCAATTTTAGCTTTGTCAAGATCTTCAAGAGCAGTCTAGAGCTCTTCTTTATTCATTTGTTCAATCTATAGGAACTTCCTCAAACTATTATACTTCTCCAGAGGAACCAGGCTCTGATACCAATTATTGAATATTCAAGATACTGAGAGGGGGGGTGAATTAGCATCTTCACATTTTATTGAAAAAACACCATCAACTACTTTAATGCATATAACATGGAAGAGCAAGAACAAAGCATGAAATCACACAACACATGAACACTAGAGTTTTACGTGGAAAACCCAATGAGAGAAAAACCATAGTGATGATTAGATCACTATATATAGTTGTTCCAATACCAGATACAAAAGAGGCTCACTGCTAGTTACAAAATCTCACTACTTACAAGGACTCACTGTCCAAACAGGGAGGCTCATTGCCTACAAAAGATTATAAAAAAAATATGGCTTACAACCAAAATGTGAACTGATAGGGTTACACCACAAGTGCAGATTTAGTTCCTTTGATGATTAGAATATTCACATGCCAACAAACTAATCTTCACCCTTCTACTCACACACTTCACATTTCCAACTAACTCACTTACACACTTTTCATCTACAAACCATCCTATATATATATCTGATATATCCACACACATCAATTAGGTCGGCCTAATTGGATGCATTACATATTTACAAAGAAGTAACTACCAACTTTATACAAGACTTCTCTGAAAGTAATTCAACTGTGTGGCATGCTATATCATGTCGGCTAGGACCAAAGATAGGTCACTTATATATACACAATACATGCTAAATCATTAATTGATTATTAAGTCGACCATGGATAGACCTAATGATAAAAAGCAACATTATATCGATGCCAACTCGCCATACAAACATATAACCATATAAAACTGCATACATACATGCTTCCAACAATCATAAACCTTTTTCCAAAACCTTGAACAACAACTATCACCAGAGGGGAAATGCTGACCAAAATATCGAACCAAAACACCAAAGGATGTAAACCTGTTCTTCATACCGGTTCAGGGTACCAGACTAATCTGACACCATGAACAACATGGTGACATCAATGACAACATAAAGACAGATCTTCTCCATTCTTCCAATAGACTCTACCATAGATTAGTTTCAAATCTAGTGATAGTTTACCTCACATACCAAACTGATACCACATCCTCTCCATCATTTTGACATTATTGATCACATGATACCAAATAACCCTTTTGTATAAACCAAATTATAAAATCCACATACTTGGAAATATTTCATTAACCACATCTACTAAGTAAAAATTATTGAACTAGACCATTATCATAAAATACTATATATTATATTATTATGATAGAGTTCATCCATAATACTATACATTGAAACACCTAACCACACTAACTATAATTTGAACCTGACCACACTACCATTCTATAATATCAAACAACATAGACTAGTCATCTACCCTAATCAATATATACATACCAAGTATATAGATAGTATCTCGTCCTATCAGTTTCATACATGTACTAAGCAAATATTCAACCTTTCAATTTTCTACCATATCAAAACTTGAGGATCAAACTATTTATCACAAAGCAAGGGGAAATTAGATAGCCCCATCACCCTCACTCCCATGCCCTGGTTAACTCCATATTACACTTAAAATTTTTATAGCCTTCCGCACAAATCAAAAGGGAAACCTTCTCCCCCTCTATTTCTATATCATTGCCATACCAACACACTAACTCATTGAAACCTACCTCCACAAAGTTTTGTACATTCAAGCCCTTTGCCATCACCTCTCTTAATTGATATAAATGATAGAAGTTTTCACTTAACTTATGAAAATGACCAAATTGATAGTTGAAAAAGAATTTTGCTTGGTTTTCCATATCTCTAATATCATCATGGAGAGTGCACATCTCAAGTGCATCAAATAATATAATCACATATCTCAATACTCATGCTGCATCAAAGACATTCCACCTCCCAATTGACTACTCGAGGTTAAAAAGCATCCTTGCTATCGTACCCCTTACCTCATGTCCCCATGCGGTTGCTTAACTCCATTTTATGCTTAAATTTAAGCAGTAGGAGTGTTCCCATGCATAAATTTTAGTGTTGGGAAAGGATAATTTGGAATCTTTTCCTATTTTAGTGGAGCAGCTACTATTTAGGAATTGAAAATAAGCCATGGGAAAAAAGGGGGGGCTGGAAATAAGCAGCAACTGCATATTGTTAAAAATCCACGTGGCTCCAAAATTTTTTTTCCCTCTTTTTTAAGATTTGCTTTCTTTTTTCTTTTTCTATTTTTTTTTTGGTACAAATTATTATTAATACTATTAATACAAATTTAAGTTGGCTGCTAAAAAATAAGAAGCATCCATGAAACCATCAGCTCCACAAATAACTCCTAAATAAGTTGAACAGTGGCTGCTAACCAAAATAAACTAAGCAGCCACATGAAGACATGAGGTTATTCTACCCAAACGAACCATCTACTTCTTTCACTAGCTTTTATATTCTCATTATCCACAATGGGAAGTCAAGATTCTTAATTTCTTTCTCTAGAAAAACAAAGAAATTATTCGACGTGTCTTCCCGTGCCCTCTATCTTCCCATCCTTTGCAATTTTTCCCTTTCCCTTATCTTCATGGAGCTTCCCCCTTCTCACACAAACCAACTACTAGCAATGCTTGCACTACTAGCAAATAAACTCATATCAAATTCTCTTACCTTTATGGTATCATATAAAATAGAACATTATTCTAATTCTAATATTATTATTAATTAGCCGATATATATTGTAGCAGCTTTACCCCAGAAAATTCCCTCACCCCGGGGAAAACAACTTTCTCGCGGTTGAAACGTTCTCACCTGAAAACAAATTTTAACTCGCAACTAATACTTTCGTCTAAAAGGCTGGAAATTTTTGTCTCGAGCTCAAGAATATAGTAGCTCTAAAACCCCGATATTTTTAGACCCACTTTTCGTTTATTGTAAATAGATTGAAGCAGCAGCTGTAGGGAGATTGGTTTCGTTCGTCTCATTTTGAAAAAGATTTCGTAATATTTTTCCTGCAAAATTTGCCCCTTTTTTTTCTCATCGCCATGATTGACTGCACCACTCAATTTGTGCAGAATCTCAAGGTAAGTCACTTGCCATGGTTTCATGTGTGTATTATTTTTTTTTTTGGGAAATCTGTACGCGGCCGGATTATTTTTTGTTGCGTTCTATTTCATTCTAAAACAATTCTGTTGTTATCTGTTAAATGAAGGCATTGGTTCTGTAGTTTTATCAATGACTGTTTTCATACATGATATTATTGTAATACCTAGTGTTAGATCCCTTTTTGTTTCTTCACGTAGAAATATTTTGAACTCTGAAATGAATTTTACGAATTTTTGTTTGTTTTCCTTTTTCTTGAGGTTATTTTCATGAAAAAGATAGAATTAGTAAGGTAGTATTGAATTGATACCAGCTACTGCTGATGCTATATATACAACGGTTGGCAGAGCTATTTTCACATGAGATAGTAGATATTGGATCATCTTCATATGCTAAACTTATTACATTCTTTTTACAAATCTTATACGTTGTACATCATATTTCTTCACAGTTTTGTGACATTATACTTTAAAGACCAAACATCACAAGGCAAGGGATTGGCGTGATACGCAATGACTAAAACTTTAGAAGATTCTGTTCAACAAGTGACAAACAGCTTGGTTTTCCATATGGGTACATCCTCTCGCATGGTTGGTTTCTTCGTTAGGAACTTAGGATTCAGTGGTACAATTAGATACTAATATGCTTTTGATATTATTAAATTCTTTTCTGAAACCATGTGTCTATGTTACTTCAAAAAAACAGGGGTGCTACATTTGAGAGATCATCTTCCCACAAACAAATAGAGCTAGCATCTCTGCTTTTGCATCTATTTGCAATGATTTTACATCCTTCTATAGGAAATTCTAGACATGATTGTGTCTGGCAGGTCTGTCCTTAAACTATCAGGTTTCTGTAACTGCAAAGAAGAATTCTTTCTCGAAAAATTTGATTAAAGTCTTCTGTATGCAAAAAATTGCTCAGTTTGGCATTTGTCTCTTCTCCTAGTGTTGTTGTTTTCCAATGTAAGGCACACATTCTCTTGTAATCTGCCTTTATGCAGCCCTAAAAGGTTTTAGCTGCTTTTCACTGTAGAAAGGTGCACAACATTGTTTCTTCTTGATGTCATTTAACACAGGTAATGCCTGTGAGCCTTAGCTTCTTCAATCTTATCTTGACAGATGAGCTCTAATGGAGAAGTAATCAACTCAACGCTTTCTGCTTAAAGCATTTTTACTTCCCAGTCTTATATACTTTGGTGCCTATGCAACCAATAATTGTAAGGTCTTGGGCTCCTGCTCATTTTCAGTTGATAGAAAATATGAAACTTGTGTTCGTACTTATCATTCAGAACATTAGTTGCATTAAAGAAGAAATATTCCCACTAGTCCATCTTCAGTCTTGCCAAATAGGCCCCCAAAAACTCTATTTGCATTTTAGGAAAATGCTTTGAAGGAGTAACCCTACAAGCACTAGGTAAATTAGTTTCTCCTCTCATATATATCTTTGGACATGGTGGACTGCCCTCAAATTTAAAAGAATTTTTCCTTTTATCTCAAAAATCTCCATACCCTTAACAAGTGCTTCCATTCTAGTTTGGTGTGCTTGCGTGGTTGTCCTCTAGGTGTGGAAATTTGCCAGGTCTAATGAGAACCTTTAAATTATTGCACTTGGGCTTTCTTGCACATTATGATTAAAGGAACTTGTAGTACTTATCTTGTGTGGCAGCTTTGATAGTGTGTGTCTTTAGTTTCCACAGGGCATTATCGATATTAGTGCAAACTACCCATTTTGTGGCTAGCATTGCTTCTTAGTAACACAAAGTCTTGTCTTTGCCTTTTATTAGGATGCTTCCTTTCCATTATCCCTCTTGTGTTTCCCTATTTACCCTATAAGACGAATTTTGATGTTAATTATAATTTATGAACCTTGTTTTGGAAGGGAAGAAGCACGTTGATTCAAACATATCGACTATTCATAAGATTTGTCATTGGATAACAATTTCCTACTTGGAAAAGGTTTCTGACAAACAATTCTGTGGCTTTTTTTTCTCAGTTTTCAAATTTAGTCTTACACTTATCTCTATTGGTTGGTTGGAGGAAGTTGGAACATTAATGTGAAAATGGATGCGTGGATACCTAATAAACCAAATAGGCTTTACAATTTTCACCAACAATTTAACTAAATCTCATATTGTGTCATGGTAAATAATTAATAGTTTTTGTCTTCTCTTCACAAATTATTGTCACAAGCCTTCAATACAGATACATCACATCGTTTCTTAAATAATTTCGTGAGTTTCAAAGTCAAAGGAACTTTTGATATGCATGCATACTAATTTAAATGTTAGGGATATGGTGCATGTTGACTTGTTCACTTGGATAAAAATACATGCAATAGTTTTGTTTTTCTTGACAATGTTACATTTGGCCTAGTAAGAGCACAAAAACCAATCTTGGTGTGCATATTATGATCGTGCAATACAATTAGGCATGGCAAATTGAAGGAAACTCTTAAGACTTAAGGAGAGTTAGTTGGGGGACCATGACATGAAAAGTTGGGAATAACAT
This sequence comes from Sequoiadendron giganteum, assembly GCA_007115665.2. NCBI lineage: Eukaryota > Viridiplantae > Streptophyta > Pinopsida > Cupressales > Cupressaceae > Sequoiadendron > Sequoiadendron giganteum. The sequence continues at coordinate 561,288,248 of CM021101.1, read as the reverse complement.
GTGCGATGCTTGTTTTGAATGCAACAAGTTCTTTGGCATGATTGCTGCATGTATAGAAGAGTGTCAACCTTCATTCTGAAGATTATCTTTTGTTCAGGTTGCCTAGTCCATACACAAGTTGTTTGAGCTCTGTGAGGTGTAAACTGAAATATCCCCTTTTTTTTTGAAAAATATCAGCACAATTCACCACTGATTAGCGTTAGCTCCAAATATAAACCAACAAGAATAGTAACCCTTCACCTTTTGATCACCAAGATCCCAATGTGGGTGAGGTGAGAGCATATAGTGCTGGGGATCGTTAGCAAACTGGAATGTAATTACAATTGAACATAGGTGACGAGCCGACCATAGAATGAAAGGAAATTACAAACTCAAACCACTTATGCAGCGAGAGTGAAGATATTATCAATTAACAAGGTGGCAAGCCAGCCATGAATCCACACTTCCACTTATTCAGTGGGGGGAATCTAAACATAAGTGCTGAAAGTAAAATAATGACTCAACCACTTCTTCAGTGGGAGTAAAAGATATAGAAAATAAAGTGTAGAAATTAAATAGCTGATTAGTAGTACTAAATCAGCATTACAATTTTAGCTTCAGCTGCACAACAAAGTAAAGATGTATTCAAGAATTGCAGTATGTTAGAGAATAATCCCTAACTGAAACAAGATGCTATAGAAAATAGAAAATATAACATAAATCAGAAAATTAATAGATCTGATCAGAAAAAACAAGTACAGAAAATCAGATCAGCAAGTTAGAGATTCACCAAAATGTCTAAGTTACTGGTTCAGGTTCAGGGACGGGTGCGGGTACAAGAACCCGGTATGTGGGTATGTGAAATTTTTTTTTAGGGGTTTGGGTACGTATATATATACAAAAAAATAAGAGAAATATACAAAATTGTAAAACTAAATCATTTCATAGTTCAGAGTATGATACTTGATCATTGATCAATGCCAAATGCCAAAGATAAATATTAAATCCCAATTGATAGTTGAAAAATATTCAAATAAGCCATATCAATGATATCATATATGTCTATGTTCACAATTCCAATGGAAATCATCACAATTATTGAATTACAAAATGTAGTTCATGAAACATGATTCAATGCTCATTGTTCATCAATCATCAAAAGGATTATCAAAAAAATAAAATCATCGTGACATGGATTTTCAGCGGCTTCAACTTCAAGATCATCATCATTTGAACCCAAAGCGGTTCCACTTGCACTAGATGCACCATGTAGTATGTCATCATTATCATCCACATCATCCATAGTGGCTCTAGCAAGATCTTGAATGGTTACATCCAAGTCAACAGACTTGGGTGCTACATCCCAAAGCTTCGCTGCCCCCTACTTGTATTGAGGATCCTTACGTGACAAAAGACGCTAATTGGAATGAATATACACCAAGTCTTCAGCTCTTTTTGCAGCCAAGCGGTTACGCTTGGCTGAGTGGATAAAGGAGTATGTACTCCAATTCTATTTAGTGGCATAAGAGCTTGCAACCTGGAGAGAAAACCAACAAAATAAAAAATAAAAAATGCAAGATAAATTCAAGAATGTTAAGTGTTAAATTCTACAATACAAGTGGCGAAAAAAAAAAATTACTTGAGAGGATCTTGATTGCAAGAGGTTGGAGGTACATATAATCTTGACCGTGGAGGTACCACCATGTAATAGCATCCATTTTGTATTGGTCTTTGACAATAGAAGGGGTATGATTTTTTCCTGAGATAAACAATCCAAATTCTTTCGTAACACTTGTCTACACTTCTGGATCAGTGAAGAGTCTACTAAATGCCCTCTTATACCCATTAGCAACTTCAGAATCTCTATATGGCGGTATTCTCCCTGGGATAGAAAGTACTTTTGTGGTATAGTACCTCAGAGATAGGGCATATGCAAGGAGGTGCAATGGTGTTGTCATCTTGTTCCAACGATGAAGAATGATTGCTTCCACCCTTTTGTAAAAGGTGTCTTTGGGATCATTCTCTCTCTTTTGTATTTCCATTTTTATTTTCTCCAACATCGTGTCTATGCGATCATAGACATCCCCCCAAGCATGGTTCATCTGTATCAGCAAACCGAAGCATAGACATGATAGGTTCGGTGAACTCCAATACATAATTCACACGATCCCACCAATCATCATCCAAGATCAATGCCTTGACCTTTTGGGCCCTCTTTGAATTTGATTGCTTCCATATACCCCTTTGGTTGCTAATAACCATTTGACTCAATGCCTCTTTCACCTTCACAAGTCGTCTCAAAACAATTGTGTGAGATGCAAACTGGGTCTCAGCAACCTAAGAACATGTTAATAGTAAGTTAATAACACATTTAAAATATGTAAATAATGCAAAAAAATATTTTATTCAATTATGTAAAACATGACATAAATGAAACTAAATAAATTAAATTTACCTTCAACAATTCCAATCTTGAAAAATTTCTGAAAATTGCTTGACATATGGTGGTTTGTCACAAACATCTGGATCTCCCCAGCCTCCTGGTATATTTCTTTCACCCACTCTATTTGGTTGCCAATTGCTTGCATCACCAAATTGAGGGAGTGTATGGTGCATGGTGTCCAAAAGATGTGCTCATATCTAGCCTCTACCAAAGCACCTGCAACCTTGCAAACTTTTGCATTGTTCGTAATTACTTGGACAACATTTTCATTACCCACCATCTCTATGGAGTCAATGAGAATCCTGGAAATGAACTTTGCATCTTTCACTTCCCCTTCACAGTCAACCGTCCTCAAAAACATTGCCCCCTTGGGGGACACTGCAATAACATTGATCAATGGACGGTTTTTACAATCTTTCCATCCATCGGAAACAATAGATACACCTGTTTCAATCCAAGAATCTCTAATTGGTTTCAGTTGGGCCTCTATAGATTTCTTCTCTTTTTGCAATAAGGTGGTACGCACCTTTTCATACCCAGAATTTGTGAAACCAGGAGGTGCACTATTTATTGTTGACACCATGTCCCGCCAATATGGTGATCTCACCAAATTGAATGGAAGACCATTGGCATAGAAGCAACATGCAATTTTTTCTTTAGCAATATCTCTTGCCTCCATTTTAAATGCCCTCTCCAATGAACCTCTCTTGCGGGTGGTGATTTGTGGTTCTTCATCTTCATCTTCCGTAGAGGGCATAGGCAAGAAGGGATGTTTGGAGGCCGTAACTGTCTGAGAGGGTAATGTCATTGTTTTTTCTTTTCAAAACTATAACCACTTTGTTTTCCTTTTGCAATCAATTTGTCAGCATCTTCCTGTTCTTTTATAAATCTTGCTATTTGTACAACAGGCAACCCCTTCTTATCTGGGCCCTCACACATACTAATCCCTTTACCACCAGGGCTCATAAAATGAAGTTTCACTCGATAATAGGAGCTATTATATTGTGTATTGCAAAAATTACACTTCCAAACAAACCCCCCACCTCTAGGAAGTTGTGAAACTCTTGTGGTATGTCTCCATAAAGGAGATCCTTTATCAATTTTGAATTTTTGACTTCCCTCCCCACCCATTGAACTTGGACTACTAGCCATTGTTGCAATCTATAAAAAAAAACGAAAAAAAAAAAACTTGAAAAACTTCTTCACAAACTTGAAAAAATCCATCAAAAACTTGAAAAAATTCATCAAAAGACTAAAGAATAGGGTTTAAATGCATACCTTAAACACTCAAATCTCCTTTGTGGAAGCTATTTGGCACTCCATAATCGATCTCCTTCGAATACAATCACCTCCCTTCAAAATTCCAAGATGGAGAGGAAATACGGTGAGAGCAAAATGAGAGGTAGAAATGAAATGTATGTGTGTTTGAAGGCCTCATATTGGGCCGTTTTAGGGTTAGGAGGAAAAAAATAATAAAAAAAGTTTTTTAATCGAGTTTGGGTCCACTTTTTTTGACTTGGCCCATGGGTCACTTGGGTTCGTGTTGGGTGTGCATAGGGTGTGCGCCCAACACTGTGGGTTTACATGGGTGCGCGGGTGTGCGCACCTTGGTGAAACCACAGTGTTGGGCGTGCACCCTGTGCGCACCCAGCACGTACCCGCAGACGAACTCGAACCGAGTGCATACTCGAACTGGGTTCGTACTTGAACCGGGTTCGGGGCCTGTGGGTATGAACCCTGCATCTTAGCAAAATGTTCATAACTTGCTCCAAACTTCTCTGTTTGATGTGAAATTGAATGCAAATGAGAGCTAGAAGTTGGGCGACCAAGTACAAGGAGAGAAAATCCACCAATCAACATTGCCCCGAACCCTGCATCTTAGCAAAATGTTCATAACTTTCTCCAAACTTCTTTGTTTGATGTGAAACTGAATGCAAATGAGAGCTAGAAGATGGGCGACCGAGTACAAGCAAAGAAAATCCATCAATCGACATTGATTTATTAATGCACGCTTCCCAATGCAGCCACAACAAAAAGTACAACCTCTAGAAATGGGCGACCTGCTCTAGAAATTCAAGAACTCGCTCTAAAAATCTGAAACTTTGTGCAAAGGGGCTCCCTATCATAGGAAAACCATAGAGCCAATACCCAGAACCATAGAAAATTCATTTGGTGAGTTATGAATGAAAACGTGCTACAGCCAAGCACGAACCAGCAACAGAAAAACAGATTATACAACAACAATCTGTTTTAATAAATCAGAAATTGAGGCTCAACCTGCACTCCTGAGTGAAGCACAATCTTCAGTATGTCCAGCTAGGTACTATCTTTCAAGCACGAAGACTGGAAGGAAGAAACTAGGAGGTATGCGTTCCTCCGAGCAAGCTTTGAATTCAATTCAACAACATTTTGACATAATAATTTTTCCATCCATGCAAATGAAGGAGCAAGGCCTCAATAAATAGACTCTTCTTGGTAATTGAATCACCTTTGTAATCTCCAAGAAAAGAATACGAAACACTTCAGCTACTCAAGGGGGACGCCCAACCTTTTTGGAGAATATAAAATATTAATCAACACACTTTATTCCTTTTCCTAGGTGTCTAGAAGGAACTTTAGCAAATATTTTAACTTTAAAATATTTAATTCTTCACTTTAGGCATCCAAGACAAGTCCCCTCTTTAAAACAACCTGAAGTTGATTGCCTAGCACGGGGTCCAAAAAGCAACACTGAAAAATGACTAAGTTATTAAAACTTAGCTCCAAGAGGAATGAAGAAGCCAAGGTCCAAACTGAATTGCCTCACTATCAAAAATAGAATGATGGATTGGAAATGATTGAGCTATTGCTAAGTGACATTGCCAAAAATAGAACTTACCAAAAATAGTTAACTGCTATAAATAGTAAGTGTTTCCAAACTCCATTTGAACACAAACTGAGCAGCCGTCATGACTTACTAAAAATAGTAAGTGTTTGGAAAGGTTGATAGAATCAGATGCATGTTACACCCCTTTGGAGGTCTCTGAATACCCAAAAAAACCCAAAAACCTTTCTTGCATGCATAGTACCAGATAGAAATGCATGTTACCACACTCTGAAGCTCTCCAAAAACCCAGAAAGCTCCAAAAAGCTCAATGCCAAAGTCCTGCATGCAAGCCATCAAAAGCTCAACTAAAACCTCCTATAAAATATGAAACCTAATTTCCACTTTTGACTAGCCTACTGGCCTTCGGAAATAGGCTATCAGTCACTGAAGAGCGTAGGGCTGAAATGGGGACATTACATAAACCTACACCCATAAGTCTAAAGTAGAAATAACACCATGCCTATTTCTATTAGTGGTTTCCTATCATTGTTGTTAGAGTTTTGATTTGCCACTTGGGAGAACTTAGGAAGGTAATATAATACCTTGAGTAGAAGTTTTGTTCTCAATGGCTGTGAAATACCATTGGTATCTTGCATAGATTCCAAACCATAGGGCTTCGGTGTTGTGCAAGAGGTTGTTCTATTGGCCAACTTTTGTTAGCCATCATAGAGTGTAAGCTAGAGGCGTTGGTTGTGAGATGGCTCCTAGATTTACATCTTAGAAATTACAATAAACCACAATACAATGATCAAGTAGGTGGTGTTTTTACAATACAACAATTTTACCAATTTCGCTTGTATATATAACAGAGTCCCATAACCTTCCAATCCAAACTATGTCAAACATTATAGCTTTGCCAAAGCTTGTTTCTCTCTTAATGAATCCCAAATTACTTGGCATGGCCACCAATCATGTAGCAGTAGCAGCTGCCTCAATGCAAGGCTCAAAATCCTTTTGTGATCGTACTTTATCCTGGAGAATACATGATTTAACATTAAGATTACACTAAAAAACCTCTCAAAGCACCTAGGCCTACACCCCAATATGGCTACAATAACACTAAATATTTAGAACAAATTTTTTTTTTGGTTTTTTAAATTGTGTTGGGGCTTACAAACTACATATTAATGATGTGAAGATTTGAATTCACCATGTTGCCTTTCCAGTTGCAAAACCAGATTTAAGCTCTATATGACAAATTGCCCACTTAATAAGAGAGGAAAATAAAGCTGCTTTATTTATAGCAATAACTATTTACTACTTAATAAAAATAATTTAAAATGATATGTATAATTCAGTAGAGAAGGGCCCATAGTCGCTCATCACTAGTCTTTGCGTTCTCCTTATTCTACACAAATAAATGGTTTGCATAAAAAAGTTTTGGTACGACCCACTCATAATTTAAGTTGATTACTTTGTGGAAAGAGGTCAAACAATATATAATATTAATTACTAATTAGTATATATATCTTAAATACATTTATATACAATGTGTTGCATTTCAAAACTGCAAATATTAGAATTTAAAAAAATAAAAATTGTGGAGTGGTGATTGCCTAGGAAGAGTAATCTCAGCCCCAGCTAGTAGCAAGGTACTGAGAGTTTGCAGCAACTCTAGATAAGTTAGTTTGTTTATTTTATTTGCAAAATACAATGTAGTTCTTGGACTGCACATAAAATCATTGCATGTACTCTCCATGGGACCAAAAGGCTTAACTTACTTTTTTAATAGATCTTGATATGTAGGTTTGGTAGAATATTTTCCAAGAATTTAATTATTTATATTTTTTCAAGTTTTGTGCTTCATATTATTTGCAACTTAATTCAAAAGTTCATTTTATCCTTAAAAGTCAGCAACTGTGGGCATATATAAGAAAAATATTGTGTTCTTGTATAAGATTCATTTTTGAGAAGGAAAAGAGAGGAACCATAATAGATTACTTTTGAAATTTAGAAAATGATTGAAGTTGTTAATCTTGATTTGAAGTGGCTGTAAGTGTAACTGATTATTTTAAAGCTCTTATTGCATGCACCACTTGCCAAATTAATATAATTCCAATGGCATGCTTGAAGGAGATTTAGTTTATAGTACATCAGTGACCTCTGAGTTTTTAAGATGGTTATGTTTCCTCTTGTAACATTTAGGAACTTTTAGTATGAATTTTACTTCAGTAAAGATTCAGGATATATATATATATATATATACAACTTTATGATAGTGTAGTGAGGTGACTTAGTTAAAATGCTAGATAATTTTGAGATGTCATTTGATCATCATGTGCCAAGTTCAGCATAATAGGTGAGCAATTGAAGGGCCGTTTTTCAAAATGTGAGCTTGTTTGACTGTTTTTTTTTGGTTAGTTCTGTTTGTTAGATTTAGGATCAGAAATGAAAGCAGTCAGAAAATGCAACACATAAGACAATGAACACAACAAGATACCCTGGGAAAACCCTCCTACTCGAGGGAGAAAAACTCAGCAAATATATCTCTTACATATTGAAGGAATAAGAGCAGAAATCTGCTTACAACTCAGGCCCAACACAATGCTGAATTTGATACAATGAATAATAGCACCTCTTCTAGATGCAAAGATACAAATGAATACGTTTCTCCTTGAAATCAGTCTGCTGCTACAAGATGATGATCTGCTGCTCAAGTATGAACTTCTTCTAGGAATGTGAATTATGATGAATGAACTTTATGATCAAATGAATGATCATCACCTTGTATTTATACAAAACTAGGTGACTCTTCATTTGGGTTGGCCTCTTTTAAGAAACAAGGTGACTCTTCATAAAATTATTATATATAGCAAGTCTGACTTGCCTTGGTATTATTTAACCATCATTTTTAAATTTGAGAGAAAGATATCTCCCACTGCTATAACATCAACACTGTTGGTTTGTTCTATCATGTTACTAGTTGAAAGTAATATTTTAATCTAATTAATTGTGGCTTGGAATGGCTTGTCAAAATACTAATGGACATTTTCATATTTTCTAGATGTAGGTATAGTTGTTTTAAGTTTTGTGGTTGAGTAATATTTGGATATGTTGACATGATCTGGTATTTCATTACAAAATAACATTGAATGTTATTTTGTAGTTCCTATCTTTATAGGCATCTAATTATTTTGTAGCTGCATGTGCTTATTTTTCTTGTCCCTTTTCCAAATCCTTAATTTCTTTATGGTGGAAACTGTTTAGTATTGTTATATCCATAGGAATTCATAATGAATAGAGCTCATTGTTTCGTAAAAGTTTAAAATCAATTTCATATGTTACTGAATCCATATTAGATGCTTTAGAGCATGATTACTCTTGGGTGCTGTGTCTTTTATTATTGAACTTAAACCTACACAATAACATAAGCCCTGTAATTGAGTAGGACCACATGGCCAAGAGTGCAGTTCAAGGGGTTGTGCTTTATAAGTTAGTAGGGTAAATTTTGAAGAGCTTGACCTAGATTCAAAATTGACTTACTGCACTAAGATGATTCATAACTCCATGTCACACAGGGGGAGGTTGTAGGGTAGCTATTATATGTTACATTTGAGCATGACTAATTTCCATAAATTTAAAAAATATGGCTGCTGTATTGACCTTCCATAATATCCCATGTTCTGTAATATAAAAAATTTGGCCAGAGCTTATCCTTAGAAGTATTAAAGATGACCCACAAACTCATCCTAGATATACCCAGGAAAAGTCTAAGCCAACAGGGCATTCTTATCAACCTGGAGAAATGTACAGTATAACCAAATGAACACACTGTTTAATTGAAGTATTCAATAAATTATAAAAGTAGAACAAGTGCTACCAAGTCATGAACACCATTGATGCTCAGAAGAGCTACTAGGAGAAATTTAGAACATAGAGTTCAATCGTGACCATCCATTAACCGGAAAAGTAGAACAACTGCTGGCAGATCATGAATTTTACCACTGAGTATCAGAGGAGTGTCATTGTGAGGAGATAGGGCACACATATTAACAAGGAGAAACTTATGTCGCAATGCAAAAGATAGAGTTCAGTCGTCAGCATTTTGTAAGCCAGAAAAGTAGAACAAGAGCTAGCAGATTATGATCACCATTCATGTATGAGGAGGAGTATCATTGTGAAGAAGCATGGCATTATATCAACAAGGAAAAATGTGTACAGTGTAGCTCAATGCAAAACATATGGTTAAGTTCTAGCATTCTGTAAACAAGTAAAAGTTGAATGACTGCTAGCAGATCATGATCACCATTGAGGTCTAAGGGGGGACATCATTATGGGGAGGTCCAAATTATTCTGGTGCTCACTTCTTTTGCCACTTGTTAGCTCCTCATTTTCATTTGGAAGGGGTCAATTTTGGTTTGGACAAACTTACCATTCAGCATTAGATATTGCTCATGTTCAAATTTCAATAGTGCTGAAGGGAGGGAATGAATAATTTAGTAGTGTTTTTCGAAAAATGAGTTAAAACAGTTCAATAAATTGACATAGAAATTGAAATTAATGTTCTATGACATATATTAATTCAGCTAATGACCAAAACTGGCCAGTGGAAATATATAACAGTATGCAAGAGTTGTAGAAAAGTAGGAACTTATTAAACTCAAGCAAGTCCAAACAGAAAAAGATACAGAAAACGTAAGGAGAGAGGATAGTTGGTACAGTTCAATAGCTAATCAGCCTTATTATATGAGTTTACAATTGTAAAGCTAATCCCAAGGACTTGTTGAATAATATCCTCTGCTAATGGCCCAGGCTAATGGGCATTTGAAGAGTATATTTTCTGTGGGGGATGAATGTATATTGTAAGGGTGCGTACACTTGTGGACCTCAAATTGATGTTTTTGTATTGAGCATAAGCTTTTTCATCTGATTGTTATGCATCTGCCATGATGTGCTAGTTTTAGTTTTAACAAAAATTCCTTTTAAAGGATTGTTTTGAAGTGGATGGCTTTGCATAATAATTATTACATAGTGTTCACCTGTTAGAGTCTACCTTTCTCTTGTTAATTTCTTTTGGTTCCTAGATTTAGCTATAAATGTTTTATCTTTGGTTGTTGGAGTCCTGTTAGCATTCCTGATTAGTTATTGCAATTTGCTGTACCTTTTGAGACCCATTTGTCTACATTGAATTTTGACTATTTGTAGACATCAATATAATTGTATTATCTTCTCAAGTATGATATACATTCATTTCCTTCTATGCGATTCTTGTGTATAGGCTAACAATGCAAGGAAGTCCAAGTCCTAATGCACAGTCACCTGCTAGTACTAGACTATGGAGGCCAGCAGCCCAGAGAAATTTGAGGAATGCATGGTCCAAGATTGTTGGTCAAAAGGCTGCATGGACTTCTACATCATCGAAAGCCCTTAAAGTTGCATCATCCCTTGTCAATGCTCATCTTTCTTCAAGGTAATTCATTTATTATGCTCTTTTCTTTTGCTGGGGATTGGATAAAAATTAGCATAAATATTCTTGCAGGTACATGTCTACCATGGATTTGGGAATCCTCAAGGAAATTGATGGTATTTGCGATAGAGCTCAATCAAAGTTGTTGCGTCAACAGGTGAACAGTGACTTAGTAACCTTTTCATTGTGTTGGAATATTCTTGTTTTAGTTTGTGTACAATTTATTGGATTCATGATTTTTTAATTGCATGATCAAATCATGGTATCTCTGTATGTGTTGTAATGCTTTCCGTTACCTCTTTTTTGCTCGGTAAAATAAATTACTCAACTTCAGAAAGTTTTGAAAAGATACGCAGTATTACATGTTGAGCACGTGTCATGTCCCCTTCTCAAAATTAAGATAATTAATAATATTATTTAAGTTGGGTCCAATAATATCTAATTTCAAGGCCAACATAATAATATTATCACAGTTAAAGTAAAAGGTGTTTTTAAACACTAGTATTAAAATAAATAGTATTTTTAAATACTTACAATAAAAAATAAAATAAAGTAAGAATTAAAAGTATTTTTAACTACTTGGAGGGAAATTTAGGACCCAAGGGCCCAATTTGAAAAGGTATATCAAGGAGGTGCCTATCTTCATTTGGGGACTACCATTCAAGTTATTGTTTACATCGAATTTTCAGATTTGGGCAGCTTGTTCAATCTAGGGCATCCAAGGATGAAAACCCTCAGCTTGTTTGGGGTTTGAGAGGACGAAAACCCTCTTGGATTCCACGTTTGGGATCAAGGATGAAAACCCTTGCTTTCAATTTTGGGTGATTTCCATCTAGGGATCACAATTGTGCTAATTTGTGAGGATTTGAAGACATATTTCAGTTTGCTACAGTGGCTATAGAGTTGTTGATTTTTGGAGATTTCAAACAAGATCCCAGCAATAGGTGAATTGAATTTGCATCAACAAAACATATTTAAAGTTTAATATATTTGAGTTTCAGGTTTTTGGAGGAATTTGGACAACACTTGGTGTTGGATCTGAGTTACCATAGTTGAGTGCCACATTGAGGAAGTAAAATTCAGATATTTAGGGCAACTTCCAGTCAAACTAGCAGATGCACTCGTCATTTCAGTCATCACTTAGCATGCAAATGGAGGCTAAATTCACTTTCTGAATCGTTGCACTTGCTGATGTTCCCAAGATAAAAGTAATTTTTAGCAGCATTTTTGACAAAGTCTTCAAGGGTTTCAAGTCAGATCTAAATTTTCCATACTAGCTGTACATCTCCAGCCAGCTGTACCAATCAGGGGTCCAATGAAAAAAATGTCACATCCCCTTGCACAGCCCAACTAAACCATGGGTCACACAGTCTACAAGCAAGCTGATCGGTACCCCTGGGAGAAAGAGATCACCATCATTATCAGATCGAATGAATTAAGAGGAGTAAACAGAATCGTTAATATTAAAGACAATATTTATTATTAATATATTAATTGTCTTTAATAAATAATCGATTAATTAAGAAGGCAATGGGGTGCCTCTAACAAAAGGACATGACCAAATAGAAAGACGCTACCATACACCCACATAGATATAGAGAAAGGGATCCATTCATAGAGGGGAGGGAAATAGAAACAGGAAAAGGGACATCCGCCAAAAGAAGATACTTTAATAGCTACGTGATTCTTAACAGGTGTATTCCTACCACTCAACATACTGTTGATCAGATACTTACTGCATTAATTAATCTTTCTTGTGACAGCGATTTGAGGTATTTGTATTCTTCGATTAATCACCATAGCGATAGCCTGATATAACTACATCAATAGATTATTCTTTATAGCAGTGGTCTGATATAACTGCATTAATAAATTATCTCTTATAAAAGCATTGATTGATTATTCATTTATAGCAGCAAATGTTCAGATCGATTACTGATGGTTCATAGACCAGATCACACACACACGTTGGCACCCAATCTGTTATATGTGCATTGACTGACTTGCATAGATCTAATCTTATATTGCATTAACTGTTATCTTATAAGTGTTGTCCTAATATCTACTATCAGTTGCTTTTGCATACATCAATAGGATTATATAAGCATTAGTATCTGTCATTTCTTAGGCATGGATCTAGATGTGGTCTTGAGAAGCCATAACATGTATTGCATATTACTGCCTAAAGATAAATCTGAGTGTTTGAATTTGTTTGAAAACTTGCTTGGGGGAAAGGGCCTGAGAAAGCGGTGCGTGCCTAGAGATCTCATTCAAGTTCCGCCCAATCTTAAGGGAAGGATGGGCCATGGAGGAGTGGAAGTCCCACTCAAGTTCTGCCCAATCCAAAGGCAAGGATGGGTCATGGAGGAGTGGAAATCCCACTCAAGCTTTGCCCAATCTAAAGGCAAGGATGGGCCATGCAGGAGTAGGGGTCCCACTCAAGTTCCACCCTACTTAAGGAGAGGTTGGGCCATGGAGGAGTGGAAGTGCCCAGATTGCTTGTGAGCTTTGCCTGATTCCAGCAGTGGGCAAAGTGTCTTCCGAGGTTGTGACATGGATGGGGAAAGCAGGTACAAGTCGCCAATAGGGAGAGTTGTGGTATACAACCTCTTAGGCTTGGCATATGGCTTCAGGCGGACCCACCATGTTACTCCCTAGAGTAATAATTTATTACGCTTTAATTAATTACATCATACTGGTTAATCAATTAAGTCACTTATTCCTCTAGTTGCTTAAGCTAAACTTAGGCACATTAATAATTGATTAATTATTAAGTGTGCACACTAGGGTTTCATTTAGGGTTTCCCCTTTAGGGTTTCTTGATCTCCTTCATAAGGATTGATCTCTTTGTAATAACCGAGATTCTAATAATGCATTTTACACTTTGAGGTTTGCAGAACATCTTCTTGGTTTTGCATGTCTTTTGCATGTGACAGGTATCCATTTGCATGCAGGTGATCTTGGATTCTAACATGGTATCAGAGCTCCAGACCTGCCGCTGCCTATTCGTGATCTGAAGATATGGCTTCTCAGTGAGTTTCAAGTGCAAGGGTTTCCACAGGCATCGCTTTTTGCAAGATCCGGGGTAGTCAAATTTTCGACACTATGGGTTCAAACGACGCCGCCATCGCGTTCGCAGCCCAAACCCTATAAACGGCCAAATCGCTCCATTTTCGAAGCAGCTGGTTTCGAGGCAAAATTTTTTAGGGAAGCCGTGACGCCTCCCTTCAAAGACGCTTCAATTTAGGCAATCTAAAAATCAAAAAATCAAAAACGCCGACTTGCCCCGTGGCCGCTTCCAGCTTTTAAACCGCCTCACACTCGCCGGTTAATCATCGGGCGCTTCACCTACTCGGCCATCACTTGGTTCCCATCCCACGTAATTCATGCTCTCACCGAGGGCTCCCTTTATCCACAGCCTTCTGGCCGTATGTGGAGAACTAGGGTTTCTCCTCAAATTTCTCGCCATACCAAGGTCACATGGGTGACCAGGGGCCTAAATTTCTTCATAGTAGCCGTATTTATGAATTTATCGCCCGCAGTGTCAATAAATTTATGCTTCAGGAACTGCTGACGCCAGCAGATCGCCGTCCGACGTGGGCCTCCTTTGCCCCTCCTAACCCTAGTTTTCTCTAAAGAAGCAGCTTTTTTCTTTTTTGCATAACTTGGGCATACGGTATCGAAATTGGGCAAACGAGATATCGCCGGAAAGCTGGTTCCGAGCACTTTCATTTGGTGCAGTTTATTTTTCAGTATTTTCCTGTTTTACTGCATTTATTGCTGGTTGAAGTCAGATGTACTTTTTATGCTTCCGAGCTCATAACTTTTTGCCACAATCTCTGATTTTCGCTATCTTTGCGGCGTTGGAATGGTATTGAGGAGCTCTATGTTGCTGTTCATGCACTTTTTTCTGTATCTGTCCCAGGTTTTTCATTATTCCAGATTTGGCCCGATGGGTGTTTTGGAGATTACTTGGATATTTTGACAGTTGGGAGAGTGCTTCTTGCATCTTTGCACTTCATTTTCAGTGATACATCATTTAATAATCGACTGCTGCTTCATAGATTCCAGAGTTGTTCCCGTTTGGAGTTTTCGAGGGTTCCGTGGCATCGGGTCTGCTGTTGCATGATTATGATTCCGATATGGTTTCTTGTAGACAGAAGTATCTTTCCTTGCTTGCCAGATTGCGGTTCTAGTGTTACTCTACAGTGTTCTTCCAGTGCTTCTTTGCAGCATGTCATATCATTGTAGGGGGGTTTTGTCCCACTGGGTTTTCCTCCTCTACCTCTTTCTTGCATTTGTAAATGGGTACCTGATCAGGCCTAGTTGCCGGGATCCATCTTTTCTTGCATGCATCTTATTCTAGTGTTTTAGCTTCTTCCTAAGTTCATCTTAAGGGGGGGTGTTAGAGTAATAATTTTATTACGCTTAATTAATTACATCATACTGGTTAATTAATTAAGTCACTTATTCCTCTAGTTGCTTAAGCTAAACTTAGGCACATTAATAATTGATTAATTATTAAGTGTGCACACTAGGGTTTCATTTAGGGTTTCCTTTTAGGGTTTCTTGATCTCCTTCATAAGGATTGATCTCTTTGTAATAACTGAGATTCTAATAATGCATTTTACACTTTGAGGTTTGCAGAACATCTTCTTGGTTTTGCATGTCTTTTGCATGTGACAGGTATCCATTTGCATGCAGGTGATCTTGGATTCTAACAACTCCTAGTTCACAATAGGTTGCATTATTGATAGTCTATAAATGTGTTGCCACGGATTAATGCTAACAAATGTATATATGCATGTTTGGGAATGTTGTTCATGGGTTGAATGCAGGTTTGCACATTCTGGATTACATCATCAAGGAGCTATTCATTTGAAAAGGTGAAAACCCTAACCCTAATTTGTTGCAATTTGTGATCAATAGGCGAATTCTAGGGAAAATCGGGATAGGGGACATTACAGTGGGTATGAAAGCATAATCCTGCCATCTTGTGAAAAAGTGGTTAATGCAAACTTACCAAAGAAGGCACCCTAGGAAGAACAACACTCGAAACAACACCATGAGCGAATAGATGAGCAACAAAATGAGAACATTCATGGAACTAACCACCCAAGCACTCATGGACCAAAATGAGAGGAATGAAAGAACCACCCAACTTTTCCTCCAAGCCATCCAAAATATGAATGGCAATAATGGAAGGGAGACAAATTCTAATCATTCTGAGAACAATAACCCCATCTCCCCAAAAGCACTCAACTCTAGGCCAACAAGACCCCCCTTCTTACCTAGGGAAGAACACATGGAAGAAGGGGAGGCAAACAAACCACCCACAGATAATGTGGATAAAATTGCAGCAGCATACCATAAATTGACCCCGAAATTAGGAGAAATATCGCTTTCAAAGACTATTGTGAGGCCAAATTAAGAACTGCCCCTAGGAAGGAAAGGAAGAGGCAACACGACAAAGACCTCAAGAATAGAGTGAGCAAGCTAACCCTCTCAAACTTTGATGGAGAAGGAAAGGCCATGACTTGTTCGTGGGTCCAAAAATTGGACACATATCTATCATTGAGCCCCATGATAGAGGAGAATTCCATTAAGTTTTCCGTGCTCCACCTAATCGGAATAGCCCATGAATGGTGGAACCATGGTCTCATTACCCAAGGCCACCCACACATCACCACCTATGATGAATTCACACAAAGACTAATCAAAAGATTTGACCAAAAGCACCCTGAGTGGTACTTTAAAGAACTCACCCAAGTAAGACAACATGGAACTAAGAGAACTATGCGACCAAATTCAAAAAACTAGCTGTCATGGTACCCGAAATCTCTCAAGAGAGACTCACCTACTTTTTTGTGGAAGGATTAAGGGGATTAGTCAAGAGCATGGTAAGTACATTAGAACCCACCAACTTAGATGAAGCAATTCAAAAAGCCATGAAATTTGAGGATAACCCACCAAAAGATAGACCTGAGAACTTCATTGTACCTTCCAAACCCCTCTACAGAGATAAAAGGCTTAAGAAGGAAGGTTCATTAACCTAAAATTGCTTGAGGGCAAGCAAATTGAGAGGGGAGGATTGACATGTCTCCTCGCACAACCCAACTAAACCATGGGTCACACAGTCTACAAGCAAGTTGATCGATACCCCTAGGAGAAAGAGATTGCCATCATTATCATGATCGAATGAATTAAGAGGAGTAAACATAAGCATTAATATTAAAGACAATATTAATATATTAATTGTCTTTAATAAATAATCGAAAATAATCAATTAATTAAGAAGGCGATGGGGTGCCTCTAACAAAAGGATGTGACCAAATAGAAAGACGCTACCATACACCCATGTAGATATAGAGAAAGGGATCCATTCATAGAGGGGAGGGAAGTAGAAATAGGAAAAGGGACATCCGCCAAAAGAAGATACTGTAATAGCTACGTGATTCTTAACAGGTGTATTCCTACCACTCAACATACGGTTGGTCAGATACTTACTGCATTAATTAATCTTTCTTGTGACAACGATTTGAGGTATTTGTATTGTTTGATTAATCACCATAGCAATAGCCTGATATAACCACATCAATAGATTATTCTTTATAGCAACGGTTTGATATAACTACATTGATAAATTATCTCTTATAACAGCATTGATAGATTATTCATTTATAGCAACGCATGTGTAGATCAATTACTGATGGTTCATAGACCAGATCACACACACACGTTGGCATCCAATCTGTTATATGCGCATTGACTGACTTGCATAGATCTAATCTTATATTGCATTTACTGTTATCTTATAAGCGTTGTCCTAATATCTACTATTAGTTGCTTTTGCATACATCAATAGGATTATATAAGCATTAGTATCTGTCATTTCTTAGGCATGGATCTAGATGTGGTCTTGAGAAGCCATAACATGTATTGCATATTACTGCCTAAAGATAGATCTGAGTGTTTGAATCTGTTTGAAAACCTGCTTGCGGGAAAGGGCTTGAGAAAGTAGTGCATGCCTAGAGATCTCATTCACGTTCACCCAATCTTAAGGAAAGGATGGGCCATGGAGGAGTGGAAGTCCCACTCAAGTTCCGCCCAATCCAAAGGCAAGGATGGGCCATGGAGGAGTGGAGGTCCCACTCAAGTTCCACCCAACTTAAGGAGAGGTTGGGCCATGGAGGAGTGGAAGTGTCTACACCGCTTGTGAGCTCCGCTCGATTCCAGCAGTGGGCAAAGTGTCTTCCGAGGTTGTGACATGGATGGGGAAAGCAGGTACAAGTCGCCAATAGGGAGAGTTGTGGTATACAACCTCTTAGGCTTGGCATATGGCTTCAGGCGGACCTACCATGTTACTCCTCCTAGTTCACAATACGTTGCATTATTGATAGTCTCTAAATATGTTGCCACGGATTAATGCTAACAATATATATGCATGTTTGGGAATGTTGTTCATGGGTTGAATGCAGGTTTGCACATTCCGAATTACATCATCAAGGAGCTATTCATTTGATAAGGTGAAAACCCTAACCCTAATTTGTTGCAATTTGTGATCAATAGGCGAATTCTAGGGCAAATCGGGATAGGGGACATTACAAAAAATCTAGAAAATATTGTTTGGCTGATTTCAAGGGAGAAACAAGGGTTGCTTGCATTTCTGAAATTTATGGAGCAGCAGGGCAAACCTTAGATCAGGTCATATAGCATTTACAAGCATTCTCAGCTAGGCCATACATTTGTACCAGGTCATACAGCATACTAGTGGGTACAAAAATGAATTGTAAAATTCTAATCAGCATTTGGAATAAGTAAACTATTTTCTTTGAGGGTGTCATTGAGTTTTCTAGCATCATAGGGTTTCATTAGCACGTTTTTATTTTTATCTACAAACTAGGGTTTAGAATTGGTGATCAATTGCCCATTGGCTGTTTGGTTTCAATTTATATCATAAACATCAGAAAGTTGTATAAAATATTGCATAATGTTAATTGGGGACATTTCAACATGGCTATTGGTTAGCATTCTTAATAATATTCACTAAATATTTGCTTGACAGTGCGTTCCATACATTTGTTTAAATTTCATAGATTGACACAAAATGGTACTTTTATACATAGAATCATTTACACTGTGCACAATCAGTTTACATCTTTCTTGAAAATACTATTTGAATTGATATTTGGCAAGGCTTGATTTATCATAAGATTTTTCAAAGGTCAGAACCTAAAGAGGTACGAATTTGAACAATATTAGAGTCAATGAGAAAACAATCATCTTGTGGCTTCTACAGGGGGAATCTCATATGTCAAATTGGTGTCTTGCTTGGCAGTGACCTAAAAAGCTACCTTTACCTTTTATATCTGCTTGACTCTGTAGCCTATAGACTCTATACCTTGAGATAAAACACAAACATTGACATAACATGCTAGAGATTTATACACAATCATTTACATTCTCCCTGAAAAATTAAATAGAAAATTAAATGACAGACTTACTCTATGAAGAAGGCAGCTGTTAGTTTCCATGCTCCATCTGGTTGTGCTCTTCATTTTCTCATTTTTATATAATTCCTAATTTAGGGGACCTAATTGTTCTTTACAGGCCATTAACTATAGAGCGATTTCAGGCTCTTTAGACATTTTATATGTGGCTGTGGCTATCTCTCGTTTATCCTCATATTATTGACTAGATCCCAGGGTTAACAAAATTCAGTTCTGTTCAGATGACATTGAAGTAGATAAATTTTGCAATTGATTATGAAACTTACTTTTTCTTGCCATAGGCTTTGTGAGTGCTTCTTCGTAGGTGTTAGTTGCTGTGCCTTTAACGTCATTCATGCTGTTGTTATATTGAATCTACCATGTAAATAATTCTATTATTATCTTCTAGTTTAACTTTTTCACACTTATATGCACAATTGAAGTGACATTGTCCTACCCCCGAAATTACGACTCTAAAAAACCCTAACGTCGAAATACAAATAAATAAATAAAATGAATAACAATATAAATATCAAAAAATATAAAAATAAATATTAACAATTTAATATTATTATAATTATAATTATCATAACGTAATATTATAATTATAATTATCAAATATAACATTATAAATATTAAAATATAAATACTAACAATTTAAATATTATTATGATTATAATCATTATAATATATAAATATTAAAATATATATTAAATTGTCCCCGCGTTAGTTTGGCGAGGGTGGCAACAATACGTGTCGCTAAGTTGGGCCCTTAGGACATTCTCTCCCAGGTTGGCACGGTAAATAGCTGTGTGCAAGGCAACATTCAATGCAACTAATGTTTGTATGAGATCACATTGGGTGAGCTGACAACATCCTGTGGAGTGATTAATGCTAGGTGGGCTATGGATTTTAGGCTTACACGTTTTATGAGCAATTTTGGCTGTTAAATTCCCATTTGAAGGCGTGGTTTGCATTCTGCAGTGTGGAAGGATGGAGATGTTGGTGAGACTCACGGCTTCTCGCAAGCTATGGGCCTTTCTTGCCAACATTTCCTACAGCAGGTTGACATCAGTATTCAAAGATTGGGATCCCCTAGTGTTGGAGGCAACACAATTGATTCTGGGGAGTGAGTTCATGGTCTCCTATAAGAGGTACTGAACGAATGTGGATATTGCATCTCATTTCGTTGCCTCTCTCCTGGACTTGGAGGTCCCCAAGGCCATGATTCTCCCGATGATGCGAAAACTAGTTATGGGTGATCTATTGGGTGGTGTGGAGGATGTGCTGATTATTGTGGAGCTAGGCATTGGGCTTTCGCGGCCACGGGATATGAATAGGGTCTTCGTGCTAGGCACCCAGGCGAAATGGTATCCATTTTTGCTGGATATCAAGGGGGAGGCGTTGCGGGAGCACATAAACTGTGCACGGTGCGGAGTTATCTTCTTGAAGCATCATCTGTATCTAGAGCCGGCGAATGGGGTCAATTGGCGTTGGCACTTCCGGGAGTATTTGTTGGTGGAGGGCATGGAGCTTGAAGAATGGTGGTCTGGTGCTATGCCTTTTGGATGTTGGTTCAGTGTTTTACACTTGACGGTGGTTCTAGAATGATTTATTGTACCCTTTTGGCAGCGGGTTGATGCGTTTTGGCTTAGCAAAGTACACGGTGTTTTGGTGGGGCTCCCATGCATATGACTTGGGTGTAAAAGAAGAAAGGTGGTGTAGTCGTTTGTAAGTGATGACATGAATTTTTTCCCTCGATGCAGTCCTGGTTTGGTATTGTGTTGTATGCATTTTCATAAGGTTCGTGTTTGGTCTTTTTGGATGTTTCTCGAGGTTGGGGTTTGGGGTTGGATGTCTGTAAAAAAAGCATGTATGGGGTTCTCAGCTCAGCCAGTTATGGATACTGCGGTGGTGGATTGTAATACTTTTTGATATTAATAAAACTTTATTAACGTACCAAAATAAATAAATATAAAACTGACATATAAAATAATAATATTTTTTAATAAGAGATATATAAATATATTATGTAAACACATAATATATTAATGATAATGAAGTGCAGCGATTAATAAAGGAAATGATATGATAGTGGCGATTCATTTCAAAGACGGCCACTATATTTATTAAGGCAGCAATGACTAGTAAAAGGCGGAGATTAATAGAAGAAGGCAGCACAAAACTTTTAAAGGGAGACCGCCATATTGAAAGAAAAGATCATCGATAGGTGAAGGAAATCATGGGCAGCGATCAATAATTAACAATCTTTAATTACTAAACAAGGCATCCATTGTGGTTGAAAAGTCATGTCCTGTCCCCACCGTGGGATATAAAAGGAGCAATATATTTGCAATCAGATGAGGGGAAGAATAAATAGAAAATAAGTCTGCAGCGGCAGAAATATATCTGGAATATACAAAAACAGATCTAGCAAAAGAATAAAGACATAGCCATAAAGAAGAATGATTATTATTGGAGCAGAAATATATAGAATGAAATATAATCAGATTTATGGAGGACAGAGATCGGGAAACAATGATCATCTGCACCCAGAGTAAACAAGGAATCACGAGGGGACAATAAATAAGAAACCTGGAATAGATTTCTGGGTATAGCAGCAGATACAAACAAAAGATGGAAAGTCATTACATATATAAATAAGTTCATATAAAATGAATTAGAAATCATTATATATATATTTTTTATACAATAATGATGCTTGCAGCAATTATTGAATCTAATAAGTTGTTATGTTTCTTTAATACATTCTTGCTAACAAAATCTTTTGAGCGTTAAGAACAGATCATCGATCAAGGAGACAAACACATACAGACCAGAAAATAAAAGAAGTCAGCGTAGTATATTCAGGTGTATTTTTTCTGCAATCATTATTTACATATGTATGCCTATTGCCTAGATGATAATAAGAATATTTAATAACTGATTTCTTGTGATAAAGTAGGTGATGTGCTTGACTGTCTGAAACCCATCTGGTAGGATGGGCCTGGGGTGGAGTGGTAGTTAGGCAAAGAGCTAATAGAGCCCACGTACAACCCCCGCCCAACTCCCCAAGATGGAAAGTGTCTTCCGAGAGTTGTGGCCTTGATGGGGAAAGCCGATACAAGTCGCCAAGGGGGAGGGCTGTGGTATAGAACCTCTTAGTCTTGGTATATGGCTTCGGGCGGACCCATCATGTCCCTTCTCCTACAATTCTAATATGTTTGCTTTGTTGATAATCTATCAATGTGATGCAATTGTCTAACCCTAACAAGCATATATACATATTTGCATATATTGTTGATGTGGTGAATGCAGGATTCCAATCCAAGATTACATCATTAAAGAGAGATTTATTAAATAAGGTGAAACCCTAACCCTAGTTTGTTGCAATTTGTGATCAATAGGCGAATTCTAGGGCAAATCAGGGTAGGGGACATTACAGACATTGTTATTGTCAGATCTTTCCAACATCATACATATTTGACAAAACGTTGCAATTTAATTTGATCTCATGGACTGTAGTCAGCTAGATATGAAAATAATTTTTCTTTGGTTGTAATGTCCCTATTTTGGAGATAGATTGGTTTAATTAATTTAATTAATTAAGTTGTCCAAATTAATAATTTTCCTTGTGGATAACTTAGTTGATTATCTTAATTAAAAGTATTAAGTTAATTATTTATAAAGTTATCAAATAAATTAAAATTAAAAGGTAACTTTATATTTAATTAATTTAATAAAGTGACTTAATAAAATATTATATCATAAAAGTCACTTAAATAAAATAATGTTCTAGAAGCTTCATGAAGGGCTGGAGAAAAAGAATAAATAGAGGGGTTGCCTAAGCTTCTAATCATCCAGATTTGATGTTGTCTTTGTTGTGGTATGCTTGTGGAGCCTAGGGTTTCTGCAGATTACTTCTTGATCATAGGAAACGAAAACTTCCTATTGATGGCAATTTTGAGGGTGTGAAATATCACTTGAATTATTGCAGCTGAGTGGGTGATACTTTAGTCATTCACATTGAGCAAAAACTTTGTGGCCTTTGGCCAAGTTTTTGAGGGAAAATCGATTGGAGCATTTTGGTTGAATATAGTTATTATTCTCATGTTATAAAGGTCGACTTGGGAGTACATAACATTTTGATATTTATATCAGCTTGCTGGGAGAGGTATGACTTCATTCATAAGAGATTCCTTTGGCATCGATTCTCACTTGGAGTTGCAGCGCTTCATTGCTGGGAGAATGGAGATAATATTGAATGAAATTTGAGAAGGATTTGTGGCAATCATTCAAAGCTTCAAGGGTCTGATCACAAGCAGCAGGGGCAGCCAAAGACCAAGGGTGATTTCTTCACAGAGTTGTCAATATATTCTGATAAAATTTGTGAAGCATTGTTAGATATATGGAAGGCTGGACGCTTCATCCTTGGAGCCAATTTCATTGTGAACTGGAAGAATCGAATCAATATGTCAGGCAGCCATCTACTTCCAGGTTCATCATAAATCATTGTAATACATTATAGTTAGGCAATTTTCAGTTGATTATACTGTGATCAGTTTGGTCTTTAGTTGCAGCTGTAGGGAATTCATTATAGTCAGATTTGGAAATGTTGCAACTTCATTTGTAAGCCAAGATTATGTTGCTGCTGTAGATGCATATGCATATTAGATTTGATATTATATTCGCATTGGAGGTAAAGCCAAGAGTCTTGGCATTTTCAATGTCATTATTGTAGAAGGGGTTGCATTTCAATAAAGGTATCATCAGTTGGGAGTGATATATTGTTGTAATGATCATTTGAATATTGTATGTGGATGCATGCCAATTGTTTGTCATAATGACTATGGCTGTAGAAGTTCTTAGTTCATGATCAGCTTGTTTGACAAGTGTTTGTATTAATGCTACATGCTGTAGTTGCATACTTGCTGCCATAGAATGCATACAAAGTGTTTGACATTATGTCTACTAGTTGTATTTGTCAATTTCAGTCATGGCTATGTGTGAGAAGGAGTCAAGAACAGTCAGCTTATCACTTCTCTTGTTTGTAAATCAATCATGCATCACTAGTAGCACTTTAAGCACTAATTGCAGCACTTTGAAGTCATTTCCAAGCAATCAGATCAGACTGATAACTCAGACCAGCAAGCTGGAAGTTTGTTAATGAACTGTTTGACAATATTCCTTGGGTGCAAAACATCATTTTTTCACACCTATATCAGTAAGGGATATTACATTGGCCACATCCCTTAGCATTTATGGGTTCTTTGTGACAGGAATTGTGATTTTTGGCTGCCAAATTGTTTGACAAAATGAGGATTCATTATCTCTAAACATTGCTGGATGTGCACATGAGACTTTGGAGAAATTTAAGCTACTAAATTGATAGGTGAAAAGCACAACTCTGCAACTATTTCTAGTGTTGAAATTGGAGCATCCAAATGGTCAGTAAAAACCAAAATGCTGCAGTTGACTATAGTCCAAATCCCTGTGTACTAAAAATTACATTTCAATAAGAGCAAATGATGTGGATAAAAGAGCTCTAAGATTTGGAAACCATGAGAATGCTATTAAATTAGTACTCTTATCCTCTAGACATTGGTTCTAACCTGATGAGATCAATCATCCATTTCCTTTGCACTACAACGGACTGAAAGACCTTCTCAGCATTATTATTAAGAAGATACCACAACACCCTTTCCACAAGAACCGAGATAAAATTTTGGAGTTCACATAGCGTACATAAACTATCAAGCTAATTCTATTAGATCTCAGAGACAAATATATATGACATGATGCATAAGCTATTCAAAACTAGAAAGAGAAGCTTGCAGAATAAAGCTGATTCTCGAAAATGGAAAGTACTCACTATCAGGCAGTTGAATCAGGAAAGCATTGATGGTTAGAAGAATCTCCTTGGAGTAGGTCACTTTCCAGTGCAAGAAAATTGTCTTTTGGAAGAACTGAAACAAATTTTGATTTAAGCAAGAGAAGGTGTACACTGCCAGTTATAAAATCACCAGGAACAGAAATGTTGTTGCTCTATGAAAATTGTCTCACACTACAGATTGGCATATGATCATAGGATTATTTAGCAATAAATTAATCTTAATTGTGAGCACCGAGCTAGAGGGGTACCCAGCAACCAAGCACCAGGGCACTGTATTTACAAATACAGGGAATTCCCCCATTTGTGAGGCTAGAAATTAAGTTTGATCTGAGAGAGAGCTGGAAACAGCAGATTCCACTCAATGATTTTTGTTTTTGATAGTCTAGAAGTGGGGTAGAAATCCAAAACTTTGAAAACAATTTTTTTTATGTATACAAAGGCCTAACATCGCACTACTATATTGTTTGATCAAATACTTATATTTCTCTACCTGCTGCCCTACCCCTCCAGTTGCCTCAGCCTCAACTTCCACCTTGAACTGTGGTTTAAATTTAAACAATGCGATAAACCTCTTACAGCCTATGTACAGTCAACTTAGCTAAGGGTATTATGAAGCAAGTTTGGCTAAGCAAGTCTCTTCCTTTGATCAAGGAAAGTATCTAGGCTGTTACATTCCTCAGCTCTTGTGCTAAATGCCAATCCTAACACCTCCTAGTTAGCATCTGTGTTTGTTAACAATTCTATCAGCTTGTTAGCTTCTGTGAAACAATGGCTAACAATTATATGTGAGGAGGGTGAGAGATTCCTAGCTTCCTTAAGAAAACTCAATTTTCCACTTAAACGATCTAATAAAATCAGTTCCTGCTCACCTGGGATAGGGGCTTCCAGCATATTTTTTCTTATTCTATTCATCGTACCATTACTTCAGTTTGAAATCCAATAGTTACAATCCTTTCTCCCCCACATTTGAGTGTGTATGGTCCTGGCTATGCCTAGTCATCTGTCTTCTGCCAGTGGGCTACCCCATAACCGGCTTAATCCTCCCAAAATTTTGCTTTATCTTCATTCCTTATTTGACATGTTATCTGTATCTAGAGACAATCGGTCTCTGTGGTATTTTATGAAATTCTAAACATGGGACTTGGGAGCTATTCCAAACGGTTGTTTAGGATACCTGGAATCTAGGTATTTATTCTTTATAATTTTACTCCATTGTTGTGAGGTGTCTGAATAAAGGCTGCAAGTTGACTTGGCTTTGAGGGTCTTGTTTTGGATTTCAAATTTTTCCAGACAATCCCTGCCCCAGATTTCTGGCTGGCATATTTTATCTCTGCTGGGAAAGGGCACATTCCTTTTCCCAGAAACCTCTGGGCAAAGGAATTTCCTTTCATGAAAATTTGATTGTTTATTGTCAGATGTCTTGGGGATGCAGGACATCCCCTGCAGTTGTATGCTGGTTATATTCTTTTTCTTTTTCTGTTTGAAGAGATTATGACATTGCATGATTGACTTTAAAGTTAAACTATCAAGAAGCAGTCTCGGATCTAAGTGTGATCAGAGAGACATTCAATGTAATATCACATGGTTTCACTTTCTTTTCATAAAAGAGGTATACCTTTCAACTCACTAGGATGCTTTTGGTTCTAATTGCAGAAAGAAATTTGAATGCACTTTAAGCATGCTTATAGTAGAAGTTAAAAGTTTGGTATGTTCTGTTTTTCAATCAGCTAAAATGGCTCCTACACTTTAACTTTTCTAGTGATCCTGTTGGATCTCAATATGTTGATATGAATGTTTCAGATTGCATGCAGACAACTCAAGTCATATATAAATGTCTTTTGGAAGAGTTAAACATCCAATACCATAAGATTTGGTAACAAAATTCCATGGGCAGTAGCTTGGTGAACATGCTAAAAGATAGTGCATTTGCATGCTTCTAAACCCTCTATTAAATTTTTGAATTTGTGACATCCGTTTATACCTGAAATTTTCTATTACATCACAACTCCTATTTTTATAAGGTGCATTAGCATAAAAAGTATAATTAAATACTCATTAGGCTCTACTTTTGAAGGATTTATTAATGACAAAGGGTGATCCCCTTGAAAATTCAGACAGATATATCTGTTGGTCTAAGTTATCTGTTTAATGTGGTCAAAATGTCTAGACAGAAGTCTGATGTTAATAAAGTAAACTGAATTGAAATTTTAAAGGTCATATTTTTTGAATACAAAATTTACGAACTTTTGATACACAATCTAAGCCGAGCTTGTTTCCGAATGCATCAAAAGTTAGCTCCTGAGGCTTGGGATTTTGATTTTGTTTTCAATCTCCATTGTTAACTAACTTTCCATTTCAACTGTAAGTTACAATTTTTTCTTTGTGGTGAGATTTTGTAATATTAGGACTTATAATAAAATATGGAAATGGTCAGTTTCTATTTAAAATTACTTAAGGAAGCATTTGCAATGTTAAATTTGTCCTTTGAACTCATCCAAAAAGTACTTTTAACAATTTGGGAATTCCCATGTTTTAGGAGGAATATTTGTGCAAACTGCGATCATGCTACAAGGATTTGGTAAGTTTCTTGTGATATGCCAAACATATTTTCTGTTCTTAAAAGAATGGAATAACTCGATTTCTAAACTATGATTTTTGAGAGGCTTTGATCTTGTATGTCCTTAATGTTAACATGTTCAAGCAAATATATACACAGTTAGATGCAGTTTTGCACATGTCCAATGCTTCAAAGTCTATGAGGACTTATGTGAAAGGATCTGCTGGCAGTCCACTTGTTGAATTTTGCAATGATTTTGGTCTTGATGGTGATAATGGAGATGGTGGAGGCCTTGCTATTTTCTCATCGTTATCTGTTCAATATTTTGGTATGCACTTTAGTCCTTAGTAGCTGATTGGTTGGCTGTTCCCCTGTATGTTAAAAATGTGGCAAGATAATATGAAAATTTTAGTGCAAGAGCCTTGTTAAAAGCAATAGCTGTTTTTGCTGTGCCTTTGTAGAATGGATTGTTCTAATTAGCTAATACAAACTCAGGTTATGATAATATGTTGAAAAATGGATGTCACTCAAAAGTACCTAGTGTGCTAAATCATTTCTGTAGGGAAGGGGGAACTATCTACAACATAAAATAACTCATTAAGAATTTATTGAGTGTAAAGTATATTAACAACTTCCATTATTAAGAATTATATATTGTATATAGAGAAAACATGCCATATGGTTGGTTGAAATGTAAGCTATCGATCTTGGTATAGGAACGGGTATGGGCATGCTAGTATTGCATTTTTTCCCTTGGGTATGGGTGGGGGTTCATATGCGCACACACACACACACGCACACATAGACGCACGCACACGCACACGCACATGCACACGCACACACACACACACATATCTAAATGGTAATGTTCAATATAACTATAAATGACCTGTAGGCTTGAATTTCACACTTTATTATGATATAAATGCAATATGAACAACATGTCAAAAATTCATATAATTGCCATGTCCATAGGCTTGAATTTCACACTTTATTATGATATAAATGCAATATGAACAACATGTCAAAAATTCATATAATTGCCATGTCCAACTTTCTACACACACATATATCTAAATGGTAATATTCGATATTATAAATGACTTGTAGGCTTGAATTTCACACTTTATTATAATATAAATGCAATATGAACAAAATGTCAAAAATTCATATAATTGCCATGTCCAACTTTCTATTGATCTCTGGATCAACACTTTCAGCATAGAAAGAATATATCCATTATGGTTTCTTGACTCTCTTCTTGATCGGTCGGGCTCCCTCAATCAATTTATGAGGAAATGCAAAAATTAGAAGGATGTAAAAACATGTGTGATATTAAACTTCTTTTTTAGTTCAAAATGAAGCATATTGGGATTAATTCATTGTAGGAATGTAGAGTACAGATGAGATCAGAAAAGTGAAACACTAGTGATCTTGTAATGTAGTGCCTTGCACGTTTCCAAATAAATGTATATTGGAATAAGGAGATCTCCTACAAAGATTAGATGGATTGCTCATTCAAGAAGTACAAAAAGAAACAAAAAGAATATT
This sequence comes from Sequoiadendron giganteum, assembly GCA_007115665.2. Lineage (NCBI taxonomy): Eukaryota > Viridiplantae > Streptophyta > Pinopsida > Cupressales > Cupressaceae > Sequoiadendron > Sequoiadendron giganteum. The sequence goes on along the minus strand of CM021101.1, from coordinate 561,259,063 downwards.
TCACATTCAAATATGACCCACAATTACAATTCAGATGGAATGATAGAGATCAGTTCAATAAATATTAACAAAACATGGATAAATAATGATATCTTAAGATCAATGCACCAAAAAAATTAATGATGCATGAACCTTCATTTGGGTTCACTTATGGTTCGGTCTAGGCACCCCTGCTACACTGTGGGTCTTTTTATACCCAGGGTTCAGCCCAAGCACCTTGGGCTGAACCTTGGCGAACCCCAGATCGTACCAAACTTGAACTGGTATAGGGGGCAGTATTGCAAAACCTGGTGCTATAGTTTGAAATTCAAAGGAATAATTAAAAGCTAAGTTGCTTGTTTTGGTTTTCATCTTGGTTTGGTTTGGGGGTTTAGTTTGTGGATTTGGGTTTGTTTCAAACAATTTCGTTTTTGCAGCCTAAAAACAGGAATTAAGTTCAAAATAGCACATAGCATCATATGATATTTAATAAATGAAACCACCTTAAATTCAAATGTCATGATAAATATAATTTGCAGCCTAAAAGGAGAAATTAAGTTTAGAATGTCACATGGCATCATATAATATTTATTATGTAATAAAGTAAACCAGCATAAACTCAAACGTCATGATAAATATAAATATTATAAAATTTTCTTTTCAAACTTTTAGTATTAAAATAATAATTCAAGTTCAACAGTCAGGGTTCAAGTGTCATATGGGGTTTTCAAAATATCATCATCATCATCATTGACATTAAATAATGTAGGACGATTTGAAGAACTACAAGTAGAGCCACTAGCACAAAAGTGTGCTTTCTATCTAGCTCCTCAATGCAACATGTTTGGAAATGGAATTGTTCAAGTCATTATGCTTTGGCGTAATATCCCACAACCTTATGTCCCCTTCATTGTAGCCATGTTTGTGCAAGAGGCGACACAAATAATAATGCACCTACACTAATTTCTATGCCTTTGTTGAGTGCAATTGGTTGTGCTTTACTAAGTGGATAAAGGGGAATGTGCTCCAATTCCACTCACATGTAGACAAACTATTAACCTATTCGATATTGAGACAATGCTAGAAATTTAGAAATTTAAAATAAAAAATGAAACTTCAAACTTGAAAGTGTTATAGACTTATCAAAATTTTATTTAAGAATTTAGATAACAAATTCACAAAACTTGTGATAAAACTTTGATTACAAGAGGTTGTAGGCGACAAAATTGTTGGCCATGGAAGCACCACCAATTGTGAGCATCCTTCTTGAACTTGTCACAAAGACTTCTAACACATTGACCATTGAAGTGTACGAACTAAATGGACTCAATTGTGACTACATACAAATTAGGATCTAGGAAGAGTCTACTAAATGTTGCTTTGTAGCCTTCAATGACTTTAAAATCTCTATATGGGGTAATCCTCGTTGGCACCAAAAGGATCTCAACACTATGGTATTTGGGATTCAATGCAAAGGCAAGAAGATGTAGCGGGGTGGTCATTTTGTGCCATCTATCTTTATTAATTTCGTGAACCTATTTGAAGAAAGTTTCTTTAGGGTTTTTCTCTTTCGCATTTATAATTGTTTTCATTTTATCAATCATTGAGTCAATGTCATCATATATCTCTCTCAAACAAGGCTTATCCATGTTGGTATAATGGATCACACTTATAATGGGCTTAGTGAAACTAAGGAGATATTCTACACAATCCTACCTATTGACGGGTGTTTTATGACCGAACCAGCACAGCATAAAGTTTCCAACGGTCACTCTATCCTCTCTTGATCAAATTATTCTGCATGCTAAGATTGCAAGAAAGATCATACGTTCAACTCCAAGGTTCCTTATGCAAGGGGATAGTCTCAGTTGGCTCGATGTGATTTTGCTGGGTATTCCAAGGGGACTTACACAATTGTTCAACTTGAAGCAGATGCAAGATACAAATGATTTGGCGATGATGCTCAGGTTCCTAGACTAACCGGGAAAATACTGAAATTAAAGGGGACAAGGATAGAGATTCTGTTTTCTACTCCTAAATGCGAGATACGAAGGCTAACTTCAGCAAGCTTCGAACCAGATTTTGCTTAGCCTCCCTTCGGACAACTTCTACAAAACCGGTGCAATCTTCAGAGTATGATGGAAGATATTCAAATCATGACCCAACGTGCAAATACCATCACAACGATGCATATAGACATACGAATCACAATTGAAGTTAAGTGCAAAGATATTCCAGTTGACCACGCAAGGCGGACCCACCGTCAGCGAGCTCGCTAGTGGTATGGATGAATGAAACTTGCTCAAATCAACAACGCATTCCACAAATATCGACTACTTGCATGAAATAAAATCTACTTTACTTAAATCTACTTGAATTGGAAAGACGAAAAGGCTTTGCTAGCTGCTCACAATAAAAGAAGGAATCACCAATCAATGAAAATTCTTTGTATTATGAGAGTTTTCCACAACAACTTCTTACAAAACTTTCAAAGGGAAAGCTTTCTTTCCTTTCCAAACTAAGCTATGCTAACTTCTAAGCTATCAAATGTCCTCTCTATTCTCTAGCTCAACTCTATCTCTGATCTAATGTCTAACTATGTTACAAATGAGGGGGGATACCCCTTCTATATCAAGCTCAGTCCAATGGACGACCTAGATTCAAATACAATGAAGGGCTCAGATTGAGCCACATATGCCCTAATTAGGGTTCTTGCCCTAAAAACCACCATAGAGAGGAGTGGAGCAATGAATGCACAAAAGATTCTCCACTCCTCCGTAGGAACCACTACGAGCAATTAATGCATATCATCCTCTTCCAGAAGATCATCATTTAGAAAGGCGTTTCCTTTCTCTTTTTCCTTGGCTGCAAAGTCAATGAACCTGGTCAGCACAGCTTCAACCTCCTGATCAAAAATCCTCGACCCGTGACCATTGAAGAGTACCAGCTGGTGAAGTCATATCTATCACCCTCCTGAATTACGCCTCCCCCAACCAAAGTTTGTAAGGGCATGTGCATCAAAGCCTCCAGGCGAAGAACAACCTTGGTCTGATAGATACAAGCCTCACCCCAAGCCTGGTTAACTGCATCCATTCGCACCATAATGTCGGAGGCCTGCCAATAGGCATGAGCAAGATCCTCCATAAACTTTTTTGTCTCAGTACGAACATTGGCGACCCACTTGTCTGCCTCCTGTACCATCCTTCTCAAATCCTCCAAACCACTGACTGACTCTCTAGGAAATTCAGTTGGGAGCTCAATTGCTAGATTTTCTTGCCCACAAGGACGGGACAAGTGTTGTACATAACCAATTAATGTTTTGTGCTCCATTTTCAATCTTTTGTACTTGCCTTTAGCGCGGAGCAATCTGTCCTTGAGTGCCTGATAGGAGTTATCGCACTCCTCAATTACCTGTGCTCCAATAGGGCGACCAAGCTCCATGGTAGTGATCACATAGTTTTTCGGAACAGCTTCATCTTGATCACATTCCACCCTAGGTACAGCCACGTGAAGTGTACGAGAGCCATCCTCATTTGTTGAAATCTTAGAAAACTTTCTAGCCTTCTTCTTTGTTGGGGGTGCACTCATCCTACTCAAGAATTCTTCCATCTCAACTGCTGGATCAGTTTCTTCAACAGGATTGCGTCTCATCCTGTCCCTTAGCCATTCTGGCACCTCCTGCTGCAAATCAGAAATAATGAAGGGCTGTTCATTCCTGGCCTCTACTTCACGAACTTCTTCCATGCCCTCATCTTGATGAGGCCTGTCAATCTCTATAGGCTCGGTATCTCTTGAACTTTGGGCCTCCTGCCCTGTAGTAGTGTCATCTTCAAGAGCCGCCTCAATCTCACGTTGGATATGAGAATTAGTGGCCGTTTCTTCTTCTATCTCTTACTGATTTTCTTCCCTAGGCACATTGATGCTTTGGCCAACTGACTCCCTATGAGGTGGCTGATTTGCCTCCTGTAACTCCTGTTCTTCGTTTAATTTTGCTCTTTGATCAGCAAACAAAGAAATCTCCTGCATGCTCGGAGAATGTACCCTTGACGGCGTACGTGATGCCTCCTCAATTCTTTGAGGCTCAGGTTGGACTGGTTCTTTTCCTTGTGGCTCTGGAGCTTGAGCAACCTGTCTCCTCTGCCTAGCAGCTGGTTATCTATGATCTCCCATTAAATTGTAAGTAAGGGGAATTGACCTGCCCTTAAGCTGGTTCACACACCTCTCCACCCAACTCCGTGTGAATGTCAAGACTGGAATGCAGAGCGTATCCAAATCTGTAATCTCAGGCTCTGACCAATCCGGAAGCGGGAGTGGCGTGTTCCTTACTGTTTCATAATCACCCTGTATGACATTTATATTCTCTTCTACCTATCTGGCATCGGGACAATCTCACATTCTCTAATCATGTCCAGTGGTATCCTTGATAACATCCTTTTTCTAACTTCAACCTCGTCCACTGCACTCGCCCAAAAGTCCTCAATTTGTGCCTTATGCCTGAATTCCTCAAACAGTATACATCTGATATTTCTTTGAGGGTCGTAATGCTGTCTGCTGGTGTGATAAGAGAGGTGGAAGAATTGGAGCTCATTCTCTGCTTCCCTAGCTGCCTGCATCGATGGACAAACTTCATTTAAATTCCCCATGGTAATAGGGAAGTCAAGTCCACCCTTCTTCTTCTTCTTCTGAATCTTATTGTAGGCAATGAGTTGCCTAGATATTTCTAGCATCACAATCCTGTTTGTGGGATATTGGGGCAATCTGTATGGGTAAGATGAAAACCCCTACAGCCTGATTTAAGTAAATTTTGGAAACTGGATAAACCAACATCCGTATTTTTCAATCAGCTCTTGTGCCTCCTTGGATATTCTGTGATGAGTTCTTTGCTGTAGCGTCCTTGTTATATGCATCGTGAAGGCATCGTTGACCCTCTTGTAATTTGAGGTGCTTGTCAAATGCAACTGCGGACAAGCCTCATGAATCTTGAATTGCTGAGAGCCACACCCAATCGGCTCCTTGTATGATATCCCTCTGTATCTCGTCATCTAGGTCAGCATGTAGACGATATATGAGCTCATATAAAACATCTTCGTTCTTCTTAGACTTCTGAGTTGCTCATGCAAATTGTCACTGATCATCAACGCCCAGTCCACGTACTCTTTTCCTTCCAGCACAAGGTTGATGTAGTAGAACATCCAAGGTTCAAAGATGAATGTTTGGGGGCACCCTCCGACTCTACTAAGCATCATGATTAAATCACAAAACTCCTGCTTCAAGTCTTCTGAAATTATTTGCTTTAGCAGCTTTGTGCGAGTTGGCTTAGGCTTGTTCATCCATCTAGAGTTTATCATGTTAGCACATCGATCAAATGTGGATGCATAAATTCTTTCAGCCCTCTCCCTTGTTTTGTAAACCATCTTTTCGTAAGGTGGAATTCCAAATGCTTCCCCAATTGCCTCAGGCATGAGGTTGGCCAACAGCTTGCCATTAGGTGAGATGATAGTTCTCTGCTCTGTGTTGTAGCAATTTGCACATTCCATAATCAGCTCCGGGCACCGAATTGCTGGTGGAAAACCAACAGCTGTATAAAGTCCACTTCTGACAATATTGTGTGAAGTGGCTGACGGATGATGACCTCCAATCCCCAACATTCGTCTTCTGAAAGTCTCCAAGTTGAAGGAGCCAAGATTTCTATCACTTAATTTGCCCAGCTTCGAAGAAAATTTTGACTCTGGCAAGAAACACTTGCTCAATTTCTTTATTACAGCTTGTCTTGATGTACTTGCCTTGCTGGATTCAGTATGATTTTCCCTGCCAGCAGCTCTTCTACTTGCTTCAGCCATCCTGCAACAATAAAAAAAACATTCATTAGAATATAAGACTTAGAAAATAACATCACTTTGAGGGTGCCAGCCGAGCTCTGAAAAATAAGAGGTTTCAGCACTTGAAATTTCTAACTTCAAACCTCAACGCCTTTCAGCAAAGTCACACCTCAACACTTAGAAATTTCTACTTGCAGCAACACAACTTCCAACACTTAGAAATAATTACTTGCAGCAACCCACTTCACAAACTTCCTCCTCTCAAGTTCACACTTCTTCTCCTGCAGACTTCAAGTTTGCACTCAGTAGCTGATGAAGAAAATTAAAAGAACTTGAATTCTTATAGCCAAGTCGAATTCTGGAAGAGGCTAATCTTAGCAAACATTTGAATTTCCGTTTTCCCTCCTTTGCCAGTCGCAACACTTGTCACTTGAAGCATCGAAATATTTGACTTATAGAACTTTGAAAATTTTATCTCTCCTGCATAGGCATGCTTCATCATGTTTGTACTCTGAGATTTAAAATATTAAATCAAATATTCCTCATAGAAAATTATCTCAACTAGCTAAGGCATTTTAATTCCGTGCTTACTCCGGCAAAATTATTCCAGACATCTAGCTTCAATTCATAATCCAAGGCATTTTTTGTAAAAACATTTTTTTTATTTGCCTTAGAAAAATATAATTTTGCCTAGGAAATTCATTAAACAAGTGCCATGCTAAAATCTCTGTCTGAAAATCTTGAGTAAGGTGTGAAAATTTTTAAAATCATCTCCCAATGGGAAATATCCAAGACCCAAAAAAAAATTCTCCCCAGAAATCATAATTTCCATGTATATCCAGATGAAGGGGGAAGTTTAATTTTATTATTTTTTTTGAAAATAATAAAATTGCTAAGGTTTATTCCATTTTAATTTTGAGTGCACCCCACACTTGTATTTTACTCTTCATGCCTTAGGCGTTTTTCCTTGTTTTCCTGAAGAAATTCTCTTCATGTTCATGGGTGCACTTCACCTTGCTCTTGGAAATTTTGATATTACCTCCCTTGGGTGTATTTCCCACTTTCACCTTGCAATGCCTTAATTTTTTTTAATTTAATTAACTTACCTTGTAGCTTTGGGCGCATTTCACACATGCTACTTCCATTTACCTCTTAGGCATTTCCACGCCTTAGCATCTTACCTTACCTCATTCCTCCACTCTTTGCTTTGAGGGCGCATTTCCTATGTGGTGGAGGAACTTTCAACGCCTTGAATATTTGTCCTTCACTCCCCTTGTAGCCTTGGGCGCATTTCACCTAGGGAGGAGGAACTTTTTAAACTTAGAAACTTTTCATGCTAGCTTCACCTTCTTTGGGCGCATTTACCATGTGGTGGAGGAACTTGTTCAAGCTTGGGCACATTTCACCTAGGGAGGAGGAACTTTCAACACCTTGAATAATTTGTCCTTCACTCTCCTTGCGGCCTTGGGCGCATTTCACCTAGGGGGGAGGAATTTTTTAAACACTTAGAAACTTTTCCCAAGCCTCATCTTCTTTGGGCGCATTTACCATGTGGTGGAGGAACTTTTATGCCTTGGGCGCATTTAGAGGTGTGTGAAGGAACTTTTTCAACACTTAGGATTTTCTTCAAGCCACGCCTTCCTTGTAGCCTTGCAAGCTGGGCGCATTTGGAAGTATGAGAAGGAATTCCTCATGCTTAGCATTTTATTGCCTTGACTTCACATCTTCTTTGTGGGCGCATTTCACCCTTCCTCCTGCTAGTTTTCATTTGTGGACTTAGAATTTTCAATGCCCTCAGCTACCTCTTGCCAGTTTCATTTTTAGCAAATTTCGGAGAAGTGTGGATCTCCATGGCTTTTCACCCGTTCTAAACCTGGGGTTGGCTTGATATGCCTTTGTGGCCTTGCTACCCTGTTTATACCTGTTGCCCAAGCTCATCTGCTTTTTTTAGCCCTCCTGCTATTTTTAGCAAACCCTAAAATTGCTTGACTTCTGCAACTTTGTTTGACTTGAAACTTGCTTCACATGATCTTGGTGACTTGAGTGACCTGTTCATACTTACCTTTGGCACAAACATGCTATTTTTAGCCATGAAATGACTTACTAAAAATAGTAAGTACTCAGATTGCGTTCAAATTTCGCCAATAGGTTGCTCGAAGGATGCTAATCCTGATGGGGTACTTTTTGACAGCTTTTGTATTTCACCCCCTATTTTAGGCATAGAAGTGGAAACCCTAATCTGACTTGCATGCACCTTGAATGTCCTTTGTTTGACTGGATTCCCGTTGCATGTTGCGCTGCTCGTGAAATTGAAGTGCCGGGTGGCCGCCGGAGTGTGCCTGCTAAAAATAGTAAACACCCGAAAAGTGATCAATCAACTGTTGGATGAGTTTGCATGTTACAGTGCTCGAGGGATTTCAAAAAACCCAAAAAAACCTAGAAAATTGGTCCATGTGCGGGCACTGGCTAAAAATAGTAAGTTCCTGAAAAATGACCAATTCTGCTTGCATGTCACATCATTGCGAAGCTCTCGAAAAACTCATGAGGATTATCTTGACATGCATTGAAAAAACACACATGCAAACCCTCGAAATGGCCCCTGAAGCCTGAATTGCTAAAAATAGCAAGTTGTCCAAACCTATTCAAATTTTACGTGCAAGTACCTTGAAGTACCCTGAATGTGGTGGAGCAGTTAGAATTCCAAAATCTTGATGAAAAGGGTCCCAGATTGAGTACTTACTAAAAATAGTAAGTTGTCCAAATTCGATGAAAGTTTAGTGGGATCTTGCCTGAAGTCCCTGATTGTAATGCCACTCTCAAATTTCAATTAGCCAACTCAATTTGACCTTTAATAAGCCTAAAGAATAAAAACCCTAATTTCACAGACTTAGCCAGAATTTCAACTAGGTCAAATGATGGGACATCCCCAGAAGGATAGAATGATCAAAGACGCAAAACCAAAGTCAAAAGACCAGAATGGAGCAAAAATTAGGGTGTACCCATTTTGAATGGGGTGATGTGTGAAAAGGTCACAACACTACCAAATGCCATCTAGGATCGTTTGCTTAATATTTGTTGCCTTCTTAGTGTTGGGTTGCCTTCATATGGATTGATTGTAATGGATGACCATGTTAGAAAGTGCCTCGTGTAGCTTCACAAGTTGTCTCAAGACGATTGTGTTGGAGGAAAAATAAGTCTCAACAACTTTCAAAATAAAAATAAATAAGTAAAAACAAACTTCAAAGAAGACATTTAAAACAAAATTCAATTAAGTTTTAACAAAATAAATTTATGAGGAACTAAAGTGAAACATAAAATTTTATGATGTTTCACTTACCATCAATAGTTCCTATTTCGAGAGTACTCTAAATATGCTATGTGACATGTGATGGTTGGTGATGAACATTTGAATCTCTTTGGCTTCAAAATATATCTTTTTGATCCAATCAATTTTATTGTCAATCTTTTGTAGCATAAAGTTGGGGGAGTGGATATTGCAAGATGTCAAAAAAATGTGTTGATAACATTCCCCAACAAACAAACTAGTTGCTCTACGGTTCTTTGCATTGTCCATTATGACAATGTTGATGTTTATAGCTTTGGGAGGTATTATCCCAGTCGGCTAGAAGTCTAGACATTAATTATAAACATTTATTCAAGTGCTGGGTCGGCTCAAGTAAAGTTTGATACCTAGTTTTGTATAAATAGGAGAGAGACTCTCCTCATTCAACAAGCAATTCAATTCATTCTAATGAGTTCAAGAAGAAGATTCACAGCTTAAGAAGGAGATTGATATTCTGCTCAGAAATTCACACAACATACAGTGCTAGTTCATGTTATTGTATTCTGCCATTTCTGGCTTGATTCTCAAGTGCTATTTTTTTGCATTGTTGTATTTGATTCTTTAATAGTAAAGTGTTGCTGGTTTTTTTTCTCCCTCAAGTAGGAGGGTTTTCCCAGGATAAATTTATGTGCTCTTTGCTCTGAGTTTATTACTTGCTTAATGTTCATGTCTGATCTAAACAACAATATGGTATCAGAGCTAGGTTCAGGAAGTTCTGATCAGATTTGGCTAAGCAGTGTGTGGAAGTCAATTTCATTGCTTAAGGCAGTTACTCGGAAAAAGAAAACAGTGATTGGTGTCAAGGAGAAGGAGAAGGAGCCAAGTGCCTCTACTTGGATTGAAAGTGGCAGACTACTTTTGGTGCGTTTGGGGTCTGAAGAATTATCACGAAGAAGATTGATTGTTATGGTCTTTTGGGAAAACCTGAGAACACAAACTCTCAAAATCCATTACAATGTTGGACATAGCCCCAACATGGTTTTACTTTATTATTTAGTGGTAGTTTGTTCATTCTCCGAACTGGAAATGGTTGATTGCTTGTTGGCGTCTGTGTTGGTGGAGATGATTTGGTAACGTTCAAGATAATATTGGAGACGATTTGCATTGGGATTCCATATTCCGGACATAAGCTTTGAGTGTCTGGCGTCAATGCAAGTTTAGACATAAACATGAGAATATCATAATCATTGTTGCCTTCGTCTCTAGCATACATTCACAGAGACGACTCATCTTTGGTGCCATATTCATTTTGTTACTTAGCGGTGGGATCATTCATGTTATTCCACAAATACATATCACCTCATTTGTGCTGTTCGGTAAAATTGGGATTATTATAATTGCATTGGATTGAATCGATATTACTATCTCATCGAGCATCATTCTGGAAACATTAATTGTTGGGAGCCGTTAATTTATCTATGCTGACTGGCATCTCTATTACCTATACTGTCTGGGCAAGCAAACGAATATTTCTGCCATATTTGTGGGCATTGTCTATATTCTTGTACATTTGTGAGAGTGGAGGACGTGTCTACTTTGCTCATCGAGTCTATCAGTGGCGTTGGACTTATGTCTTATATTTGTTATTGGCGTTACTTATTTGAATGCTATAATACCTACGTATCATTTTTTGAAATCTAATGAGCATGAGATAATTTATGGCTCGATTGGTTATCTCTTTTGATTGCGTGAGTTTCCTCATACTTGTATTTGTGTAAAGTCTTCTGGCCTATAGGCCGACAATATTAAGAGTTGAGATTCTGGCAATACGGGAAAGAACCTGGACTTTCACATTCGCATTAGCATCATTCTCCATTGGCTTCGATTCTTGCAGGAGCACTAATCAAGTGACTATGTGATCGGCTAATATATGTGAGGCAAGTTCCTGTGTGATCAAGGATTATCATTAGCGGGACAATACCAGACGTATTCTTTCTGCTTGAAGACTAAGTATATTGTGGAGATAAATTTATATCGAATATAAAATTCAGAGAGACGCAACTCTTAAAGAAAAGGAGACAAGGCAAGCTTTGAGAAGCTGACACGACCACTAAGGAAACACAATATAGTTGGCGAAGATCGTGGTTTGGAAAGAATATTAACAGAAGTCCAATATTCATTGTGGAGAGTGCGATTTGAACTGGAGAACATTTGTGGCATAATTCGCTGCCTTGTTGATGTCAAATATAATCTAGTTAATTGGAGTGCGATTTAATCTTCTATTGGTTCTGGTTCATGAGGACATCTTTCTTAGCTTGGTTCCTTTACTTGAGACTGCCGTCTGAGAAGAGAGGGGGTCAAGCGAAATAAAGAAGCTTTGCAAATAAAGGTGAACTGACGTGGATTTTGGAGAACCAACGGTGCAGGGCAAGTCGTGTCTTTTCCTGAAGTGCACCATTTGCAAATTAAATTGGGTATCGTGGCATATCCAAGAAACAATTAAATCATTCTTTGCCACCTTAAAGCCATGGCTGGTGATTCACAAAACGCCAAAGATTTATATCTAAAATTGTCAAAGCCTAAGGAAGATTTCATGGCATGAGAGGAGGGGGATATCGTGGCAATAACAAGGAGTTCGTGAAAGCTTGAAGGCATATTTGGCACAAGACTCTTCTATAGATCTGAAGCAGACTTTAGATGCAGATCTAAAGTGAATGTTTGAGCAAATTGAAGGAGAATTAATGCTACATATGAGCAGATCTAAAGGAAAGATAAGAGCAGACTTGAAGAGGATTTAAGTATAGCATTTAAGGAGATTTTGATTCCACAAAGATAAGTCCTATTATGTATCATTCCTTTAATTGTTCTATCTAATGATATTTGCTAGATGACTACATGCTTCATTTGTATTGGGGTAGTTTGATTTTATGAACTATTATTAATCTCTTTAAAATGCAGGATGGATTGAGGAGCAAATGGATATGGATTCATCCCTCGATTACACTCTTGCCATTCAGAGGGAGTTAAATTCCGAGAATTCAAGGCAAAATGGAGTCGTATGTCTTGAAGAACTAGAGTGACTCACTGAGAAGAAGTGAAGGTGTCAACTAAGTGGGTTGCAGTGTTGCAAGGCAGGTGCTAAGTCTTTGGAAGGCCTCTTCAGCTGCAGAGAACGGAATTGCACAAGGCAGTCAACCTTGTTTTGACATTGGTAGCACCGCAAACTTATTCAAAATAGAGTGATCTGGGGTGAAGTTGAGGAGGACTAAGTCCTGGACTCTCACAAGTCAGTAGTGTCGGAAGTGTGCGTTGGAAACCATTCCTCTAAGGCAAGCATTGCAGGCAATCTTGGACGAGGAGGTTAGGAGGTTGATGCGGGTACTTGGAGCTCCAGAGGGAGTCACAACATCATTAAGATTTGTTGTAATGTATATTTCTCTGAGACGGAGAAATATGAGGTGAAAACCCTTGTAACGTATATTTCTCTAAGACGAAAAAATATGAGGTGAAAGCCCTTGTAGCATATATTTCTCTGAGACGGAGAAATATGAGGTGAAAGCCCTTGTAGCGTATATTTCTCTGAGATGGTGAAATATGAGGTGAAAGCCCTTGTAACATATATTTCTTTGAGACGGAGAAATATGAAGTGAAAGCCCTTGTACTGTATATTTCTCTGAGACTGAGAAATATGAGGTGAAAGCCCTTGTAGTGTATATTTCTCTGAGACTGAGAAATACTAGGTGAAAGCCCTTTTATGGATCACATCTCTGAGACTGAGCTGTGGTTTCCACAATTGGGTGTAGCCATTGTGGACATCATGTTGAGAGAATCTATGACTAGATACTTGAAAATACCTCCCTAGCTAAGAGGGACTGTTGATGTTTATAGCTTTGGGAGATATTCTCCCAGTCGGCCAGAAGTCTAGACATATTAATTATAAACATTTATTCAAGTGCCGGGTCGGCTCAAGTAGAGTTTGACACCTAGTTTTGTATAAATAGGAGAGAGACTCTCCTCATTCAACAAGCAATTCAATTCATTCTAATGAGTTCAAGAAGAAGATTCACAACTTAAGAAGGAGATTGATATTCTGCTCAGAAATTCACACAACATATAGTGCTGGTTCATGTTATTGTATTCTGCCATTTCTGGCTTGATTCTCAAGTGCTATTTTTTGCACTGTTGCATCTGATTCTTTAATAGTAAAAGTGTTTCTGGGTTTTTTTTCTCCCTCGAGTAGGAGGGTTTTCCTAGGATAAATTTATGTGTTCTTTGCTCAGAGTTTATTACTTGCTTAATGTTCATGTCTGATCTAAACAACAACAATAATGTTATGAGACCCCACTTCCTCAATGCCTTGCAAGAGGATGTTAGCAACAAATTACCTAGCCTTCACCTAAAAATAATTGCTCCTTTAGGGGACACCACAATTACATTAATCAAGGGATGATTTTTAGTATCCTTCCATCCATCAAAAATGGACACCCTTGTCTCGGTCCATGATTCCCTATTGGGATGTAATGAATCTTCTACAAGCTTGACCTCCTTTTCCAATAAGGGGCTCATATCCTAGGCTCTTGTGCTGTTTGGGAGCCTCATTAATTTTTCTCACAATTTCTTGTCAATATGGTGACTGAACAACATTAAAATCCAATCTATTTGTGTAAATGATCTTGCTATGTGTTGATCAACAATCTCTTGAGGCTCATTTTGAAATGCTATTTGCAATGGCCCCCTTAGTCTCTTACTTGTAATAGAATTATTTTGAGCCATGGTAAAAAGTGGGTGGTCCTCTACCACAACTTAAAGATTAGATGGGGGTAGAGGGGGATTCATTCCTTGAGATCCTTTCTTTGGTAACAAAGGATGGTTTGCTCTACAACAGGATACTTCATATGCTTTCTCTTGCTCGTAAATATATCTTTTCACTTGCTTTGATGGCATGTTACACCATTCTTTCTAGGGAAAGCTTTGATGCCTTGTCTAGGAATGCCACACAAATGTGCTTTCCCTTGACTATATGAGTTTGAATACTTCACACTACATCTATTGCAAATCTAAATATATGACCCACCACTTCAAACATGCTGTATCATATCAACATACTTCCAAAAATGAGAATTCGGGTCTATTTTGAAGCGAGGATGGCCCATGAAACTTGAACTAATTGCCATTATAATCTCTATGACAAGTTTGATAAACAAAACATTTGAAACAAATGAAAACTTTCTATATATAATGTAACTCATTTAATATTTTAAGCATATTGATGTATTCATAGAAGAATGAAAATAAAACAAGAAGTTGAAAACAAAACAAGAACTCAAAAACAAAAATACAAAAAAAATCTCATCTTTTTTTACAAAACAATTCCTCTACTATCTCTTTGGAAATGAATGGTCTCTTGCACACATGTAGGAGTAGCAATGCAACTGCTTTGGAAACCTTCAATGATCAATCTTTTGCTCTATTTGAATATTAACAAGCAAGAACAAAAGTTCAGTAACAAGAAATAGTTTTTGTCTTTAGCAATAAAATGAGGTAAAATGAGTTTGTTTTAGTGTTTAAAATGGTTTAGATGGCACTTTTAGGGTTAGGGATTCATCTTAGTCTATTTTTGTCTGAGTCAAATGCTGAAAATGTGTTTAAAATAAAAATAAAAATAAAAATTTTAACAAAAAAATGCATGGGTTTCATGATGGTACTATTGGATCTGCCTGAGTTCATTTGGAATGAACCCACAGTCAAATATTTGCACCTTGGAAAAATTAGAAACCAAATTGAATCAAAGTCTAGATCCGGTATGGATCAAACCAAGATCTAGGATCAAAATTTGCAGAAACTGTAACTTAGAAAAATACAATATTTAAAAAAAATCTTCAAAAACATGTATATTACTAATATTTATGGAACATATTATTGATTTGCTTCATATATAGATCAAAATTAAAGTTCAACACACATCATAGGCCAGGAAAAAAGTTCAATACATACGAACTTCAAGTTTCAACACTTCTGACGCCTTTGAGCAGTGTAATACTTATGTTCCATGGAGTCTCAAAATGGGGGGACGGGTTTCAAGGATGGTGGTTGGTGGGGTTCTAGGGGTGGATCCCCCCTAGTGGGGTCAAGGTGTAGCACCCTTTGTGGGGGTCTATGAATTTTGGCACCACATGGACCTTCATGGCACATATCATTTTCATAATTTTATCATTATGTTTTTTGTAGCACCAAGTCATCACTATTTTAGTATTTCTAGCCAAATCTTCACTCTTCAAAGAACTAATAGCAAATTAATGTTATTTCTAGAGGTTAAAACTTTGTCGATCAAAGAGAAAAATCTGCTTATCTCAAGGACCAAATCATTTTTATCTTTGAGAACAAACAATGTAAGCTCTAGAATTCTAGTGGCACAATTCCTTTAACTAGCAAACACAAACCACAATTCCTTTATTGTAAGCACAACATGAATAAGGAAACATAAACCTACCATTTCTTTATTTCAAGCACAACATTTTGTCGAAGAAACCTTCAACACACATAACAAGTTGTCAAACAACTTGTATGCGATCCACAAAATTTTTTGACATGAAAATCACATTTTTAAAAAACATGGTCAAGTTTTACCCTAGTGTTGGGCAAGTAGTGGTTATTTTCCAATGAGTAAGTCAAAATTTCCACCAAGAATTATGGTGAGTTTATCAATAACTTGGGGCCGGGTAATAGTTGTGAATACTTATTTGGCTTCTAGATGCATCAATACCTACAAAGTTTTGCAACTATGATCATGACCTTAGGAATATTTGATTTATTGGTCTTCATAATTTCCAGTAAAATAATATGTTTCATTTAAGGCTTGAACCAAGCCAATCCAGGTGTCTAAAGGTGTAAGGTCATCCTCACGGCTAGTGCAATAGTCATTCCATCTTTTTTTGATGGATAAGCAAATTTTTAAAAGGGCAATATGATATTTTCTTGATTAGAAAATTGATTAATAGTGTAATAGGAACAAATCAGATTAAGCTAGTTATCCAAATTGACTTGAACCTTGTATGATGTTTGGTCTGCAAAATGGTCTATTTGTTGGCAATGCTGATGGGTTTGAAGGAGATTAAACATGGTGTAGAAGTTGAGTAAATCGATCAATGTACCCAACTTTTTCTTGTGCATGATGTACCTCTAAATTGACCTTTTTTGCTACAAAGCATTCCCTATAATCTTTTGAAACACTATTGTAGTCAAATTCTTAGGTGTAGATTTGTTTGCCATGTATTGAAATGGTCAAGGAAGCTAAGATGAAGCATGACAAGTTTTGAGACAAAACTTCCTATACCTAGACCTCCTATGAGTGGCTATGCAAAATATAGAGAAAGAGTCAAATGAGAAACATCAATGCCACGAGGATGTGATAAAAATGATTAGTGATCACAAGGATGGTAAGATGCAAATATTAGTAAGAATGTTAATTGACATGAGAGATTTAAGAATGAGAAAACACCATGCTAGAATTATAAATAGCAAGATTTTATTATGGAAAAGTTTTGTAGAAAATCCAATGGGTTGAATGTATGCCACATGATGTCTATCTTTTGTACAACTTTGCTATCTATGAAAGAATAGTCATATTACATTATTATATAAGATTGGAAGAAGAGAGAATGTGTGTTAAATTTTGCAGTACAAAACTAATGTACTAGGGTAAATATTGAAAACATATAAGGATATTTACACAATTGTTTGGTCCTATTTTTTAGGATTCAAACCTAATCGCACTTTTTGCTCATCTCTACAACAAATCCTATGCCAAGCGATTGTGTTTTAAGATTAATTAGTGGGGAGTTTCTATTGGGACCCTTGCCCTTGGATTGTGAGGGTTTGTTCGTGAGACCCACATCCTATACAACTCATTTGTGGGGATATTGCTTTAACTAATGCTTTAGTAGTGAGAGATATTGCTGCAGTTACATTTTAAACTCCTACTCCTACATGAGTCTTATGGCTTGAATGTCTCACCTTCTTGTAGCCTCCTTTGTCCTCCCACAAGGCATCAAATTTTGTCTTCTCAATCCTTTGCTCGTATAGCTTGACAATTTTCTCGTATCTCTCCTATAGGGTAGCTACTCCTAATTCTTCCCTACTTCTCCATTACTTGTAGGCCAACTACACATTATCACTAGAGCAAGTGTTGGAGTTGATGATTGAACTCTCACAACACCCACCCCAAAGATCACTTGCAATCAAAACACTCTATCATAAAAGAGAAAAGCAATGGATTTTCTATGAAGCCTAAGATTTCATTAGATAAAAATGATAATTATACATATACAATGATAAATCCTTAATATAAAGATAAATATGAAACCTTAGTAGAAACCCTAGGTGAGGGTATAATTAGATCATGACATGTGCCTTAATCCTATGACTTGAAACAAAAAAGCGCATAAACTTAATCATGCTAGTGTGAATAGGTCTTAATAATAATTAATGAGGTAATTTTCCTTTTTCACACCAACAGTAAGAACATCACTCCAATATGCCCCATTGGTGCTAAGATGTCTTTGGGGAGAATTGAACCTTGGTCTCCAACATGAGAACTAGGTTGTCCTACCAATTGACCACAACCCCTTTGACTATTCTAAGTGATTGTTATAACAATCACTCAACAAACATGTTCATGCCAATCCTATTATTTAAAGTTGGATTTAGTTTTCTAACACCTCCTTGAATATCCAACTTGTGAACATTGTTTACCACATTCAATCCCATAGTCTAGAGATTGGGAAAATAAACACTTTTCATGAGAATAAGGACATACACAATCCAACATACATGCAAACAACGATGAATGAGGATGCACTCATCAATTCATCAAGAATAAGACATATAGATTTTTTGAGTGTGCAATTTGGACCTCCAAATATGTAGATAAGCCATTGATTTATTGTTGTCATATTCTTCTTTGTTGATTTTAACTTGTACCAACCCTTGGGCCATCCTATAGGTGGTGTTGTGTATCTTGGTGCTTTTTAATACCATACCATAATGTATTTAGGAGATGCTTACATGGCACAAGGGGTTGATATTTTGTGCATCTTTGTGTACATGTAGGATCAACTCTTTAGTCAAAACTTCTTAAAACCATTGCTTTTACAAGTATCATTTATTTATGGTTTTCTACAAAACTTGAAAATGGTCTTGCTTTGAGTACTTGCTAATTGATTAAGCCATCTGCTTGGCAACTTTTTGTATCCCTTATGAATTATTGGAGATTATCACATGTAACCTATCTTGTATGTGAATGGGGTCTTTGCTTGGTGTGTATGTCATTGGATGCTCATTATGGACTTGTATATTTACAAGCTGCAAGCTGGAAATGTATTTGGAGGGTCTCCATTGATCATCTTTTCCTAATTGTGTTGGTGAGAGTGACATAAAATGATATAGTTGAATGTCACCCTTTCTAGCCTTTGCCTATCGACAATTATGTGGCCAATTTGTCACATGTCTTGAGGATTTTGTATCAGCTAGGATATATTTGTTGCTTGGACATCTAGGTGTGGATATAAAGGATGCGAAGCATTGAAATATGTGCCTCTCATAGTACATCTGTTTTGATTGCTCATTTGTTTATCATAAAACCACAACTATCAAGTTGGTGGAGGATCTCAAGTGGGATAAGCTCATGTTTTCCTTATAGGGAAATTTGTTGACCAGCTGTTGTGATCAATCAGGGTGCCATTTTTATAGTATGTATAAGGTGAGGAAGTCCATGTCTTGGCACCGCCACTATCATTTTTAGTAGTTGGAAAAGTGATCAAAGGTAGGTAAATTCCTATAAAGTGGTGGCGACTATCTCACAATTACTATCCCACTTCTTTGCATAATTTGTGAGACTGTGTTTGAAATTGTCTTTAACTCTTGACTCTTCTAAGTCACTTGGGTTAGGGAAAACCCCTTCTTTTGGGATTAAGCAAGGTAACTCCACCATCAATCATGTTGTCCAAGAGACTAGGAAAGAAATAGATGACATCTTTATATGTATTAGAGAGATGATCAAATTCTGCTCAAGGTTGAAAAGACAAGTCTTAGGCATCATTGCATTGTTGGCTTATATGGAGCCCAATCCATGATGGACGAGAAAGTGGCATCTCTTCAAAATGGCTTGGTTGTGCTATTGTCCATGAATGAATCCATGAAAAATTGGCGACAAATGTGGTCAGTTATCTTCCTTCACATTTAGAGCATATATCTAGCTTTGGAAGTACTTGGAAGTGCTCAGTTCATTCCTAGGGTCTAGGGTGTAGCTGACTAAGTAGTAATGGGTTGGGGAAAGGTGTGTTGGCTTCATTTGCCTTCGTAAACCATTGATTAATCGCCTATTGGATGAGCATTTTTCTAATGCTATAACCTGGTGGCTCTTTCCTTGAGTGTAGATGGTTGGGTATTCTAGGTAGAGTTCATGTTTCTATGTGGCTAGGTGTGTGAAAAGTTGTAAGTTACGGTAGGGGTATGCATAGATTCATGTTTGTAGTTTGCTATGAAGGTTGGCATATGGGAAACCTCTTAGCAAGGACATGTTCTTTGCAAGCAACATAGTAATCTTGAGAATTGACTGTTTCAGTAATCTTGGGGTCACATTTGCTGACTTCTTATGTATTTTGATTTGCTTTTGGTTCTTGGTATAACTCTTCAATGAAGAAATGCTCAACTACTAGATTTAAACATGCATTTCTAAAATATACATAAGGAATCTGTTGGGTCACAAAATGGCATGTAATCTATTGCTCAAGAATCTAAGGAATGATTACTCATTTGAAAGGAGATTTTGCAATCTCCCCAAGGTCTCAAGGCTGCTAGTTCTTGGCTTTGTAGGAGTCACTTTGTGGTACATGAGATGCTGTTATAAGAAGAGGCTTGGCAAAGATCCCAAAGAGATGGTCATGTCAAAGCTTAGGTAATGGGAAGCTAATCTAATGCTACCCTAACCAACTTACAAAGAAAAGAAAAAGAGGAAAGAGAAAGAGTAGAGGGAAGGAAGAGAGAACAAAAAGGAGAAAGAAATAAAAGAAGTCCATCATTTGCAAGGATAAACATTGTCAGTTGGGAGTATTCTTTGCACACACAACAGTTACTTGTGCATGTCAAAAGTTGTAAGTTAGGGTGGGGGCATGCATATATTCATGTTTGTAGTTTGCTATGAAGGTTGGCCTATGGGAAACCTCTTAGCAAGGACATGTTCTTTGCAAGCAACATAGTATTCCTAAGAATTGATTGTTTCAACCATAGTTACAAGAATCAAACTCAACATAGACTCTACAAGCTGATTTTTGACCCAGAGTCGGACTCGACAACCAAACTTGGCACAGATTTGGCAAATTGAAAAACCATGAAATATTTTTAAGGATTTAAAACTTGTATCATGCACCCTTCAATAAATAAACTTTAAAGACATAGTAAACTAATCAAATCAAATATAGGCTACTTTGATCTTGTACACAAGTACACATTAGTCACATTTGCCGACTTATGTATTTTCAAATTTGATTAGCTTTTGGTTTTTGGTGTAACTCTTCAATGAAGAAATGTTTAAGTACTAGATGTAAACATGCATTTTAAAATATATATAATGAAAGTGTTGGGTCACAAAATGACATGCACCAATCTCCCCAAGGTCTTGGCTTTGCAAGAGTCACTTAGTGGTAGATGAGATGTTATGACAAGGGGCTTGATGAAGATCCAAAAGAGATAGTCATGCCAAAGCTCAAGTAATGGGGAATCTTATCTCCTACCCTAGTTGGTTGACAAAGAAAATAAAAAAGGGAAAGAGAAGAGGGAAGGAAGGGAGTGTTGGTAAATGGATTTGTTGTTGTAGTTTGCTTACCCTAAGTTGCCCTATTGAGCAGCAACAAATGAACCAACAGTTGGAGAGATCGCTATTGAGTTAGCTATCTTTCTCTGAATTTTAGAGGTATAGCTCCCTCGTATGATAAAATTTAGATTTTTAATGGGTATGCTTTTAACTAGAAAGCAGGAAAGGCAAATAAATTAAAATAGAGACAAGAAGGATAACTTTCATAAAAAGGAGGACAAACACACAGATTGATCCCTCAAAGGCATAAAGAGCACATATAAGATGAAGGAAATAACTGCAGTTAATCATATGACAAAACATCAAAGAAATAGCTATGAATTCACCCATAGAAGAACTCACAACACAAAGAAAAATGTTTGATTCACAAACCAGTCATATTACTCTCCGTTTATTTCTTTAATCGAAGAGCTCACATTCTCTTTCTTGTGTACAAAATGAGAAACTCCATCATCTCTGTAATGTTCCCCTTTTGGTAGTAACCTTGTCAGTGGCTCACTAGCCTATTCCAGAATCCTGTAGGCTCGTTGAGGTGAATCAAAGGATTCCAAGTTTGGAGGTTTTGTGATCTTTCCTCGTTATTTACTATTTATAGTAAATACTATTTTTGGCAGTTTGCAGTTGTCAGCCTTCAGTTCATCACGTCATTGGAAGCAGTATTCTGAACTAAGCCTTGGCCTTTTGGAAATATTATTTTAATGAATTTCTCCATTAATTGAGCAAATGGTTCTAATTCGCAGTTACCCCTTGGCCTAAGGAATTAACTTCAAGTTGTTTTAAAAGGGGGGGCTTTAAGGGTGGCGCCACATGAAGAATTTAAAAGGTTTTTTATATTAATTCTTCATTATCTCAAGTGGGGCGTATTTTTGAAGAATTATATTTCTTTTTGGAAATTGAAAGGGTGATGGCTTTTGGCGTACCTTCTTGGAGGATTTGAATAGTTTCCTTTCTTCCTTTAAAATTGAGGCTTGGCTCCAGCATTTGGTATCTATTATTTTGCTAAACTTATGTTGTCGAAATGATTTATCATTTTATGCTTCGAGGAATGCTGACCTCCTAGTTCCTTCTTCAATTTCGTGTTTGCAAGATAACACCTAATTGAATTATTGCTGTTTCTCATCCAGACTAGCAGATTGAGTTTCAAGGTGAAATTTTGATGTATTTTCCAGTTTTACAGTTGCTGTTTGCACACAGCTGAATGTTGTTTTTGTTCATGGCTGAATGTACGAATTTTATATGGTTCTAGGCAATTGATATTATTAATCCTAAGGTCTAGGCGACCAACTCCTTCAAGTGGCAGATTTTATTTTGAAGTGGTTATTTTTATAATAAGAGATCGCCCCTCTCAAGGGCTGTACCTTTCAGCATGCATTGGGAATTATGCCATTAAATATTGCAGGTGTTTTGGAGCTGTTTCTGTGTCTCAACAGGGGCGCCTATCTCCCTATTAACCTTTGCCTTTGATTTCACGCCATTCGGAGGTATTTTGATTAAGTTGTGAGCATTTTGCATATTTTTGTAGTTGCTGATTACCATTTCCAGAATTGCAGTTTTTGAGATTAAAGCAATTCATTTGTTGTTTCCATATTCTATCTTCTTTCTTATTATTCTCTAACTCGGAAACATTATATAAAGGGGTGCTTAACAAAATTGTTAACAGTAGTACTGTTTCAGTTTTAGCTTTGCTGCATTAATTAATTAACTTCACATTAAGCACCCCTGGATGGTATACCCCCAGTGTGGATAATTCTGTTTTGTAATATCTTTCATGCCCACTTCAAGTGGTGAATCCCCACTCTTCAGTGGATGCCTGCCGCAGCAGAAGAAGTAATCATTTGTAATCTTTTTCCCCCATTGTTTGGTGGTAGCATAGAAAGCTCTTTGGCTGGTTATCCGCCTTGTTCATTTGAATTCAGCAGTAGTACTCCACCATATGTTAGCACCTCGCCTGTCAAAGGATCTTGAGTGCACATCATTGGTGTCGAGTTTAATATTTCTCTTTCAAGTGTAATCTCGTACTTATTGTTTCAATCATAGTTCGAGGACTCTTCAGGACTCGAGTCCGTGGCTGAGCCGAGTCGACTCGCCACGGACTCGGGAGTCGAGTCCAGAAGAGTCTTGGGTCGGGACTCCCGAGTCCGACCTCTGGACTCAGTCGAGTCCAGAGGTCGGACTTGGGAGTCCCGACCCAAGACTCTCGTTCGCGGCTGGGGCGTCAAACTGGGTTAAAACCCATACTTTTATTTTATTTTTTGTTCATTCTAACTTGAGCATTGGTGTTTTTTAGGGCCGAGTCTAGAGGTCGGACTCGGGAGTCCCGACCCAGGACTCTCGTTCGCGGCTGGGGCATCAAACTGGGTTAAAACCCATACTTTTATTTTATTTTTTGTTCATTCTAACTTGAGCATTGGTGTTTTTTAGGTCTGCAAATTGGTTTTAGCTTGAAAGAAGGCAGGAGGAGGAGCTAAAAAGATCAAAATAGAGCCAGGTAAGTGATCTAACATTTCTTTTTTGTTTTTTGTTTTCTTGCTTTCAAAATTTTAAAAAATAAAGAAAAATAAGGGGATATGCTGCCAAATTTTTTTTCTATTTTCCTTAATAGCCTAATTCCTACTATTTCTAGCTTGGTTTTGCATTCTTTTTTTTTTTGCAAATAAATGAAACTTTGAATCACATTTTTTTGCTGATTATTTTGCAAACCCTTGCTGATTTTTTTTTTTTCCACGTTGAACTTGAAATAGCAATGTCGTCTTCAAATCCAAAGGGAATGAGAAAAGACCCTGCATGGAAGTATGGAATACCAAGAACCAAAAAAGGTGAAGTGACATGTACTGAATGTCAGAAATGGATGATAGGAGGAATAAACAAGTTAAAATACCACCTTGCAAGGATACCTGGGCAAAATGTGGAGGGATGCCCTAAAACTACTTCTGAGATTATTAGAGAGATAAAGGCCCTTCTTGCTAACTATGAGCTAAAGAAAGATGAAAGACAAAAAACAAAGTATGCCCTAGCATCAGTGATGAGTGGATTCCCTTCTACACCAACTATGCCTCATGGTGCTACTGCTGCAAGTCCAAGCGTTCGTGCTCCACATTCATCTTTTGGTGAGAGTCCTGAGGGTTCCTATTCTACTGCTAGTGCTGGCCACGGTCCTTCATTAGGACCAAATTATTTTATTCCACGTAATGTTCCAGGAGCACAACCTTCACTTGAAGGTACCGGTTGGAATAAGGAAAAGCATCATGAAGCTAGGATGGCTGCTGCAAACTTTTGGTACTACAATAATCTACCTTTCAATGTTGCAAGCAGCCCATATTGGGAAGGTTTAGTGAATGCCCTTACAGTTGCAGGAAAGGGGTTTAAGACCCCATCAGCTAAAGATTTGAGTGGGCCATTGCTAGAGGAATCCGTGAAGAATACACAGCTTGTAGTTGATGAGCAAAAGAAAAATTGGCGAAGAAAAGGTTGCAGCATTTTATCTGATGGGTGGACAGATGGACGGAACAGAACTCTCCTGAACTTTTTAGTGGCCTCAAATGGTGGATTGGTGTTCCTAAAATCAATAGATGCCTCCCATGAAGTTAAAAATGCTGAGACTTTATGCAGTCTATTGGATGGGGTGGTCCAGGAGGTTGGAGTTGATAATGTTGTCCAAATTATCATGGACAACGCAGCTGCATATGTAGCTGCAGGTAGGCTACTTATGGAGAGGTATCCCACATTGCTTGGACCTATTGTTAGAGGATATTGGGAAGATTTCATGGGTCAAAAGAGTGGTTGAAGATGCAAAAAGTGTTACAAAATTTATCTACAACCATACTTGGGTGCTTTCTTTGATGAGGAAACTCACAAATGGCAAGGACCTTGTGCGACCTGGAGTGACACAATTTGCTAGCCACTTCCTCACATTGCAAAGCATTCTTGGTGCCATTGGTCATCTCAAGCAAATGTTTGTGTCCGATGCTTGGAAGGAGTCCTCATTTTCCAGTAGAGCTGAAGGGGAGAGGATTGTTAGCATAGTTTTTGATGAGACATTCATCAAAAATGGAGAGGAGCTGATGGGGGTAAGTAGCAATCACACAAAAAAAATTATACATGATAATCTATTTGCTGTTTTTTATTTTTTGAGGGGTTAATTTTGTTAT
Organism: Sequoiadendron giganteum; assembly: GCA_007115665.2. Lineage (NCBI taxonomy): Eukaryota > Viridiplantae > Streptophyta > Pinopsida > Cupressales > Cupressaceae > Sequoiadendron > Sequoiadendron giganteum. Next base: position 561,233,965 of record CM021101.1, on the reverse strand, counting down.
AATTTAACATTTGTTTTCATTTTTTTAGGTGACAGAGCCTTTGGTGAGGGTTCTTCGTATGGTGGATGGAGATGGCATGCCAATGGGTTTCATCTATGAGGCCATGGATAGGGCCAAAGAGGCCATATCACGTTACTATGGCGGCAACAAAAATAAATATGAAATCATATGGCGCATCATTGATCGGAGATGGACAAACCAACTCCACCAGCCGATTCATGCCTTTGCCTACTTCTTGAATCCGAAGTTCTACTTCTTAGACTCATTTAAGGCGGATGAGGAGGTCATGGACGGTGTTGTCACTTGCATTGATAGGATGGTGCCTGATAGTGAGCTGAGAGATAAGGTGCTTGATGAGTTGGAGGTGAGATTTGTTACATCTTATTTATGAATTTGCAATGTTGAGCCTTGACTATCTATGAATTTTCTATATTTGATTTACTTTTTTTTTTATCTATTCAAGGTCTACAAGGGTGCAGAGGGGAGACTCTTTTCCTCCCAACAAGCAATTGAAAGGAGAGGAAAACAACAACCAGGTAAAAATTGAAATTAGAAACTTGATTCTTACATATAGATTTTTACTTTATTCTTATTTCTTAATACTTATATTTTTTAAACATGTTTTTGTAGATCTATGGTGGGAGAACTATGGTGCTAGCACACCAAATCTTCAAAAGCTAGCCATACGTGTCTTGTCGCAGCCATGCAGTGCTTCTGGGTGTGAACGCAATTGGAGTTTATTTGAAAACATTCACACAAAGAAAAGAAATAGGTTGACTCAGCAGCGCCTAAATGATTTAATTTTTGTTCGGTACAACCTTCGCCTTCAAACTAGGAAGGTGGAGGGTGTTTCACACGAGTCTGTCGACTTGGATGACATTGATCCATATGGTGAATGGACTATTAATGAACAAAATGATGAGGCTGATGTCTTACTTATTGATGAGGATATTGTTGAATTAGAGAGAGCAGCAGCAGAAGAAGAAGAAGCAGCAAGATTGGATGCCATGGAGGACAACGAAGACACATTTGAATATCATTTTTCCCCTGCTCGATCTCCTAGTCCTCGTTTGGATACTACAACACGGACACCTTCTAGTTCTAGGCCTCCAAAATTGAGTACCATTGGGAGGGGAAAGAGGAAGATGTAGATTATATGTGGTTGTTAATGTTTTCCTCTTTTTGACATGATTATATGTAAACATATATAAACTTATGATGTTGTTATACATTGAAAGTGAAACTATGAGTATTTGATGACTATGAATGATTAAATTTCAATTATTGAGTGTTTGATGATCATATGACATGTGTAATCTTTGAATTATGAGTGTTTGATAATCAAATTAAGCTCTTATATTCTCTAAATGCATTAATTTGTTCTTGTTTTTTTTGTAAAACTACGGTTTTTTTTTTTGCTGTGTCCTTGCTGAGTCTTTTCCCGAGTCCGTCCCGAGTCCCGAGTCCGAGTGATATTTTTGGGCTGCCGAGTCCGCGGCGAGTCCGAGTTTTCCAACTATGGAACTTTCAATAAATCCTAGGGATCCTTTGACCATATGCCCGCCCCTCCTCCTTAAGTGGTTTTAGGGCGCACTCTTGGTTAGAGTTCTTTCATGTACATTTTGGTTATGCTAACCTTAACGGGTGATTGATTCTATTGTAAATGTTTGGTTTAAAAATAAAAAAAAATTGAGAGAGAATATTTCAGTGGTATCAAAGCAGAAGTTCCTGCCATCCTGTGTTTACTAGCCTATCAATTGTCAGATGAGTGACAGAGCAACCAGATACTTCATCAGAAATCAGGCCAGATCTCAGTTACAGTTTCCGCCAGTGCCAAAAGCAGATACTTTGTCAGAAGCTTTGAGGGAAATAGGTAAAACAGTTGAGAGAATGTCAGACGAGTCCCGACTTTCGATGGAAGAAAAAGATGCACGAGCAGAAAAGAAGTTTGATAACATGTTGGAGATGATGGCACGTTTGCTGGATAAATTGGATCAGCAAACTACTCAGAATAATATTCAGCCCCAACCAAATCAAGCTGGTGAAAACAGTAGTAATAGTGGTGTTAATGGAACTTATGATCCCAGAGGTCATAATGCTTCAGCAGTTAATGGAAGGGATAGAACTGTTGGACAGCATGTTACAAACACAAGAGGATCTTCATCTAGACCTCTCCTCCCTACTTTGACTCCGAGAGATGAACAACAACCTGAAATTGGAGTACCTTTTGCGGATGATGCTAGGCAAGCATATGTGGAGTACATCTCTTTACCCCCTGATATGAGAGATGCATGGACCTTTGATCAATTCATGAATCAAAGAAGTAGAAGGCATGGTGGAAGGAATGAACAACGTCTTCCCATGAACCATAGGAATGATTTTCAACAAGCATTGGGTAAGATTACTTTGGACCACTTTGATGGAAGTGTGCAGCTAGAGCATGGGTGCAGAAATTGGATAACTATCTCTCACTTAGACCAATGCCGGAGGAAGATGCAATTAAGTTTGCCACGTTACACTTGGATGGAGTGGCTCACGAATGGTGGACTCACGGTTTGGTTACTCTTGGCCATAACCTCATTCATACCTATGAAGAGTTTACCAATAAATTAATTGAAAGATTTGATACCAAAGATCCTAAGTTGAGTTTCCGAGAATTGGCACAATTGAAACAACATGGATCTTTAGATGCTTATGTTGCTGATTTTCAAAGGCTGTCAGTAATGATGCCTAACATTACTGAAAGAAGACTTGTGGTTTTATTTGCGGAAGGTTTGATGGAGCCTTTGAAAGGATGGGTCAAAGCCTTTGATCCACCATCATTGGATGAAGCAATCAAGAAAGCAAGGAGCATGGAGTTGGCTGCTCCAAGGCCAAAATTTCAGTCTAAACCATTTAAAAAGGATAAGAAGAAGTTCACTCCTAATCAGCCCAACAAGTATCCACAAAGAATATCTGATGAACTCCGTGATCAGCTCAGAAAGGAAGGAGTTTGTTATACTTGTCGTGAACCTTGGACAAGAGGTCACCGTTGTTATGGGAAAGGTAAAGTTCAACAAATGGAGGGCTATTCTGATTATTGATCAGAATTTGATCCGCTTGATCAGCAGTATGAAACAGCAAGTGATGAAGAGAAGAAGCCCTAGAAGAGGAACCAGAAGTTGGAGATGGTAGTGCTTTTGCCCAACTATCTAGTTTTCAAAAGAATGAATCCTTTCGGGTTCGTGGAGTGGTTAGTTCTCAAAGGATCGTTGCTCTAATTGATACAGGAGCAACTCATAATTTTATTGATGAAGGCCTAGTTTCCAAAAGAGGATTGAAGACTGAAGATTTTGAAGGATTCAAGGTAATGGTAGTTGATGGCTTTACCATATCTTGCACTAAGAAAATTCCTAATCTTTCTATGCAATTGGGAAACTATGAGGTGAAGGATGACTTCTATGTTGTAGGCATTGGTGATACCGATGCTGTTTTGGGAATACAACGGCTGCGATCTCTTGGAGAGATCGCTTTGAATCTGCAAACCATGGAATTGAAATTCCAAGCTGATGGGAAGAAGGTGGTTTTGAGAGGCATGTCCAATGGAGGTCCTCGGATTGTGTCCTTGAAACAAATGGAGAGGCTGATCCGTCATGATGAAGTTGAATGGGCAGCAGAGTGTATGATCTTACCAGCTGATCCGGTTGTAGAGAAAAAACAATATCTGCCTGATATATAAGCACTTCTTTCTAAAAAGAGCAAGGTTTTCGGTGACTTACCTTTAGGGAGACCACCTGAAAGAGGGTGTGAGCATGTGATTGAATTAGAAGAGGGTGCCAAACCAGTCATCACTACTCCTTACCGCTATCCAAAGAAGCAGAAGGATGAGATAGAAAAGACTATCAAAGAACTTCTTGAGGTAGGGTTCATTAGATCAAGCAAAAACCCATTTGCTTCAGTAGTGGTATTGGTCAAAAAGAAAGATGGTACAATGCAGATGTGTGTTGATTATCGTGCATTGAATCAAAAAACCATCAAGAATAGATATCCTATTCCTAGGATAGATGAACTTATTGATGAGCTCCATGGGGCTATGTTCTTTTCGAAGATTGATCTTCGATCCGGTTACCATCAAATCAGAATGAGATAAGGGGATATTGAGAAAACAACTTTTAGATGTCACTGTGGGCACTTTGAGTTCCTTGTCATGCCATTTGGTTTGACTAACACTCTAGCAACATTTCAATCATGTATGAATAAGACTTTCAGGCAGCAGTTGAGGAAGTTTGTGCTTATCTTCTTTGACGAGTGACGACATTCTTATTTTCAGTAAGTCTTGGGAGGAGCACCTTCAGCACTTGGAGGAAGTGCTTAGCATTCTGGAGGCTGAATGCATGTTTGCTAAAGAATCTAAATGTGAGTTTGGGATGACTAAGCTTCTCTATCTCAGCCACATTATCAGTTCTAAGGGGGGTCAAAGTTGATCCTGAAAAGATTAGAGCCATTGCTGATTGGTCACCTTCGAAAAATGTGACTCACTTGAAAGGATTTTTGGGTTTGTGTGGGTTTTATAGAAGATTTGTCAAGGGGTATTCTCATATGGTGGCCCCTCTCATAGATCTCACCAAAAAGGGAGCCTTCCTATGGACAGACAAAGCACAAGGAGTGTTTGATAAGTTCAAACAAATTATGAGTTCATGTCCAGTGTTGGCCTTGCCTGATTTTAAAAAACCTTTTGAATTACAATGTGACGTTTCAGGTGAAGGAGTTGGAGCCGTTCTCATGCAAGACAAGCTTCCTATTGTCTTTGAGAGCAGAAAATTGAGAGGAGCAGAAAAATTATACTCGATTTATGACAAAGAGATGCTTGCCATCATGCATGCTTTGTCCAAATTCTGCCATTACTTAGTGGGAAGTAAATTTGTGGTTAAGACTGATCATAATAGTTTTAAAAATTTCATGCGGCAAAAGGATTTGAATGGAAGGCAACAGAAATGGGTAAGCAAGCTTCAGGCTTATGACTTCGATATCGAGTATGTTAAGGGGAAAAACAATGTAGTTGCGGATGCTTTGTCCAGAAGGCCTCATTTGCAGTCACTTTGTGAGCTTTCAGCAGATTGGAAAGAGTTGATTGCTGCTGATTATGCAAAAAATCAGTTTACTACCAGCATTATAGAAGGCCATTTGGTTGATGAAAGGTATAACTTGGTTGATGGTTTGATTATGTATAAGGGTAGAATCTTTTTGGTACCCGAATCCAAGCTTAAGAGGAAGATTTTTCAATCATTTCATGATGTTCCTCTTGTTGGTCATCAAGGTATGTTCAAGACTTACAAGCAGATAAGAGAAAGGTTTGCTTAGAAGGGAATGAAGGAAGAAGTCATGAACTACATAAGGGAATGTCCTACATATCAAAGGAATAAAAATGAACATTCTTTTCCAGCTGGTTTATTGCAGCCCTTGCCAATTCCAAATCAGAAATGGGAAAGTATTGCTATGGACTTCATCATTGGGTTACCCAAGGTGCAAGGCCATGATTGTATTTATGTTGTGGTGGATAGATTAACTAAATATGCTCATTTTTATGCTATCACTACTACATTTACAGCAGCTCAAGTAGCTGAGTTGTTCTTTAGAGAAGTTTTCCATTTGCATGGTTTGCCTAAGACCATTGTTAGTGATAGGGACAGTAAGTTCCTAAGTGTGTTTTGGCAAGAGATTTTTAGATTGAGTGGTACAGTGCTCACTCTAAGCACTAGTTATCACCCGCAAACGGATGGGCAATCCGAGATTGTCAATAAGTGGTTAGAAGGCTACCTTAGAAATTATGTTTCAGGGCAACAAAGGGCTTGGGTTAAGTGGCTCCATTTGGGAGAGTTCTGCTACAACTCTTCTTATCACATGTCGACTAAGATGTCTCCTTTTATGGCTCTCTATGGGTATGACACTCCTAACTTTGTAGATTTGGTGTTTGGTGATAATAGAGCTCCCCAGGCAAGAGATATGCTTCAGCACAATCAAGACATCTTAAAGTCACTAAAAGAAAATCTGTAGCAAGCTCAAAATCAGCAGAAGTTGTACGCCGATCAGTAGCGTGTTGAACGTTTATTTGAGGTAGGAGACATGGTTTATTTGAGACTTTAGCCCTACAGATAGTCTTCCCTCAAAAAGAGTGGTGCAGAAAAATTGAAGCCACGTTTCTATGGTCCGTTTAGAGTCACCAAAAGGATTGGTGAAGTGGCATATGAGTTGGAACTTCCAGCGGACAGCAAAGTTCACAATGTCTTTCATGTTTCCCGTCTCAAGAAGACACTTGGGCATAATGTGGTAGCTACTTCAGAATTACCTCCTTTAGACGAAGAAGGGCAGTTGGTGTTGCTTCTGGAAGAGATCCTTGACAGTTGGGAGCGGTCCTTGAGGAGGCGAACAATCAAGGAGTATTTGGTAAGATGGAAAAATTTGCCTATTGAAGATGCTACTTGGGAAGGTGAACAAATTTTGCAGCATCCAGCTTTGCAGTTGCTTGAGGACAAACAATTTCGAGGGGGGCGGACTGTAATGTTCCCTTTTTGGCAGTAACCTTGTCAGTGGCTCATCAGCCTATTCCAGAATCCTGTAGGCTCGTTGAGGTGAATCAAAGGATTCCAAGTTTGGAGGTTTTGTGATCTTTCCTCATTATTTACTATTTATAGTAAATACTATTTTTGGCAGTTTGCAGTTGTCAGCCTTTAGTTCATCACATCATTGGAAGCAGTATTCTGAACTAAGCCTTGGCCTTTTGGAAATATTATTTTAATGGATTTCTCCATTAATTGAGCAAATGGTTCTAATTCGCAGTTACCCCTTGGCCTAAGGAATTAACTTCAAGTTGTTTTAAAAGGGGGGCTCTAAGGGTGGCGCCACATGAAGAATTTAAAAGGTTTTTTATATTAATTCTTCATTATCTTAAGTGGGGTGTATTTTTGAAGAATTATATTTCTTTTTGGAAATTGAAAGGGTGATGGCTTTTGGCGTACCTTCTTGGAGGATTTGAACAGTCTCCTCTCTTCCTTTAAAATTGAGGCTTGGCTCTAGCATTTGGTATCCATTATTTTGCTAAACTTATGTTGTCAAAATGATTTATCATTTTATTGTTTGAGGAATGTTGACCTCCTAGTTCCTTCTTCAATTTCATGTTTGCAAGATAACACCTAATTGAATTATTGCTGTTTCTCATCTAGACTAGCAGATTGAGTTTCAAGGTGAAATTTTGATGTATTTTCCAATTTTACAGTTGCTGTTTGCACACAGCTAAATGTTGTTTTTGTTCATGGCTGAATGTACGAATTTTATATGGTTCTAGGCAATTGATATTATTAATCCTAAGGTCTAGGCGACCAACTCCTTCAAGTGGCAGATTTTATTTTGAAGTGGTTATTTTTATAATAAAAAATCACCCCTCTCAAGGGCCGTACCTTTCAGCATGCATTGGGAATTGTGCCATTAAATATTGCAGGTGTTTTGGAGCTGTTTCTGTGTCTCAACAGGGGCGCCTATCTCCCAATTAACCTTTGCCTTTGATTTCATGCCATTCGGAGGTATTTTGATTAAGTTGTGAGCATTTTGCATATTTCTGTAGTTGCTGATTACCATTTCCAGAATTGTAGTTTCTGAGATTAAAGCAATTCATTTGCTGTTTCCATATTCTATCTTCTTTCTTATATTCTCTAACTCGGAAACATTGTAATCTCCTTCAAAAATTCCCTGCTCTCCCACTTATAAAACTAAACCCCTTTCTCTTAGAAATCTAACAATAAATAACAAAGGGAGACTTTTAAGTTCCCATAACCGTTTCTTGAAAGTCCTTTTCAAAAATAAAATCAACTTTTGAGCTTCTCGTACACATATCATTTAACTCGTTAATGAGTTAAAATGTTATTAAGTGAAGTTTATAATAAAATGGTAATCTTCATGCAAATTCGATAGGTATATGCCTTTTCTATGCTTCCACATTTTGCAAACATATCTACTCTGACACTTGCAACTACAACATCAGATTAAAATTTTCCAGATGAATTGGTTTGATGGATGTCTCTTCGTTATTATTGAATTACAAAGGAGTGCGTCCATTATAGCCAACATCATTTCAGGAACCTCAATGTCTTTTAGTTGACAATACAGTCAAATGAGCTTTGAAATCAATAGTAGGAGAGGGTAGAAGGTTTCCAAGAAACTACAAGCACAAACTCATTTATGTAATCTCATGCCTTGCTTTATTATTGAAGATAGTGAGTAATACCATTGTTTGGATAGCATGAACAAACAAAACAACATTCTTGGATTCTATAATTCTGCATTAGGGTCTTCACTTCTTCACATATAAAATCATTTCTTTGCATTCCATCTTCTTCCTCGTAGAAAGGCAACTAATTAGTGAACTCCAAATATTCTATAAGATTATCTTTGAATTCTTCAACATGTTTAACGCTCCATCACAGGCATAGAGCAAAGGTTATGTTTCATTGGTTGGGTCGCAACAAGGTTTTGAGAACCTTGTTGGGAGCCGCTATAGGTTTTCGAACCTTACTAAATGCCCGATGAACACTTTTATGTGCCTCAAATCCACATTCCTTGCAGGCGGAAGGAAAAGGTTTCAAAACCCCTTTTGGGCTTTGAAACAACTTTTGGAACCATGCAAGAGTATCAAAAACCTTTAAAAACTTATTCCTTTACTCTTTTTAACGGGTTGTAGATAGTATGTTGGGTTCTGATAGGGTTGTCACAATCCTGTTGGGCGTCGATGATAGTTTTATGACTGACCAAAAATGCCAACGACCTTTCAATATTTCAATTTTGCCTTACCTTTTAAACAACTTGTGGATAGTTGTTGGCCTTTTAAGTGGTTCTGGTAACCATGACGGGCTCCAACAAGGTTTTGAGAACCATGTCGGGCTCCGATGGAAGTTTTAAAATCTTCAAAATTTTCAATGAAAAAACTGTTGTCGAGATTTGGGGTTGTTTTGACAACCTTATTGGTCTTTGACATAAAACTTTAACCTCAAAATTTTCAAAACTTAGTTGACTCTTTGAACCCAAAAATAATTTTTTGAAAGGATTTTAAGACATGAAATTTTGCCACCAAGTTTAAAATTGGGCCAACTCAAAATGTGGGTAACAGAGAGAATAGAAAGGAGAAAGAAAGAAAAGAAGAAGACCATCATCTGCAAGGATAAATGTTGTCACTTGGGAGCATTCTATGCACACACAACAATTATAGCTTGTGCCATTGCTTGTTTCACCTCAACACATGACACCATTTGTGCAAGATTCTAGGGAAAGTATACATTTTATGATAATATTTGCAAGTGAATATAAGGAAACCATCACCATGTTACATGCATAGATGATAACTATGAAGCTCAAATTTAGTACATCTATAAAGAATAACAATCCAAAGATGATCTTTAAGCAACAAATTTCTTTGCTTATCTTTTTTTTGGGTCTTGCAATTTTCAAGAATAATCACTTGGATTATGCGTGCATTTCTATTCATTTGTACTTTAAACCTCACAAGATTGAGGTTGAAGAATGTAGGACGATTGTGGGAAGATATTGAGTTGTCAATAGGGTGTTGGGTTGAGTTAGAGAAGAATTATGGTGATCATTCCTATCTTCTATGCTTTTTGATCTCTAGGATACCATGAATCTAGTGTGCATTTAGCTCTCCATTTTCCAAATTGTCCATTCACTTGCTCTGGAGCAAATCCACAATTAAAATCTTGCAAAATAGAGATTAAGGAGTCAAAACAATGCAAACATAGGCTAAATTTGACTCAATATGTGTTTTAGGGCATTCTCATGCTTAAATAGGTAGTGCTTATGTCATAGCAAGTCTCACATGTGCTAAAAGGTTGAAGTTGTACTGCAAGTAAGTTAGATGGGGGATCAAATAGGCAAAATGCCCTAGATGTGCATAGGGACATCATTGCTTTGAAGGATAGACCACCAAATTTAACCTTGTGGAAATGTGCTTTCTCACTCATTTTGAGTAGTTGGATGCAGGAAAGGGACAAACGGTGAGCTATGATTGGTCAAGAAAATTATTTGCAAAAGGGGTGAAAATGTGGAACGAGGAAGTAGGTGAGTAGTTTACAAGATTGCAGAAGAGGCCCACATGTTTGCAAGGTTAACCTTGTAGGGCTGTAGACCTTGTAGAGATGTGGAGGTGGGAGGCAAGATTGTAGTTTGTAATTCTGCAAACTACAAGAGGGATGTAGAGTTCTGCATAGGCTACAGAGGTTCATGGCAAAAAAAGTAGGTTTGAATTGCAAGAATGGTTTGCAGGTTGCAAGAGAGGAAGAAAGCTTTGGGAGCAAAGAGGGTGCCTAAATGTGGGATTTGGGTGTAGGCAAGCAACTTGCAAATTTGCAAAGTGGCAAAGATGGTCCATAGGTAGGAATGTAGGCTTCCAGGGATGTGGAGTGCGGAGGCAAGTGAGCAATGTGCAGCTTACGGGACTACATGAAAACTTTGGAGTATTGAGACCAAAGGTGAAAAAAACGAGAATGCGAAAAAGTAGAGTGGGAGTAGTTGAGCAATTTGCAAAATTGCGTAGTTGTAAAGGGACTTTGAAAGTTTTTGATGGTGCAAAGAAGTGGAGAATGCATAAATGTGCAGCAGAAAAGTAGTTGAGCAATTTGCAAGGTTGCTAAACTGTTTGGAGGTTGCAAAAGTCTCCCAAGCATAATAAGTGCACTTGAAGTCTAAATTTCCCCATTTTGTAATGTAGGCTCACATAGGGGTCACCTAAGACTTGAACATTGTAAATTCGACTCTTGAACTCATATTTTTCCTTTGACCATACCTCTTGAGGGATGAAAATTGAACACAAAAGGCAAAGCAATAGGGCACCCAAAATAGATAGAAGAAAGACATCAAGTCCAAAATACCCATAAGGTCCGAAAGATGGATCTTGGATCGGATAGCAACAAGGAACCTATATGGGGACTAAGGCAAAGAAGAGGACAAACACAAAAGGGGTTCCTTGCTTTCACCAAAAAAATAGGGATGTGGTGCTAGGCACCAATAGAATGTTATGTTATTTGCAGATCACTAGGTATTTTGTCTCCGTTTGATGTTTCATTTCCTTGAATATTGTCTAAGGTGAATTTGCAGCTAGACTGACTGGATTCTTAAACACATTCTAGTTCATAAAATGGAATTTACTCTTTGTTTCTTGCATATTTTATTAATCTTGATTTGTAACCAATGGAAATGCATTTGTGATAAAGGCAATTGATCATCCATCAAATAAAAGCCTCCATCTTTTAATCTAGTAAGTAATGTTTGTAGCTTAAGGTTATTTGCTGGTTTACAAGTCATTGCAAGGTCATCGATGATTTAAATCCTTAGGAGAAGCTCATTGAGCACATATTTGTGGTTTGACCATGTTTAGCCATGATATTTAATCTGCTGTTTTGAGATATCCTGGGTCTAAAAGACCAGTAAACTATTATATTAGGGTAATTAGTGATGGAGTGAAGGGTTATCGTCATGCAAAGGGTATGGCTAAACTGTGTGATCCTGTCATTTTTTATTTGTCTTTAATTGTTCCTTCGGGTCTTAGGGAATACCTCCCTTGGTGTAGCAAAGGTAGTATAGAGGACCAATCCAGTCTTTTCAGTTGGGCAAAATCCTCTTGTATTTTGTGATAAAGGCAATTGATCATCCAAATGCATTTGTGATAAAGGAAATTGATCATCCATCAAATAAAAGCCTCCATCTTTTAATCTAGTAAGTAATGTTTGTAGCTTATGGTTCTTTGCTGGTTTACAAGTCATTGCAAGGTCATCGATGATTTAAATCCTTAGGAGAAGCTCATTGAGCACATATTTGTGGTTTGACCATGTTTAGCCATGATATTTAATCTGCTGTTTTGAGATATCCTGGGTCTAAAAGACCAGTAAACTATCATATTAGGGTAATTAGTGATGGAGTGAAGGGTTATCGTCATGCAAAGGGTATGGCTAAACTGTGTGATCCTGTCATTTTTTATTTGTCTTTAATAGTTCCTTCAGGTCTTAGGGAATACCTCCCTTGGTGTAGCAAAGGTTTAAGTATAGAGGACCAATCCAGTCTTCTCAGTTGGGCAAAATCCTCTTGTATTTTGTTGATGATCCTTTTATTCAGATGTGCTTGAAGTGGCCCTAGGAGTGTCTCTAAGCTAAGTCACCATATTCGGCCGAATTTCATCATGAAATTCGAAATTCGTCGAATTTCAAAAAATAGGTTGAAATTCTTTTAAATTCGAACAAATTCGTCAGTCAACCTTTTGCGTTGAAAAATGTCAAATAAATATTGTTTTATTAAGATTTTTCTTAGGGTTTTTTCTTTATAGCTCGTTTTTTCCCCTGGCGTCTCCAACTTGTTTATTTTCGGGCATCTGGAAGACTGCAACTGTTTCGTTTTGTTTATTTTCGGGCGTCTGCAACTGTTGGCGTTTATTTTCAGGCATCTGCAGCTGTTAGTCTGTTCGCGTATATTTGCGGGCGTCTGCAACTCGTCTCACTCTCAACTGCGGCCGTCTCTCTCTTCTGCCTTCGACATCGACGTCTCTGCATCGCCGTCAAAACTCCCAACACCATCAAAACTCTTGCGAGCTGTTTCTTTCATTGGCGTCAAAACTCACGAGGCTTGTTTCTCTCATTCGCATCAAAACACCCGCAAATTCCAGGAGGTCGAAGGAGGTAGGAGATCATTTGTTTTATCAATTTTTTTATTTTTCAAATTTAGGGTTCGATTTTTCTATAATGTAAATTTGTAAAATATAGGAATTAAAATAATTTTTAATATTAAGTAATCTTTGTTTAATATTTTGTATTTGATTTAGTATTTAATATTTCATTATTTTATTTTGTATTTAATATTTTATTTTTTATTATTTAATATTCTGTTTACTTATTGTTTATTAATGTTTACAGTTCACTTTATTTTATTATAAAATGTAAATTATATTAATATTTAGTGTTTTCATTTTGTTTTTTAAATTAATAAAAATATGTTAAATTTTTTTATGTTTATTAATTATTAAAATAAAATCTAGTATTTTTTATTTTGGTTTTTAGATTTAAAATAAAAAATCTATATATTTTGTCAAAACGTTGTTTGAATTTTTTTAGATTTAAAATAAAAATTCTATATATTTTGTTGAATGTTGTTTGAAATAAAACTATGTGAATGTTTTAATATTAAATATTATTTTGTATGTATACAGTTTACAAATCATGGCTCCCCAAAAATCAACTGCAGAGGCATGGAAATATATCACTCGCAATGGTACTGAACTCAAATGCACCAAGTGTCAAAAACCTTTTATTGGCGGTTTGACAAGGGCAATGGACCATTTACTTGGTATTACAAATGGTGCAGGAGGAGGTGTTTCAGCATGTCCTGCAGTTACCCCAGAAATAAGAGCTGCTTTAGAGAAAGAACAATCCTCTTCAATTGTGGGAAAGATGAAGAAAACACAAAAAAAACAGAGAATTGAAGAAAATATGTCTCAATCTAGATTCACAAGCTCAGCATCTATTATGTCTTCCTCTTCTGATTTATCCAAATCGGTGAGGGAGAGTGGAACATTGAAAAGCTTTTGGAAACCAGTAGAGAAACAGGAGGTGGATGATGCAGTAGCTGATTTGTTTTACACAAGTGCTATTCCCTTCAATGTTGCGAGAAATCCACATTTTCGTAATGCAGTTCACAAAATTGCAGAGTTTGGCAAAGGGTACACACCTCCAGGTTCAGAGGCTATCAGGACAACTCTTTTGGAGAGGTCAAAAGATAGAGTGACTGAGAAATTAACTACTGTCAAAGATTCTTGGAGGAAAACAGGTTGCACTATATTGAGTGATGGATGGTCAGATATATGTCAAAGGCCATTGATTAATATTTTGGTGTCTTGTCCTGAGGGTGTTGTGTTCTTGAAAGTGGTTGACACCATGAACCACAAGAAAACTTCTGAATACATTTTTCAAATATTAGAGGAAGCCATTCTTGAAGTAGGGGTGGAAAATGTGGTTCAAGTGGTAACTGATAGTGCAGCAAATTGTGTGGGAGCTGGGAAGTTGATTGCAGAGAAGTACCCACAAATATATTGGAGCCCATGTGCAGCCCATTGTCTCGATTTGTTGCTTCATGACATGGCTAAATTCCCATGGGTACATGAAGCTATTCACAGGGGGAGAGCAATTGCAAATTTCATAAGGAATCATCGTCTCACATTGAGTCTTTATAGGCAGCATGCATCCAGGGAGTTGTTGAGGCCTTGTGAAACAAGATTTGCTTCATTTTATATCACTTTGAAAAGAGTGGTTGAAGAAAAAGCAGCTTTGAGGTCTATTATTTGTTCCAATGAGTGGGAACACTCAGTGCTTTCTAAAGGTCCTAAGGGGAAGAACGTAGAGCAAATAATTCTAAACAGCGATTTCTGGGAAAGTGCAGCAAAGGTTTTGCTTATATGTGAACCAATTGTTGATGTGCTTCGTATGGTTGATGGTGACACTCCTTGCCTTGGCATGCTTTATGAAAGCACGGACCGTTGTAAGGAAGCTATTCAAAAAACACTAAACAATGTAGAAGCAGAATATATGGAGGTATGGGAGATAGTTGATTGCAGATGGAAAATGATGCACACACCTTTACATGCAGCAGCTTGCTTTTTGGAGCCTAAATTATTTTCTATTGACAGAGAAGGTGATACTGAAATTATGGCAGGGCTTTTAGAAGCAGTTGGAAAATATGAATCAAATCAAACAATTTCAGCACTAATTAGAAGTCAATTTTGGGTCTACAAGGGCGGAGAAGGATTGTTTGGAATGCAAGCAGCCAAATATGACATGACACATGTACCTGGGCATAAATGGTGGATGACCTATGGAGCACAGACTCCTGAGCTACAAAGGTTTGCTATTCGAGTTTTGAGTCAGGGAGCAAGTTCATCAGCGTGTGAGAGGAACTGGAGTTGCTTTGATCACATCCATTCCAAAAAGAGGAATAAATTGTTGTCTGGAAAGTTGGGAGATCTTGTCTATGTTCGCAGCAATTTAAAATTGCTCATGAACAAATCAGCAAAGGACTCTTCCTCACAACAAATTCTTGAAGACATAGCAGTGCCAGTTGCAGATGAGCCTGACTTTGTTGATGATGAATTGAGTAGTGATACAGATGATGATGATTTAGCATCTCATCCAAGTGCTCTTGATGACTTGGAGTTTTTTTGAAGTTCTAAAGCCTTTACTGTTATTGTAATTTGTACCTTTTTGACAAAAGAACATCTTTGCAATCGTGATATCACATGTTTTTTATGGTTTATATTTTATAAATGTGTCATCTTTTTGTAATGATTCAAATCTATCTACCAATGTTAAACTATTTAGACAATTGTATGGATATATTACTTATATTTATAAAAAAAAATTAAAAATTACATAAGGCGAATTTTATTCGAATTTTATACTTTTCGAATTTTTTCCTTGTCGAATTTCATTCGAATTTCAATGTTGTCGAACTCGAATTCGAATTCGAACCTGGTGACTTAGTCTCTAAGTGAGTTTGTTGAATTGCAAATGGGCCTGCAGGAACAACACATGTCTCTATAGAAATTAGGTGGGCTTGCCGTTTTGTTTTCTCTTTTTTGAGAGTTAATGTGATGGTGTCTCTCACTTTTCTCTAATAGAATAGTTTTGCAAGTTCTCATTACTAGAGTTCTCTTTTGAGCATTTCCAGGCATGTTTTTGCACATTTCTATTAAGCCTTGAGCGCTCTGTACAACCTCTTTTTTTTTTGCCTCAATTAGATTAATACACACTTCTTGGTCACTTGATTTTGAACATACGTTGAGAATTACATGGGATCGAGAATGTTTGTATGGTCCTAAATGTAAATTTGTAGGTGATGGCACACAATGCTGTTGAATCATTACACCTTAGAGACTCATCAAATTAACAAAGCTTGTGCCATTAGTTGGAGTTCTTTTGATTGATGGTTTTGATATGGTTTGAGTTTGATTGAGGAATATCCATCTGGATTTGTGATGTGAGACAGTCATCACAGCAAGTGAATATATCTCGAGTATAGACAATTTATAAAGTTACATATTATAACACCATCTCAAACTTCCTCCCAAATATTTTGATCTTCCATCTTTTGGCTAACATACCTTCTTAAAGATAAACTAAAAAGTTAGAAAAATTAATGTTTATGCAATTATTTGCACGACTCTTGGTTTGGTATACCTTTTTAACACAGCTTATTGCACTTTTTTTTTTGAAATTAAATTTAAGTATTGTTATTATAAATAATGCTTTACTGAATGTTTTTTATAATTTGGTGATTATTAGAGAATTTGGGAGAGGAGTTGGTCGAAATGTTCGTGTTAGAATTGAAGATTAAGGTACTTATGAATGGTTTCAATGCATGCATTTAAAAGTTTCATTATGCCAGATTATCTTTATAATCTGCACCTTTTTTTTTGTAGAAGTTGATTTCAGTTTAGTTTTCCTTGCATGGGGGTTGTGTTGTTCCTGTGGTTGGATAGATTTGCATTCACCATGCACAATTAACATCTTGTCTGCTCTCTGGCAATAATTCTGACTTATTATATACCAGAACAAAAGGCAAAAGGAAAAGACATGAGTCATTTATAGAATTCTCTGAGATTTCTATCATGATCTTTTGATTCTCTCTTTGTGAATATTGTTTTACCAGTCACATTCTAATTAAGCAATGAGACTTATGTTCAAGACTTAATTTGGATAATCCTTGCAGCGTCTGCTGGTAGTAGAGTTTCATTCCATTGTTTTTAATGAGGCTCAAGAAATGCATCCCATCAGTGCAATGGGCTGGAGTGATGAAATTTATTCTGGGGAATTCGACAGTGTGAAGAAACTCACCAATTTCCTTGAAATAGATGGTAGCACATTGCCTCAATTAAATTGGTTGGAATTGGATCAGAAAGTGCAGAGACAGTCAAAAGTTCATCCAAGAAGGGAGGTCTTGCAGGTATTATTTTATGTGGCCCTTTTGGTATTTTAGAATACAAAATAGTGCTATTTTATTCTTTTATAGAACATAATCATCAAATATGAACTCGAGATTTTCAGGAAACTTTAATAGGTTGTTTTACTTTTAATATGTTTGGTTTATTTTTTCACTTTTAAAGATAATTACATTACTTAACAGGCATATTACAAAAAGGCTATTGTCTTATTCTAAACGCAAAAAGAGGCTGAGCAACAATGTCTGTTAGATAAAAAGAGGCTTTCATATGGAAGTATTACATAGTGTAAACCAACAATAAACTATTGTATTTTTCAGCTGATAGCTTAGAGAGCATATTAAGGAAAATCTTTAAACAAGTATAAATTTTGTAAACTCCTCTAAAATACTGAATAAATACACTACTCTTTAGGTGTCTACACTAGTATTGCAGAGAAACAGACTTCTGTTTGTCTTGCATAATTTTCACTGCTCACATATATAGTTAACTAAAATCTTTGTAGATAAATATAGAAGAAACTTGTCTGTTCCATGTGATTTTATATAAAGCAGGTGATGAAAGTGTGGTAAAATCAAAGCAGAGACTTATAGTGCACATGAAGCCCCATAAAAAGGCTCAAAATCTCCCCTAAGTATCAAGAAATGCAGTAGATGGGCTTCTACATGGTCAAATCAAATGATGAAAGTATGGGTGGGTGAAGTGAAGCACTATAATTTTCACAAGATTAAAAATTTGTCAGGATAACCTTCTAGATCCATTTGGCTTGGATCTGGAATTTATGTAAGCTTTCAGTTAATACTTATCAGACTATTCCATCAAGTCGCAGGCCTTGATGGATTTATGAACCTGTCTAATTCCTTTTAGTTCAGTTGTTGTTAGATAATTACTCAGAATTGGGGAACACCTGCACCGTGTTTTGGTCAATGTACCATGTAAACAGATAGTTTGTTGACCACAATGTGCCATCTGTTTAAGCTCTTCCAACCTTCACTCACTTCCAATAATTCTATATCCCATAGTTCAAAAACTAAGACTCAAAATTTGGCTTGACTTGGCAAAAACTTAGCAAATTTACCTAACATTAAAAAACTCATATATTTGTAAAATAATCTTCAAAAACATGCATAAAATTGAAATTAGAGAACTTATAAATAATTTTCCTTCATTTATAGATGAAAAAACAAGTTCAATACATGCCATAATATTATATGTAATATATTAAAACTTTCAAATCCATGGTCATAATATACAAATTTCTTCCATGACTATAGCTTCAAGGTGGCTATATAAGTGCTCTTGAATTGGATGGTAATGCTTCCCATTGAGGAACAGTATAATCCTCAATAGCAGCCTTAGCACATGATTTGCATTAGATGAAATCCCTATTGATGCCTTGGCTTTGCCTGTTCATTTGCCACTGCATCTGCTGCCTACCTCTCCAAATTAACAATATAATTTGTAGTAAAATTGTGCTCCACATCCTCTGCAATCCAATCTGAATATTGATCAATGTCATTAAGGTATATTGCCTTGTGTGTTTGCTGCATTTCACTTTTATCTCATATAGACAGAGGTTGTACTACACAAAGACAAGGCCATGAAAGTGCATCTAAGTAAGCTTGTTGTGCTTCTTTATGTGAATGGATTCAAATGTGCTCTGATTGCACTCACGCCTAGAAGTGTTATAGGGCTAAAACAAAATGCAAATGGTGAGGTTTGAAGATCAACGGAATATCTAAGGATAGCATTTATAAATTTGCAACTAACTTAGAAAATATAAAGATAAACGAAAATCAAACTTTGAACTCAAGTCTTGGTTAACATATATGTTTCTTAACTTGGTTGTAGAGTTGTTCTCCTTCAGATGATAGCAGTGAAGAAAACAACCTCCCCCTTGCGCCTTTATATATCTACAACTCATTATGAATGATAAGGATTTCAGTAAGGACCATCTCTCCATACATATGTTGAGGCCATTCATAACCTCCAAATTTTCCCTCAATGAAATGGAGTAGAAAAACTTTGGGTTCAAATAGTAGGCAGCAACATGAATGTGTTGGTGGAGTTGTTTGTTCCACCTCCAATCAATAATGCACCAAATGAGTTCATATTTAATTTTGTTTGAACCATACAAATGTTGGATGGCTGCCTTTTTCATTGTCATGTCCCCTTCTCAAGCATAAGTCCAATTAAGACCCTTAGCTTATTATTATATTTTCCATAGGCTAATGGGGTGATGCAAGGAAAATAATTTAATAATTTAATTTAAGCTGTCGAAAGAGTAACTTTAATTTACATTAAAAAAGACAACTTATGTTTTATTATTAAAAAAAAGTTGTTTTAAAAGAGGGACCAAAAGTGACACTTGAAAGGGGTCCAAATTAAAAAATAAAGTTTAGAGGGAAAAGGAGAAAAAAGGAAAATAATAATTTTTCCTTGAAAAAGCTTATATAAGGAGGAGTTGAGGAATGGAGAGGATTACCAATTCATATTATCAAAGCCATTTTTCTGAAGTTTAAATATTGTTCTTCTATTCTGCCCTAGAACAAAAACTATTTGGCAAAGAATATATTTGAGGACAAAAACTATCCTATTCATTTGTGTAATCTCATTAAGGAATTACCATTGAGTTGAGCAGTTGCAGGTTTTTACTGTTTTTGAACTGGTGTGAACATTTTCAATTTTCTAGAATTTGTGGGTGGAGTTTAGTTTTTTATTTGTGAGAAGTTCTTATGCAAATAATTGGCTGGTTGAAGCAGTTATCTTTTCTAGCCATTTTATGCTACTCATGCAGTGTTATTTTATTATTTAGTTTATATATGTTTGCAGCTCAAAGGAAGGTACTACTGTACCATGTTGATTAATCTTTTTGCAGCCTTGGATAGTTTCTAAAGGTAGCCGCATCTTTTCACCTTTTCCTTGGCCGTTGATTGTCTTAACATAGACTACTGTACCTCTCCATATTGAAATAAAACGGAGTCACAGCTTTTAAAGGATGATGACATGTGATAGTATACTCAGTTTGCCATACATGCCAAAAGTTTTATTGTACCATTGCTAAGGGAATTTTTTGTAATATTATAATAGCTAGTAATTTTCAGTTTATATTTATTTCTAGTTTGGCATTACTGACTAGCAATAATAAAATAATCCTATTAGTGATTGCATTTTATCTCTTTGCACCTTTCTTAATAACTAGTATCTCTCGATTGATTAGCTCTTGCCATTGTCATCTTTTTCATTGGAATCATTGGTTCAACAATCTTTTGCCATGTTGGGTATAGAGTTTTCTGGACACCCCCAGGAATCAACATCTTTTAGGATCCATACAGGATTTGATCCAAGTTTCCTGGGTGAAAGGGTGCTTGATCAAATATTGAGCTACTAGGACCTAGATGATCAATGAGAATCTCAAGCCGTCTGTTACCCACCTATTCTCTGTCACATTGTCTTTCACTGAAATTGGGGCTGATCTAGTCGGATAACCTTTGCCTTTATTCCATTCGGTTCAACAAAGCGATACCACTTGTCTTTATTTAGTGATGGGAGGGGATGTGGGCATTGATCTTTTGATTTTTGAAGTGTTTTGAGCAACTATAGGTTCTGCCCATCATTTCTACTAGCTCTCTTAGACATGTTAAAACAAACAATGGTTCATATGAATTTAATTGGATAGATATGAGAATTCTTTCAAATCTAGTCAATGCATTGACCAATTTCTGCTGATAGTGCTTCTTGTAATATTAAATGGTCTGTATTGTAATACCGAAAATTGACAGAAGCCAACTTGGCTTGATGATGATTTCCTTAATTCCATATGGTATCTTCCAATGAAGGTTGCACACTTAGAGTGTTATTAGGAATGAAAAAGCTTGAACTATGGTTGCCTGCAACTTGAGATTCCTGTATTTGTGGCCACTGGAAGATGAAGAGCCTCCTAAATCTCCCTTTGACCTTGTAGGATTCATGACAGCTGCCAATATGCCAATTGCCCTCTTTATTTTTTTTTCTCTTCATAAGACAAGACAACAGCCTTAACCTCTTTGCTGGCTCCATTACATATAACGTCTCAATCACTAATTGAAATTTGAGGTGATTGATGCCATCTCTCATATGCAACGACAATAGTTACATATTAGTTATTACTATTCTTGGCTTTGTACCTGCTATGCAGTGTTTCCAAGTCAGGTCCTTATGCTTGCTGCCATTTTTGTTGCTTGGGGATGCCTTTTTTCTATCAAAAAATTGAAATGGAACTCTAGAAAAATACAAAAACAGAAAATTTTGAAGAAAACATCCTAGCACCTACAAGAAACTAATTGCAAATAAAAAATAAAATACAAAAAAGGTAAACCCTATCAGCTAGAATGAAGACAAAAAAAAACAGAAAAAGTGTTAAGTATTCGTTAAATGCAACTGATAAGTTTACTGAGCTTGATAAATGCTCACTCTGAATTGCACAATATTGCTTGCAAACAAATGCTCGATGCTCAAATATCTCAAGAAAGTCAAAAGCTAGAAAAGAACAATGTGAAAAATGATAAACTCGAGGGTTTTTAATGGGTGGATTGATGTTTTTCTGTTCAATGAATTTTCATCACAGATTCGTGAATAGTAGGTGGGTTTTTGGGCATTTTTGGTCGATTACTCACTCATAACTTGTAGGCAAGCTTTTGGATGAGTTACTTACTAGCCTAGTTTGTCTCACAAGCACTCGCTAGACCAGTTTGTCTCATGATCACTTGCCTAAATTTTTCACTCTATGCTATATCTTTTCTAGTGCATGCTTATTTAGTGTATTTATTAAGTATTTCTGTACAACCCCGTATCTTTTTGTTGTTATATGGTATATGCTTGAATTGGATACGTGTTGGGAATTAGTCCTCACATTTGGGTGTTAGTATATCAGGGCTCCACATTATTTTTTATTACTTAGTGTGTGTAGATAAATAATGCAGAGAGAATAATGTAAGTGATTAATAATCACATGAGATTGTTAAGTTGTTAGTTTTTGGTTAGTCAGTGGTTACAATACTGGTTTTAGGAGAAATCTGAAATACTATTGTTAATGGGTGATAGCTTCGGTCAGATATGAATGACAGTGATGCAAGTATCATTGTCATTCATAAGTGATCGAAATTATCATTCATGATATGATATTTCTAAAGGAAACATTTAAAATCGAAATTATGAGCATTCATATAAATTCGATCATTCCCGTGATATTATATTTTGCATTCATGTGAAATCAGAATTCTCTTATGTCATCCGCCATCATATAGAAGGATGTATACGTGTGAAGAGTATACACAACAAATGGTAATCAAGTTGTTAAACCCGCATCCTAAGGGACGCGTCCCATGAGTGGACGTGTCTCCACTCGTGGAGACACGTCCTCTCATGAGGCGCGCCTCTTAGGGGGCGGACTCCTCAGTGGAGACACGTCCTCTCATGAGGCGCGCCTCTTAGGGGGCAGACTCCTCACCTATTTATGGTGATACCTCATTTGATATGCAAACATAGAAATCGGACAATGTTCTGCAATCAGCACATTCGGCTTCAAGAGAAGAAATAATGAATTGTTAGATATTGTTTGACCTGTAAGAATTTACCTTTGACAATCTGGAATCTGATCGATCCTCAACAACTATATATTTGTAACTTATGTTATTGTAATAATGTTGAAGATGGTCGATTGATCAATGTGTTACAGCCTTTGGCTCTACTTCATATCTCAATTTTAATATGGTATTAGAACAGGTTTCATGTGAGATTTCTTCCCTCCATTCAATTGTCCTTGCTACAAAATGGTTGACACAACAACTATGCAATATAGACCACATGCAACAACCATTGTTTTTCCCATCCACTATTCTTGTATTCTGCCAACAATTTGCAGTGCAAACAACATGCAAACTTGTTGACATTCATCATCCACCTGTATTCTCTTCTCTTGAACACTCATTACCAAAGAGAAAGACTTCAATTCTTTAGGCAGTTTACTCAGGAATTTTGATAGGTTGATTGTGGACAATATAATGCTTCATTCTTCTGACACAAATATAAGAATTTGGGCAAAGAAAACAAAAGCCAATTAATTTTATGCATAAAATAACAATTCTTCTATTATCCCTTCTAACATTCATTTAATACATATTTATACGAGTCTTATCTCCTAAATAATAGTAGAACTAGTATAACCTCCTAATACAATCCCATATAACCAAATACAATAATATAATTTTGCACACATGATATTCTAATGTTCAAACCACAATAAACGTAATGACGCAATATTCATAACACACCTCCCACCACCCCCCCATATTGCATCATTCTCCAAATGGGGATAAGTGGACCTACAATACTTCATGACCACATTTAGTAGTTCATTGTAAGGTATGAGTAGGAACATACACATATACTCATGGCAAGAAATAGTGGAACTTGCCTCACTATGCTTCTAAACTTATCCAAGGATAGGGAAAAGCACATGGAACCAAGGATAGGGACTAACACATCTATCCAAGGTCATACAACAAATTTGGGTAGGGCAAACACATCTATCCAACATCAGTTATGAACAGGGACACACA
Organism: Sequoiadendron giganteum; assembly: GCA_007115665.2. Classification (NCBI taxonomy): domain Eukaryota; kingdom Viridiplantae; phylum Streptophyta; class Pinopsida; order Cupressales; family Cupressaceae; genus Sequoiadendron; species Sequoiadendron giganteum. Next base: position 561,210,355 of record CM021101.1, on the reverse strand, counting down.
CGTTTTCTCACAACAATTATGACCAGGGAAAAACACATCCGATCATAATTACCCAACAAATGTTATTGGGGACAACCTCTTCCAATCAGATACACCATCTCGTGAATGGGGACAAACACATCCATTCACAAACAACCAAGAATTGTGATTGGGGACACACACATCCAATCACTTACAAATTTGAGAAGTCCTTTTTTGTCACATATGTAGCCACTGTTATAGATCTTTGCCACTTTGATCACAAATGGTATGAGATAGTTACCATTGCCACCTAGAAATTGATCTTGGCTTTAGTCATTTTGGCACAAATAATTTTGTCACTAAAACAGTTTCGCGGCCCTGTCGCTAGTGACTAACGAGAGGATGCTACTTGTCCTCCAACCTTCTATGCCTCCATCCTGCAATTGATTTTCGACTTTCTTAACAAATTTGTCTTTGAATATCAATTATAGAATACCCCCCTCAAGATTGACGTTGTGTACTGTTGACGTGTGTTTTATGACAGCGCCAACACAGAATAAAATGTCCAATGGTCACTCTATTCTCTCTTGATCAAAGTATTCCGCATGCTAAGATTGCGTGAAAGTTCATGCGTTCAACTCCAAGGTTCCTTTAATGCGAATAGACTCAGTTGGTTGATGTGAATATGCTGGGTATTCCAAGGGGACTTATGTAATTGTTCGATTTTATTGGCTCAAGCAAATGAAAGGTTTTGACTATGATGCTCTGGTATTTGAACGGACTGGGAAATACTGAATTTAAAGGAGGTAAAGGGATAGGAATCCTACAATCTAACTCTAAGGGTGGAAGGCAAAGACTAGCTTCAACAATCTCCAAACCAAACTTTGTTTCGTCTCCTCTTCGGACAACTCTGACAAAGCTGATGCAATCTTCAAAGGATGGATAAGATATTCAGATTGAGATTCAACATGCACACCCCTTCACAACGAAGCAAGTGGACACACAAATCACAACCAAAGTTAGGTGCTGAAATTCCAGTTGACCACGCAGGGCAGACTTACCGTCAGCAAGCCTGCTAGTGGTATGGATATAGGGAGATATGCTCAAACCAACGTTGCATTCCACAATTAACACTACTTGCATGAAAACAAAATCTACCTTACTCTACTCTACTTGAATTGGAAAGACGAACAAGTCTTGCTAGCTACTCACAATAGAAGATAGAACCACCAAGCAATGATAAATCTTTATATTATGAGAGTTTTCACAACAACTTCTTACGAAACTTTCAAAGGGAAAGCTTCCTTTCCTTTTCAAACTAAGCTAACTCCTAGCTTTACTCCTATCTTTGATTTCCGTCTAGCTCTGATCTATCTCTGATTCTAATTCTAATATTTTACAAATGAGGGCGGATGCCCCTTTTATAATAGGACCAGTCCAGTGGACGGTTCAGATCTGATTACAATAAAGGGCTCAGATTGAACCACCCATGCCCTAATTAGGGTTTTTGCCCTAAAAACCGCCACTGAGAGGAGTGGGGCAATGAATGCGCTGCAGATTCTCCACTCCTCGTCACGAACCACTAACTGCCATCAATGCACGTCGTCTCCTTCCAGAAGGTCATCGTCCAGAAGGGTGTTTCCCTTCTCCTTCTCGTTGGCTGCAAATCTGATGAATCTGTCTAGTACTGCCTCAATTTCCTGATCCGAAATGGGAGGAATGTGATCCAACTAAAACTCTAAAACTGTAACTGTTTGCCCATGCCGGGCACATGATTTCTTCCAGGCAACAAGGGCGTCCTGGGTGTTCTGTATGATACTGGAGAACGTAGCAGTGTTCTCGAAGTCATCCTGTGTGAAGGTCTTCACCTCAGAGAAGAATGGCGCTAATCTGCCCTTCAAACCATCTGCAGTTACCTCTTCAGAAGTCAACCTCCTGGTGAAGATTGCCTCCAATGTGTTGAGGATTCCATCTAAGATGTTTGTCATGGCCTTTTTGATCCTGACAGAATCTATCTGTGATGCATCGTAGAATCCCCGGCCTGTGACTACTGAAGAGTACCATCTGGCGAAGTCGTATCTATCCCCCTGCTGAATAACACCTCCCTCAACCAAAGTGTGTTGAGGTATGCTCATCAAAGCCCCTAAACGAAGAACAACTCTCGTCTGATAGATGCGGGCCTCACCCCAAGCATGGTTAACTGCCTCCACCCTAGCCATAATATTGGAAGCTTGCCCATAGGCATGTGCAAGATTCTCCATGAACTTTCTTGTTTCTGTATGCACACTGGCAACCCACTTGTTTGCCTGCTGTGCCATTCTCTTCAAATCCTCTAACCCACTGATTGACTCCTTGGAAAATTCAGCTGGAAGCTCAATTGCCGGATTCTCTTGCCCACAAGGACGGGACAAGTGTTGCACGTAGCCGATCAGTGTCTTGTGCTCTACCTTCAACTTTTTGTATTTGCCCTCAACATGGGACAATCTATCCTTGAGTGCTCGATAGGAATTATCGCACTCCTCTACCACATGTGCTCCAGTAGGGCGGCCAAGTTCCATGGTTGTGATCACATAGTTTTCTGGAATGGCCTCGTCTCTATCACACTCTATCCGAGGTACTGCCATATGCAAAATTCGGGATCCATCCTCATCCGTGGATATTTTAGAGAACTTCTTGGCCTTCTTCTTCGCTAGAGGTGCACTGATTCTTTGTAATAATTCCTCCATCTCGACCGCGGGATCGGTCTCATCTACAAGATCACGCCTCATCCTATCCCTTAGCCATTCTGGCACCTCTTGCCGCTCATCTGATAAAATAAAAGGTTGCTCCACCTTGGCCTCTACCTCGTGAACTTCTCCTCTACCATCGTTCTGATGAGGCTCACCGTCATCAATAGGCTCAGTGTCTCCTGAGCTCTGGGCATCCTGATCTGAAGTAGCATCACCCTCGAGAGCTGCCTCAATTTCCTGCTGAAACTGAGTGTCAGTAGCCGTCCCCTCATCTGTCTCTTGCTGATTTTCTTGCTGATTATCTTCTTGGGGCATGTTGATGCTTTGGCCCACTGATTCCCTGCGAGGTGGCTGACTTGCCACTTGCACTATCTGCTCTACATCCAATCTCTCCCTCTGATCAACAAACAATGACACCTCCTATAAGCTTGGAGAATGTGCCCGAGATGGCGCATGCACGGACTCCTCAACTACCACAGGCTCAGTTCGAACTGGCTCTTTTCTTCTAGGCTCTGGAGTTGGGTTACTTCGTCTCCTCTGATTAGTTGCCGGTAATCTGCTGTCTCCCATCAAATTGTACGTGAGAGGAATTGACCTTCCCTTAAGTCGGCTTACATGCCTCTCTATCCAACTCCGTGCAAATGTCAAGACTGAGATACAAAGCGTATCCAAGTCAGTGATCTCCGGTTCAGACCAATTTGGGAATGGCAGAGGCGTATCTCTTACTGTCTCATAGTCAGCCTGTACAACGTTTATGTCTTTCTCAATTTGATCTGGTACTGGGATAATCTTGCACTCTCTGACCATCACCAACGGTATCCGAGAGAACATTCTCTTTCTGACTTCGATCTCATCCACTGCACTCGCCCAAAAGTCTTCGATCTGCACCTTGTGCCTGAACTCTTCTGTCAATATCCATCTGATGTTTCAGTGGGGGTCGTAGTAGTGCCTGCTAGTGTGATAGGAAAGGTGAAAGAATTGGAGCTCCGCTTCTGCCTCTCTTGCTGCTTGCAGCGATGGGCAGATTTCATCTGAATTCCCCATGGTAATTGGGAATCCAAGTCCACCTTTCTTCTTCTTCTTCTGAATCTTATCATAGGCAATCAGTTGCCTAGATACTTCCAGCATCACTATCCTGTTTGTGGGATACCGAGGCAATCTGTATGGATAGGAGGAAAATCCTTGCAGCCTTATGTAGGTGAATTTTGGAAATTGGATAAACCAACATCCGAATTTCTCAACCATTTCTTGTGCCTCCCTTGATATTTTGTGATGGGTTCTTTGCTGCAGGGTCCTCGTTATGTGCATAGTAAAGGCATCATTGACCCTTTTGTAATTAGTCGTGCTTGTCAAATGCAACCGTGGACAAGCTTCATATATTTTAAACTGATGGGAATCGCAACCGATTGGTTCCTTGTAAGAGATCCCCCTGTATCTCGTCATGCGAGCCAACATATAGACAAGGTAGGAGCCCATATAAAATGTTTTTGTTCTCCTCACGCCACGAAGCTGTTCATGTATGCTATCACTGATCATTAGTGCCCAATCCATGTAATCCTTTCCCTCTTAGCACCAAGTTGACAAAATAAAACATCCAAGGTTCAAAGATGAATGCTTGGGTGCATCCTCCAACTCTGCTTAACATCATGATCAGATCACCAAACTCCTGCCTCAAATCCTCCGAGACTATCTGCTTGGGCAATTTTGTGCGAGTTGGCTTGGGTTTAATCGTCCACCGGAACGATATGAGCGAGGCGTGGAGTAAGTTTGAATCACCTCTGAATTGCAAGCGTTTAATACCCAGAAGAAAAAACTTTCCAGAATCCATCATTTTCATGTGTATCCGGACGAAGGGGTACTTTTAATTTTTATTATTTAAAAATAATAAAAATGGCTAATGTTTATTTCTTCTTCACATCTGGATGTCTTCCACTCCTGCAATTTTGAGTTTCTCTGCCTTGGCAAATTTTCTTGATTTCTCTGTGAAGAATTTTCTCTCCGGAATTCTAGCATCATCCTCTAGACGTATTACCCATTTTCTTTTTAGAAAATGCCTTAGGAATTATTTTAAAAATCTAAATTTCATCATTTTACCCTTTGAAGGGTGCATTTAGCATGTCATGCTTCCATCCCATTCCTTAGGCAATTCCACACCTAGACCCTCTTTTCACACTTAGCAATTTTCATTTTTGAAGTCCTAACTCCTTAGGCGCATTTCACATGGTGAGGAAAAAAAAAATCAACCCCTTTAGCCTTTTAAAATCATGCCACCTTTAGTGTTATTTTTTTCCCTTTGAGCATGGTGACCCTTCACCTTCCTTGAGCGCACTTCACATAGTGGACTTCCACTTTCAAGCGCATTTGCATGTGGAGGAGGAAAATTTGAGCGCATTTCACCATGTGTGAGAGAATTTACTCAATGCCTAGCGCATTTCCTCAAACTCTCTAACGATTTTTACCTTTCACCTTTTACCTTTTACCTTGGGCGCATATGATATGGGGAAGAGGAACTTGAGGGCGCAAATGAGGGTGTCATGAGGAATTCCCACGCCTTGGGTGACTCTTCACCTCCCTCTGGCGCATATGGCTTAGACAACTTCCATGTTGGGCGCATTTCAACTTTGCAAAGGAAAGCGCCATCATCTAATGACCCTTCATCTTCCCTTGGCGCATTTTGGCTAGGCAACTTCCATTTCCAAGCGCATTTCACAGTGTTAGAAGAATTCCGCCCATTTCAAGTGGCTTTTCATCTTCCCTTGGCGCATTTGCTATGGTGAGAGGGAAACTTCCTTGCCTTAGGCGCATATTGGGGTGTGAGGAGGAAAATACCACGCCTTAGGTGACTCTTCACCTTCCCTAGGCGCATATAAGCATGTAGACTTCCTTATTTGAGCGCATTTTGAGGATGCCTTAGGAATTTTTTTTATGCCTTAGTGAATATTTCCATGCTTTGGGTGACCTTTCACCTTCCTTGAGCGCATCTAGGGGTACGAGGAGGAAACTTTATGCCTTGGAAGAATTTCTATGCCTTTGCCAATATCTTCTTGGCGCATATCATGTGTTTCTATGCCAGTTACCTCTTATAAATTTCCAACGCTCTTCATGCCCTGGCTTTCTATTTTTAGTAAACCCGAAGAAGTTAGGGTTTCTTTGTATTTCACCCTGTTCTGAGCTGTGCTTGCATTGATTTTGCCATCCTGTTTACCGTCTGCCCATACTGGTATGCTATTTTTAGCCTTTGCTATTTTTAGTAAACCCTAAATTTGATCAGTCCATGTATCTCCGTTTGCTTTGAAATTTGTTCTAGTTGCTTTTGATGCTGTGAGAGACCTGTTCACACTTTTCTCTGGCAATGAAGTGCTATTTTTAGCCATGAGGTGACTTACTAAAAATAGTAAGTATTCAGATTGTGCTCAAATTTTGCCAGTAGGTAGCTTGGAAGATGCTGATCCCGGTGGCATGCCTCGTTTTGGCTCCTTTGCATTTTACTTCATTTATTTTTAGACATAGCAGGGGAAACCCTAATCTGACTTGTATGCGCTCCCGATTGCTCTTGATTGCCTTGATTTCTACTGTTTGTCGTTCTGCTCGCTAGAATGAAATAATGGGTAGCCGTCGGACTGAAGCTGCTATTTATAGTAAGTGTCCAGAAAGTGGTCCATCGGATGTCGGATGAGTTTGCATGTCACAGTGCCCGTGGGATCTCAAAAAACCCAGAAAACTGGTCAACGTTCCGACATTGGCTAAAAATAGTAAGTCCCTGAAAACTGACTCATTTCGCTTGCATGTCATATCATTGCGAAGCTCTCGCAAAACCCACATGGAATATCCGGACATGCATTGAAAATTCCTGTATGCAAACCCTAAAAATAGCCTTGGAAGGCTGAACTCTGAAAGTCCTTGTCTCGGTTTGCGTGTTATACCGTTGTGAAGGTCTTAAAAAACCCAGATCCATTCTCCAATCATTCACCGAAGAATTGTATGTTTAAACCCTAAAAATAGCCTCTGAAGGTTGAACTGCTAAAAATAGCCAGTTGTCTGAATCTGTTCAAATTTCACATGTGGGTGCTCTGAAGCTACCTGAATGTGCTGAAGTAGTTAGAATCCCGAAATCCTGAGGAATAAGCCTCAAATTAGGTACTTACTAAAAATAGTAAGTTGTCAGATTTCAGTAGGATTTCAGTGGGACTTTGCTTTGAGCTTCCTGATTGTGCTGCTGCATTTGGATTTCACCTTGATAACTCAGTTTGACCTAAAACCGGCCTAAAGGATGGAAACCCTAATTTCGTAGACTTGGCCATTATTTCAATCTAGGTCAAAAGATGGGACATCCCCGGAAGGACAAAAGATCAGAGACAGAGAGAACCAAAGCCAAAAGACCAGAACGGAGCAAAAATTAGGGGGTCCCCATCTTGGATGGGGTGATGTGTGAAAAAGGTCACAACATGTACGAGCAATATTGTGTCCATTTACAATTGAGGCAATTTTTCTTCTTTTTCTTTATTGATTGAATTTTGACATGATAATCGACCCTATTCTAAACTAGCAATAATTGGATAATAAATAATAACCTACTATTATAAAACTATTAAAACTTAACTACAATCTAAAATTGATCATTTAACAAAATAGTTCACTCAAACTGGCTGTTACATCTCAATGCATTGATAGAAGATAATAGATTATCAGTGCATTGTCTATTTTAATCCCTACGTGCAACATCTCCATCGCACGACTTGCCAGGCCAAACATCATGGATGAACCCAAATATGATTCCTCGAAGGTGATGGCATGTATGCATCAGGTTTGCTCTCAATCCATCTGCATATGAGAATGTACAAAACTACAAATGTCTCCCTATCTTATCAAAATTGGAACACCACTGACAATCTAATATATTTTCGGTGCTTTCCCTGCAATTATGGAAGTACAAATTTCTACACCAATGCCATGCTCAGTGGTGTGCTTTGACAATCATGAGCTTTACTGAAACACACATCCTTTCCTATAATCTAGGGGTGACTATGGGCTCCAACGCCAATGTTCTCGCTCTACGTTTTTCTATGAATCCAATTATTGTGGAGAATGAAATCGTAGTTGAAGATAACACTGTATTTTTGTGTAGTAGCCTGCCCTAAATTGGTATTCAATTTTTTTTGAATTTCAACAACTTGATTGCTCAGACATTTCTTCAAACAGTTTGGTTGCTACTGTACTGTTCTGAATATGTTTTTCACAGTTTTGTTTCCAGGAATATGATGAATTTTAATACAACATATTCAATATACCCAACCAAGCACTCTGAACTAAAGTTAATTTACTATTGTCTTTAAAACTGATCAACCTATACTTCAAGTTCAGAAAATACGAAGAAAGATTCAAGGGCTAACCTCATAATTTATAATCATAGCTGAGAATACAATGAATAAATTGCAGAGATGACAAATTAAATTCCAAGTATCTGGAAGGTCCAACTTATCAATCCAAAGATTAAACAAACTCCACATTGGGACTGTAATACTCTCCCTGAAACTCCTATGGCTTCTGCAACTCAGATTGAATGCTTGAATGGCTGGGATGTCCCTGTTTCTTTGTTCCCAAGAACTATACGACGGCCAACATATTAATTCTATATTAGTGATGTTTGCTTTCCCCACAAGAGTTGACTCGGTTTATCAATAATCTACACACAACCAGGTGATTTCCAATATCATGTAAGCAACTCCAATAGGTAGCACTAAGCAATTAAACTTCCATGATTTCTCATTTTCCCGTCATCGTCATTCAATATCCTTCCTTTTTCCTGAAGACCACAAATTATTAAATCTGTATCGATAAGCTTCGAAAGAGACTCCTAATTCAACACAAAACCTCACCGACCAGAATAATGAGATTACGAATTGCACAAACATGTGACTGATGGAAACCCGATAATCTTCAATATGCGTACGATTTGCTTAGAAACTCTCATGTCGACCTTCCTCCATTGCTATGTTTCCCTTATGATACCACAAAACTTGCTATGAATGCTTCCTTTTGATACACAATATCCTTGAAGACTGGTGGATTAGGACCCAATCGATAATTCTCCTATAAGCCTTTAATGTGGCGGCACCAATGATTAATGAGAGGTAACCAAATAATGGACCATGCTGGAATTTATATGGAATATCGGCCCTCAACATAAGTCATGATTCTATTATTTGTGACAGCTTGGAGAAATGGATATGACACAAACAAACCGGACTGGAACATTAACACCTTTAAGATTTGGTGCAGCTGACACAAACAAACCCGACTCAATATTCCCATTCAATTTTTTTGATGTCTAATAGGGACTTCATACCGTATCACCAAGTATACAACTCTACCACAATGACTTGGAATTCTAAGACCCGACTCTTTGATATAGCCAGTTTCCTTTCTTCATGCAATTTTGAGAATTTTAAACCATAGCTCGCAGTTGCAGTTCCAAATATCACACATAATATGAATTGTTTTCACAGAGGAATTGATAAAATAATTATACATTGGGTTCCAAGTTTGACCGTCCACATATGCGATGCTCCTGAATTCCTCCCAAACTTCTGGTGGTTACAGATATCACAACCGACTTCCCAGAAATGAACAATTAAGAGTTGCAGAGTGTTGGTGTTTTATAGCTTTGGGAGCTATTTTCCCTTAATTAAAGGCTGGCCGGCCTTCATATGTTAAATAATAGATATATTCTCTAGGGGCCGACTTAGAGAAGAAGTTGTCTAACTTTGTATATAAAGAAGGTGAGGACATGTCATTTGATCATCAATTCAATCACTTCAATTCGCACCTCCAGCAGAAGTTTGCCATTCCATTAGCAGCAGATTTGTTTTTCAAGAAGAAGTGTCTTCATTTGTACTTTGCATCAAGGAGAAGTGTCTCCATTCTTTGTATTGGACTCGGCCCTGTGTAGGGCCTGTTTTGTAAGCAGATTTCTGCTCTTATTCTTCTAATATACAAGAGATCTATTTGCTGGGTTTTCCTAGGGTATTCGCTATGTTCATTGCTTCTTGTGTTGTATTTCTGCTTATTTCATTTCTGATCCTAAAACTAACATGGTATCAAAGCGGGTTTAAGTAAAGATCCGATCAGATTTGGTTAAGCAGATTCTCCAGGAAGTAAAACAAACAAAAAATCATTTAGGAAGTAATGATTGAAGCCATCACTCAGGTAAAGGCCCGTTCAATGCACAAATAAATGTTCAATGTGGTTGCGGTGGTGAAGAAAGGAGCTTGGAATAAACTTTTAAGAGAAAACGGATACAAATCTTTAATGAATATTAAGAGTCGGAGGATTCTCTAAACTGCTGCTTATTTATTTCTTGGAGTCGACAGAGAATCACAGGTTTGAATCGGCTAAAGGAGAGAGACGACTTTAATTCTGTGGATGCCGTGTGAGTTTGGCTTTTCACAAAGAATGGGAAATATATTGCGAGTTCTTAAGAGTATCGGGTTCCTTAGCTTGAAGCTACACACAACTGAAGGAGAGCACACGTGAATTGAACTCAGGGAGAATTGTCTTAAAAAGGCCTTCAGGAAGATTTATGAGTGGAAATAAATTATCGAGAGCCTTGCAAATATAGCCACCGCCATCTAATGCAATTATAATTAGGCTACTATTTAAATTTGAGAAGCATCGAGTGTATTTTATAATAATCAAACGATAGAGGCTGGCGCGGCAATTAGAGGAAGTATCGGAACTTTAAACTATTATCAATGATCCTTCTTTTCATCGTTGCCTAACATGTCTATCTATTTTGAAATGTCTCGGAAGATAGTGGAAAATGAGCAACCACGACTTATGATAAGAACGAGAGCCGCCGCCATGTTAAGGAATTGAATTTATATCCGAGAAATCTGATAGCATTTCTATTGGGCCTGAGCCATTGGCGCATGGCATCATACAACAATTAAAGAACACTCATTATTTACCAATAGCGAAAGTCTTTAGGGAAGGGTCGAAAGTAATTGTTGAAGGAAGAGTGCTAGGTCAAGGAGTTAAGGCCCAAAGCACAACTGTTGAACTGGAGTTTGTTGAAATGTTCTTGAGTTGTAGGTGTTTGCTTAATGCAAAAACAGGGTACATCATCGGGCGAAGATGATGGTTGTTACGAAGAGTAAAATGGCTGCATCAGAATCAATAGAGAGATAAGTATTTTATGTTTGTACCTTTAAATAATGATCATGAATTTTATGTAGTTAATAATAATTCATGCAATAAACTTTGGGAATAGTGAATCATGTATGCTTCTAGCATTGGTTTGTAAATTTCTCTTCAGGGTAGTTTGATTCTATGAGCTATTATTAATCTCTCTAATTGTAGGATGGAGAGAGATTGCATAAAGAATTCAAAGGGAGGAAGAGCTTGAGGCATCCAGTGAAGAAGTCATGCCGGCTGGAGAAATGAACAAACATGAAGTCATAGCTTGCAGCCATGAGATTGAGTTGGTGACACATAACTTCACTGTAGACATCTCTCGAGGGCACAAGCTTGGGTCAGCCTTGGATGAGAGTTTGCATCAGCAAAGAAGATTGAGAAAGATGAGGACACTAAACAACGAAGAACCTATATGGATTGTCATTGTGATCAATCACTTTGAAGAGGAGGAAATGACATTCAGAGGGAGTTAAATTCCGAGGATTCAAGGCTCGAGTTGAGAGCATGTCTGGGAAAAGGATTAAGGTTTTGAGATCAGTCAATGGAGGGGAGTTCACTTATAGAGGATTTCTTTGCAATCTCTGAGGCAGGGATCAAGAGGGAGTTTTGAGAAAAAAAAAGTGAAGATGTTAGCTAAGTGGGTTGCAGTGTTGCAAGGCTAGGTGCTAAAATCCTTGGAAGACTTCTTCAGTTGTAGAGAACATAATTGCACAAGACAGTCAATCTGGATTTGACATTGGTAGCCCTGCAAACCTATTCAAAATAGAGTGATCTGGGTTAAGGTCGAGAAGGACAGTCCCGAACTCTCAGCGGTGCTGAAGGTGTGCATTGGAAACCTTTCCTCTAAGGAAAGCATGGCAAGCAATCTTGGACGAGGAGGTCAGGAGGTTGATGCAAGTACTTGGAGTTTCAGAGGGAGTCACATCATGAAGATTTGTTGTAATGTATATTTCTCTGAGACGAAGAAATATGAGGTGAAAGCCCTTGTAATGTATATTTCTTCGAGACGGAGAAATATGAGGTGAAAGCCCTTGCAGTGTATATTTCTCTGAGATGGAGAAATATGAGGCGCAAGCCCTTGTTCATCTCTGAGACTAAGATGAGACCTCATGTTGAGAGACTCCATGACGACATCACATTGAGAGATTCCGTGATGAATCCTTGATCATCTCTGAGACTGAGATGAGGCGTCATGTTGAGAGACTCCATGACGACTTCACGTTGGGAGACTCCGTGATGAACCCTTGTACTTGTGTTTCTTTCTACACATGGGAGTAGCCATGGTGGACATCATGTTGAGAGACTCCATGACAACATCACGTTGAGAGACTTTGTGATGAACACTTGTACACATGTTTCTTTCCACACATGGGAGTAGCCATGGTGGACGTCATGTTGAGAGACTCCATGACGACATCACGTTGAGAGACTCCGTGATGAACACTTGTACATATGTTTCTTTCCACACATGGGAGTAGCCATGGTGGACCTCATGTTGAGAGACTCCATGACGACATCACGTTGAGAGACTCCGTGATGAACTCTTGTACATCTCTGAGACTGAGATGTGGTTTTCCACAAATGGGTGTAGCCATTATGGGCATCATGTTGAGAGACTCCATGACGAGGATATCTGGAAAATACCTCCCTAGCTAAGAGGGAGTGTTGGTGTTTTATAGCTTCGGGAGCTATTTTCCCTTAATTAAAGGCTGGTCGGCCTTCATATTTAAATAATATTTATATTCTCTAGGGGCTGACCTAGAGAAGAAGTTGTCTAACTTTGTATATAAAGAAGGCAAAGACATGTCATTTGATCATCAATTCAATCACTTCAATTCACACCTCCAGCAGAAGTTCGCCATTCCATTATCAGCAGATTTGTTTTTCAAGAAGTGTCTTCATTTGTACTTTGCATCAAGGAGAAGTGTTTACATTCTTTGTATTGGACTTGGCCCTGTGTAGGGCCTGTTTTGTAAGCAGATTTCTGCTCTTATTCTTCTAATATACAAGAGATCTATTTGCTGGGTTTTTTCTCCCTCGAGTAGGAGGGTTTTCCTAGGGTATTCGTTGTGTTCGTTGCTTCTTGTGTTGTATTTCTGCTTATTTCATTTCTGATCCTAAAACTAACACAGAGAATAGAAAGATTATACAAAATTGCAATCTGAAAATATATACAAATATGACATCAACTTTATTTATTCTTCGAACAGACCAATTGAAATTCAAAAGATAAGAATCAGACTCCACAGTTATTGTGCATATACCTTAGGCACTTGTCTGAAAAATAACAAACAATTTATTCAATACTGCTACTCTCTAGCAATTCTTCAAACTCAGAAATAATCCTGCAATTCTTAAATTTGGTACCAAACTGAAATACTGAAATTTGCCTTTCATAGTTTTCACAAATGCCTTCAAACTCCAATCATTTAAAACCAAGTGAGAAATCTGCACGATTCCTCCAGCTATCAGCCAGGGTAGATCTCTCACCGCTGGAGCTGATCTTCTTCTAGAGGGTTTCGTCCACCAAAAGGATGTGGTGGACCTTGTTCAACCCACCCAAAACTTTTCTCCAAAATTCAATCCAACCTCTTCAATTTGCTCCACAATATTCTTTTATAACCTTTGCCTTGACCCTTGGCTTTCTGCTTGCCTGACTCTTCAAATTTCTTTTCTCTTAATTTCCAAGGTTACCCCAAGTTTCCGGGACGGGGACGGCAGGGGATGGCGGGACGAGTCCCCAAGTTTCCGATTTTTGAGGCCAAAATTAGGGACGGCAGGGGACGGCTATATAAAATATAGGGAAAATTTAAATATATAGGGAAAATTTAAAATATTCATATGGATAAAGCATACATAATATACGTTATAGAACCTTAACATATAGCATTTGTGTTCAATATTCTTTGTCAATACTCAATACACATTGAAAATTCAGAATTAACATACATGAATCATAATACAACCTCCAAGTTATACTTTATAAACTTATATCAATTTACATAAGGTTATTTCCAGCTCATAAATTGTTGCACTCAAGGAGTTTTGGGCATCAAATTGCCTTATCAGCCTATTTCCAATTGTGTAGAACTGTTTAAAAATGTCAAAATCCTAAGTCTTTGTCTCTAAAACCTGTTAGTGAACAGAAAGCAAATAAATTCAAGTTTACACACTTTTGGAATAACTTTTTGTTATTTTTATATATCTCTAATAGAGCATCAAATATTTATCTTGTGAGTGTTCCAAATATTGTGAAAGATATATGAAAATAATTTAAACGAACAACTCAAAACCCAAAAAACTGAAAACTATTATATATATATAGATTTTATTTTTAAAACATGCTTTGACGTGGGGGACTGCTGGGGGACGGTTGGGGGACGGCTCAGGCGTCCCCTGGCCGTCCCCTGCCGTCCCCGGGACTGGTCAGCCATCCCTCTTTTGGTCAACCCCGTCCCCCCGTCCCCGGGACATTTCCTGAGATTTCTGCAAAAAGAGGGATGGTCCCCTGCCGTCCCCCTGCCGTCCCCCAGTACCCGGGACGTCCCGGGAACGGGTACGGGGCATTTTTTGGGGGGGACGCATCCCCGGGTTTCCCTGTTAATTTCCAATTGTGACTTAATTTTGAATTTACATTTAATAAGTCACTTAAATATAATATTATTTAATTAATAATTTTTCCTTTTGAATTAGCATTTGGAGGAAAATATTAAATAATTAACATAATATTATATTTTCTCCATGCAGTAAAAAATGGGACATTACATTTTGGAGGTTATACAGGCACATCGCCCAAGAATTTTCCCTTCAGCTAGATAAAAAGCTCAAAAATGGCAGTGCAAGTTTAAATTCCTCTGCATTAACACAAATGTTAGTTGACACAATCAATTTAGTAAACCTTCTTTCCACGAAAACTCTCCTGCTTTTCCATGTGCTTTGCTCACTGGTTTTTGGCAAGGTGTAGTACAACTTAGCCACTTTGAAAGGGCTCTACATTTTGGAAAACATTATTTGGACAATGGAGCACCCAAATTGGCTATAATTATAAACCGTGGGCAATGGGTTTTGTTCATGCATTTCTATCTCTTGACTCAGATTTGAGTATGCTATAGAGTGCAAATGCAAATACGTGGGTCCAAGGATACTTGAACAACCTAGGAGTGAGTATTGCTCTAATACCTTATAAGAATTTGGGCAAAGAAAACAAAAGCCAATTAATTTTATGCATGAAATAATAATGCTTCTATTAACCCTTCTCACATTCATTCAATACATATTTATAGGAGTCTTATCTCCTAAATTATAGGAGATCTAGTATAACCTCTAACCACTCCTTTACTTACACAAGTTGTTCTAACTTCTAACAACTTGTAATACAATCCCATATAACCAAATACAATAATATAATTTTTCACACATGATATTCTAATGTTCAAACCATAATAAACCTAATGATGCAATATTCGTAACAACAAATTATATGTTCTAAGGATTGCCACTCAAGGCAAGAAGCACTAAAAGGGGATGGGGGTTCTTTGGGGGTAGCAGTAGAAGTGGAGACTGTTGATGGTGAAGGAAAAATATAGATGATAGTGGTGGATCTGAAATCTCTCTTAGGATACTTTGAAGTGGTGAGGACCAACTAGGATGACATGCTCAAGTATTTCTAATATCTTCACATGAAATGAAATGGGCAAATTGTGAAGATGTCAAGCACCAAGGCTCTGTCAGTCCTATGTAAGAGACCTTCATTTGTACCTAAGATTAAAAAAGAAAAACTGGATTGGAGGTGTAAGGTTGGAAGGCCAAGGAAGTGGCAGCTTGCAGCTACTGCTTAGAGGAGCTTGGAGCTGATACTCAGAGGGGAATCAACACAATTTTATAATGGTCACCTTTTGACCTGCCAAGAGCTGATTCACAATTAAGCTTTGTAGAGGGATGAATGTAACATTTCTGTGTGTAACTTTGAAGCTAGAGAGATATAGAAGTGTGATGGAGACAAAAAAGCAACAGGCCACTCTTAAGTCAAGGAAGGAGAGACATTTGCAATTACTTCCCAGTTGTGCGGCCATATTCCTACCCTGGAAATTGTGAATACCATCTGTTGTAGAAGTCAGTTGATGCTGGGGTTTGACCTAACCCCATGGCAATTAAAATGCTTTCCAACATAGCCTTTTCCTTTTTTTTGGAACAATGGAAAATATTAGATTTGCTTAATGTTTATGGTTACTATTTAGCTTGGGGTTGTGACATAAGGTTTATTTCATGTTATTTAGTTTATTATTATCTTCCTTCACCTAGTTTAGCTTGCTTAGGCTTGTCTTAGATTGAGCCATAGGGCGAGAAGTGTTGCATTCTTCCATAGGAGTTACTCTTTACACTTTTAGGGATTTTGTAGTTACACTTCCAATTGGTTGATGTGCCACCTCCTCTCCCCTTGCTTTTTTTTATAAATGTACTCATTCTCTTCCACTTAATGCAACTTGATTAATAGAATAACCTTGTTCATTCTATTTGGTTTTTGAATCTTGGTTTAGAATAGTGTTTGTGGCTAATACTTTAGGCATTAGGTTTTGGTTATTGCTTGGTTATTGCAAAATCTAATAGGGGTTGTGCCAAACACTCTTGGAAAAAAGGATTTGTAGAATGATTTAGGGATGAAGCCTCTTATGTTGTTTAAACAATATAATCATAATATGAAGAGATCTTGCTATCATTTGGTTTGGCGAATTTGACCCTTGTAATTTGGTCATTTTATACTTATTTTTTGTTGTTAGTTCAACACACCAACTACAAGAACAATCTCTTTATATGCCTCACCACACAATTGCTTACACTTGCCATTTACACATAGAACAAAACACAATTTGCTATCCTTTTTAACATTTTTGGATTATAACTATCTGTTTTTTTTCTCATTCAATGCTAGACCTTTTATTGAGCATTGATTGTTTAAGTCCATAACACAAGTCTCTTATTGGCAGGTATACTTGACAACTTGGCTTGCTGAAGTCAACATTAAGAATTCTAGGTAACATTTCAATGTGGAAAGCTGACTAGCAGTGTCATTTTTCTGTAATAAAGAAAAATTCGAATGCATGAATCAAAATCAATGAAATGAATTGACCAACTGTGCTTTAATTCCTATATATTACTCAAAATAGTTTATCTGTGTTTGCATTTGTCTTGGGTACGTTCTTGTGTAAATAAGCATACTGGTTATATATAATTTCCTTGTTTTCTTTGTATGTTTTTGTGAATTCAAATATTTTTTAATAATCGATTATACTTGTTATGGTTCGATATTATATGAATATTGATGATGCTTAATGCATATCAGTTCTTTGGGATAAATACTTTGGAAATCTTTCATGAGTTGGGGATGGTAAATTCATGTGTGATTTTTGGAAGGACTTTGTATGTGTGATTTTTAATGTGTATTTTGACAATCTACCCAATTTCAGCCTGTTGTAGTGATCTTATTTTTCAACTGTTAATATTGTTTGTAAATCCTATCAAGGTGACTTGATACAGATAACCTTGGGAAAAAAAGATTTGTTAAGGCTTGTTTATCTCAGTTTTCTGAGTCCTTTGAGCTGACTCGTGTATGCTTACATTGGAAAGGTCTCAAGCTAAATTGATGCTTACAAATTACAATTGATGTCAACAATGCTTTTTTTCTTGTCGCATGAAGAGGTACTTAGTTGCAAATACATTGGATTGAACAATGTCTGTTTTATAATGCCTAGAAAATGACCTTGACCATGACCTTGTCATCAGCCAAATGTATGAGAGAAGCAAAATTTGGGGTTTAGGTAGTATGCCATGACACGTATTGGTTGATGGAGTTGGTTTCTTCATCTACAATCAATGATGTGGCAAACAATTTCATATTTTATTTTGTTCCCACCATAATAATGCAAAATGGCCTGCTTGACCCTACTGGCATGTTATCCCCTTTGACCAAACACAAAACCTTGATCAAAGTATTTGTCACCTTTAAAAATGAAAATTAAATTTTAAATCAATAGAAAATTTAAAAAACAATAACAAAGAACAAGAAAAAACAACAAATATAATTTTTTTTCAAAAACTAAGTTTGTTACTTACTTGGAATATCTTCTTTGCATTCTTGGTGAACACTTCATCAAAAACTATCCTCATAACCTTCTTCTCTTCTGGCTTTTTGGAACATGGAGAGTTTAAACAGACATTGCTCACAAGCATCTACTTGAGAGAAGGTATTGTCCCTATAATGCTTTGGAAAGTGATGAAGTTTGTGGCAAATGGTGTCACCCTTGATCACACAAGCTCCATGGCTTTCATGTGCACTTTCATCATGCTAAGGACCCAAGCATGTTTTAGAATTTTCAATCACACTTTGCTTCATCCGATCTTTGCAATTTCATTGAGTATTAAATCCATGCAATGGGCAGTAACAAATGGTGGGATGCCTCCTCTAAATAAGCTTCCTTGCAATTACATAATTTTTTGTGTTGTTCATGATAATTTTGGAGAATATTCTCCACCCCAACCTCTTGGATCACCCCCTCCAACAATCTGCACAAAGTCTCAGCATTCTTGTTTTTCTGTGACAAATCTGTGGACTTCAAGAAGACTGATGTGCCACTAAAAAGTTTATCAATGTCTTGTTCTTGCCATATTTCCACTGACTAGATAGAATGTTGCAGCCCTTTTTCTGCCATATTCTCCTTAGATCTTCTACTACTAGCCATTTGTTTTTTATGGCTTCCTCTAACAATGGGCCACTAAATCATGCAAAGTTGGAGCCTTAAACGGTTAAACCACACACTAGCAAATGTTAATGCTTTTACCAATCCATCCCAATATAGGCTGTTAGCCACACTAAATAGTATATTATTGTAATACCAAAATTTTACAGCTGTCATACTTGTCTGATGGTGTTTCTCTTGGTTCCAAGCAATGCCTTCAAGCAAAGGTTGTGTACTTACACATCTAGAACTCTATTTAGTGGAGGAATGCAGAATTTTTGGGCCAAGATGAGAATCTCCAGATAATGATTGAGGGCTAGTTGTGGAGTTCATCATTGATGCAACCACTCCTTTGTCCTTTTCCATTCATTTCTCTTCTCCTCATAACTAGATAGTAGGATTCCTTTCTCTTCACTTCTCCCTGCACTTGGCCACACAACTAGACATCTAGGCCAACAATTTGAGCAAGGTGTTGTTGTGACCTTTTCACACATCACCCCATCCAAGATGGGGACCCCCTAATTTTTGCTCCATTATGGTCTTTTGGCTTTGGTTCTCTCTATCTCTGATCTTTTGTCTTTCCGGGGATGTCTCGTCTTTTGACCTAGATTGAATGATTGCCAAGTCTACGAAATTAGGGTTTCTATCCTTTAGGCTTGTTCCAGGTCAAACTGAGTTATCTAAGTGCAACAGTACAATCAAGAGGCCCAAGGCGGGATCCCACTGAAATCTTATTGAAATCTGATAACTTACTATTTTTAGTAAGTACCTAATTTGAGGCCTTTTCCTCGGGATTTCGGGATTTTAATTACTTCAGCACATTCAGGCAACTTCAGAGCACCCACACATGAAATTTGAACGGATTCAGACAACTGGCTATTTTTAGCAGTTCAGCCTTCGAAGGCCATTTTCAGGATTTAAACGTACGATTCTCCAATGCATGATTGGAGAATGGATCTGGGTTTTTCAAGACCTCCGCGACGGTATAACATGCAAACCGAGACAAGGACTTTCAGAGTTCAGCCTTCAGAGGCTATTTTTAGGGTTTGCATGCAGTGATTTTCAGTGCATGTCCGGATATTCCATATGGGTTTTGCGAGAGCTTCGCAGTGGTATGACATGCAAACGAAATGAGTCAGTTTTAAGGGACTTACTATTTTTAGCCAGTGCTGGAACGTTGACCAGTTTTCTAGGTTTTTTGAGATCCCACGGGCACTGTGACATGCAAACTCATCTGACATCCGATAGACCGCGTTCCAGACACTTACTATAAATAGCAGCTTCAGCCCAACGGTTACCCAACACTTCAGTCCAGCAAGCAGAGCGACAAACTGTAGAAATCAAGACGATCAGGAGCAGTCCGGAGTGCATGCAAGTCAGATTAGGGTTTCCCCTGCTATGTCTAAAAATAGATGGAACAAAAGATAGGGACGTCAAAACGAAGCACGCCACCGGGATCAACATCCTTCAGACTGCCTACTGGCAAAATTGGAGCACGATCTGAATACTTACTATTTTTAGTAAGTCATCTCATGGTTATAAATAGCAGGTCTGTACCCAAGGCAGGTGTGAACAGATCACTTACAACATCATGAACAGGTGAAGTGAATTTCAGAGCAAACGAAGATACAGAAATTGATCAATTTTAGGGTTTGCTAAAAATAGCATACACTGTGTCAGAGAAGATATGAATAGGGTAGCAAGGCCAAGTGGAGGCACAGCCACGCCTGCTCCAGCTCAGGACAGGATGAAACGCAAAGAAAACCCTAATTGCTCCGAGTTTGCTAAAAATAGAAAACCAAGGCATGGCTAGGGCATTGAAAGCTTATAAGGGATAACTGGCATGGAGATGTATCAAATACGCTTGAGGTATGGGGAAAATGTTCTTAGTGTGAAATTTCCTTCACACACCCTAAAATGCACCTTCAAGGATAAAATGGAAGTGGCACATGCCAAATGCGCTCAAGATTTCCTTGAGTAGGGGTCAAATGTGCCCACATGAGGCAAAGACATGGCGGAATTCACTAAGGCATGAAAATTCCTTGAAGACCCCTCAAATGCGCCCAGGGGAGGTGAAAGGTCACTGGATGATGGCGCTTTCCTTTGCATAGTTGAAATGCGCCCAAGATGGAAGCCCACCATGTGAAATGCGCTCAAGGAAGGTGAAGAGTCACCATAGGCGTGGGGAATTCCTTCACTACCCCTCATTTGCGCCCTCAAGTTCCTCTTCCCCATAGCATATGTGCCCAAGGTGGCAAGGTAGAAGGTAAAACATTGAAGTGTTGAGGAAATGCGCTAGACTTGAGATTTTTCCTCCCCACCATGTCAAATGCACCCAAAGTTGGAAGTCGCCTAGGTGAAATGCGCCCAAAGTTGGAAGTTGCCTAGGTGAAATGCGCCCAAGGTTGGAAGTGTCATGTGTGATATGCGCCCAAGGTGTTTTCCTCCTCCACATGCTAAATGCGCCTAAAGCAAAGGCAAGGTAAAGGGGGATGTGACTTTGAAAATATTCTAAGTGTGATGAGATCTTCCTCATTAGGTGAGGCGTGCCTAAGGTCAAATATTTTTCCTCCCCACCATGTGAAATGCGCCCAAGGAGTTAGGACTTAAAGAAGAAAATTGCTAAGTGTATGAGCAAGGAAGTCTAGGCGTGGAATTGCCTAAGGAATGGAATGGAAGCTCACATATTAAAATGCGCCCTTCAAGGGTGAGTCAATAAAATCTAAATTTAAAAATAATTCCCTAAGGCATTTTCTAAGGAGAAAATGAAAATACGCCTAGAAGATGATGCTAGAATTTCCAGAGAGAAAATTCTTCAGAGGGAAAATTCTTCAGGAAGAAATCAAGAAAATTTGCCGAGGCAGAGAAACTGGAGATTGCCGGTGTGGAAGACGTCCAGAGTGGAGAAAAATAAACCTTAGCCATTTTATTATTTTTAAATAATAAAAATTAAAAGTACCCCTTCATTTGAATACACATGAAAATGATGGATTTTGAAAAGAATTTTCTTCTGGGTATTGAACATTTGCGATTCAAAGATGATTCAAACTTGCTCCGCACCTCGCTCATATTATTTTGACAGGAAATTTCGCCTGGCGCCTATTTTGATAAATTTTCTAAGGTAAGTTCAAGAATTTCTCTAAGGCAAATAGGGGAAATATGACTTCACGAAGTGTTTTCGCTGGAAGATTGAACTGAATGATATCACCAAGGCAAAGATGAGATTAAATGACTTAGCCAAATGAATTCGAAATTGCCCAACAGAGTGAGTGATTTAATATTTTAAAAGATCAAATGTGACGAGGCAGGCCTGCTCAGAAATGATGAAATTCATACCTCTAGAAGCTTGAGATTCTGATGCTTCAAATGACAAGTGTTACGACTGGAAAAGAGAGGGAAAGTGGAATTCAAAAAAGTGCTAAGTATATCCTCTGCTGGAATTCGACCTGGCTATAATATTCTGAGTCCTCTTCATTCTCCTCACAAGTTGCTGAATGCAAAGCATTTTCTGAAGTTGAAGTATGAGTTTGCAGAGAAATAAAATATTCTCAAGTTGTTGAAAGTTCGAATTTGTGAAGGAAGCTGAATAGCAAGTTTGAAGTGGCTGGGACTGCTGAAGTACGAAGTTGCTGAGAAGTCCCAATCTGCTGTGAAAGATACGATTTGATGTGCCAAGGCTGCAGTTGCTAAAGGCACGAATTTGTGAGGAGAAGGCCCCAAGTTGCTGAGAAATTTGAAGTTGAAAAGGCTGCATTTGCTGAAAGTTCGAATTGGTGAAGACATTTACAAGTTGCTGAAAGTACGTTTTTTAGAGGAGAAGTACGAATTTGAGAGAAGTCTCAAGAGCTGCTGCAAGTACAGAAATTTCACAATTGAAGTGAACAAGAGTGTTGAGGTTTGCAGCTGAAGTGAAAAGTGTTGTAGACTTTTTTTTAAGAGTCTGCTGACACCCTCAACAGTGATTATTTTATTTTAAAAATCTTGTTTTCTAACTCTCTTACCCCTTTTGCAGAATGGCTGAATCAAGCAGAAGGGCTACAGGCAGGAACAACCACACCGAATCCAGACAAGCAGTGATCAAGAAATTAAGCAAGTCCTTCCTGCCAAAGTCAAAATTTTCATCAAAGTTGGGCAAGCTAGCTGACACAAATTTAGGCTCGTTCAACCTGGAGGCATTCAGAAGAAGGATAATGGGGATTGGAGGCCATCACCCATCAGTGACTTCACACAATATTGTTAGGAGTGGATTGTATGCAGCTGCCAGTTTTCCGCCAGCTATCCGGTGTCCATAACTCATCATGGAATGCACCCACCATTACAACACAGAGCAGAGAACGATCACTTCGCCAGATGGCAAGATATTGGCCAACCTGACACTTGAAGCGATCGAGGAGGCATTCGGGATTCTAGTGCATGAGAAGATGATCTATAAGACGAAAGAAAGGGCTGAAAGAATGTATTCATCCACAACGGACCGATGTGCTGATTTGATAAACACCAGGTGGATGATCAAGCCCAAACCAACTCGTACAAAACTACCCAAACAGATAATCTCGGAGGATTTGAGGCAGGAGTTTGGTGATCTGATTATGATGCTGAGCAGAGTTGGAGGATGCCCCCAAGCGTTCATCTTTGAACCTTGGATGTTCTACTATATCAACTTGGTACTAGAGGGCAAGGATCACATGGATTGGGCATTGTTGATCAGTGATAGCATTCACGAGCAGCTCTGTGGCGTAAGAAGAACAAAAACATTTTACATGGGCTCTTATATTGTCTATATGTTGGCTCGCATGACAAAGTATAGGGGGATCTCTTACAAGGAACCAATTGGGTGTGGTTCCCATCAATTTAAAATACATGAGGCTTGTCCACAATTGCATTTGGCAAGCACAACTAACTACAAAAGGGTCAATGACGCCTTCACAATGCATATTACGAGGACCTTGCAGCAAAGAGCCCATCACAGAATATCCAGGGAAGCGTAAGAGATGATTGAGAAATTCGGATGTTGGTTTATCCAATTTCCAAAGTTCACGTACATAAAGCTGCAAGGATTCTCTTCCTATCCTTATAGATTGCCCCGGTATCCCACCAACAGGATAGTGATGCTGGAAGTATCTAGGCAACTTATTGCCTACGATAAGATCCAAAAGAAGAAGAAAGGTGGACTCGGATTCCCAATTACCATGGGGAATTTAGATGAAATTTTCCCATCGTTGCAAGCAGCTAGGGAGGCAGAAAATGAGCTCCAATTCTTCCATCTTTCCTACCATACCAGCAGGCACCACTACGATCCCCACAGGAACATCAGATGGATATTGTCAGAAGAGTTCAGGCACAAAGCACAGATCGAAGACTTTTGGGCCAGTGCAGTAGATGAGATCGAGGTTAGGAAAAGAATGTTCTCTCGGATACCGTTGGTGATGATCAGAGAGTGCGAGATTGTCCCGGTGCCGGATCAAATCGGAGAAGACATAAATGTTGTACAGGCTGACTACAAAACAGTGAGAGATACGCCTCTACCACTCCCAGATTGGTCGGAGCCAGAGATCACCGACTTGGATACTCTCTGTATCCCAGTCTTAACATTTACACGGGGTTGGGTAGAGAGGCACGTCAGCCGACTTAAGGGATGATCAATTCCCCTTACCTATAATTTGATGGGAGATCATAGATCGCCAGCAGTTAGACAGAGAAGGCAGGTGGATCAAACTCCAGAGCCAAGAGGAAAAGAGCTAGTTCGACCTGAGCCTTTGGTAGTTGAGGAGTCCTCGCATACACCATCTCGGACACACTCTCCAAGCTTACAGGAGGTATCATTGTTTGTTGATTAGAGGGAGAGATTGGATGTAGAGCAGATAGTGCAAGTGGCAAGTCAGCCACTTCGTAGAGAATCAGTGGGCCAGAGCATCAACGTGCCCCGAGAAGATAATCAGCAAGAGACAGATGAGGGGACGACCACGGATACTCAGTTTTAGCAGGAGATTGAGGTAGCTCTCGAGGATGATGCTACTTCCGATCAGGATGCCCAGAGCTCAGGAGACACTGAGCCTATTGATAATATTGAGCCTTGTCGAAGCGAAGGCAGAAATGAACTTCACGAGGTAGAGGCCGAGGTAGAGCAGCCTTTTGTTATATCAGACATGCGGCAGGAGGTGCCAGAATGGCTAAGGGACAGGATGAGACGTGATCCTGTAGATGAGATTGATCTCGCAGTTGAAATGGAGGAATTGTTACAGAGGATCAGTGCACCTCCGACGAAGAAGGCTAGGAAATTCTCCAAAATATACACAGATGAGGATGGATCTCGAACTTTACATATGGCAGTGCTTCGGGTAGAGTGTGATCGGGACGAGGCCGTTCCTGAAAATTATGTTGTGACAACTATGGAACTTGGCCGCCCTACTGGAGCACAAGTAGTAGAGGAGTGCGATAATTCCTATCGAGCACTCAAGGATAGATTGTCCTATGTTGAGGGCAAATACAAGAAATTGAAGGTAGAGCACAAGACACTGATTGGATACGTACAACACTTGTCCCGTCCTTGTGGGAAAGAGAATCTGGCAATTGAGCTTCCAGCTGAATTTTCCAGGGAGTCAATCAGTGGGTTAGAAGATTTGAAGAAAATGGCACAACAGACAGACAAATGGGTTGCTGGCGTCCGTGTCGAAACGAGAAAGTTTATGGAGGATCTTGCGCATGGTTATGGGCAAGCCTCCGATATTATGGCAAGGATGGATGCAGTTAACCATGCTTGGGGTGAGGTGCGTATCTATCAGACGAGAGTTGTTCTCCGTTTGGGGGCTTTGATGAGCATACCTCAACAGACTTTGGTTGAGGGAGGTGTAATCCAGCAGGGGGATAGATACGACTTCGCTGGATGGTACTCTTCGGTAGTCACAGGCCGAGGATTCTACGGTGCATCACAGACAGATTCTGTCAGGGTCAGAAAGGCCATGACAAACATCTTAGATGGAATTCTCAACATGTTGGAGGCAATCTTTGCCAGGAGGTTGACTTCTGAAGAGGTAACTGCAGACGGATTGAAGAACAGATTGACGCCATTCTTTTCTGAGGTGAAGACCTTCACACAGGATGATTTCGAGAACATTGCTACGTTCTCCAGTATCATACAGAACACCCAGGACGCCCTTGTTGCCTGGAAGAAATCTTGTGCCTGGCATGGGCAAACAGTCACGGTTTTGGAATTCCAGTTGGATCACATTCCTCCCATTTCGGATCAGGAAGTTGAGGCAGTATTGGCCAGGTTCATCAGATTTGCAGCTAGCGAGAAGGAGAAAGGAAACGCCCTTCTGGATGATGACCTTCTGGAGGGAGACGACGTGCATTGATGGTGGATAGTGGTTCATTGATGAGGAGTGGAGGGCGCATTCATTGCCCCTCTCCTCTCAGTGGCGGTTTTCAGGGCTAAAACCCTAATCGGGGCTTAGGTGGCTCAATCTGAGCCTTCCATTGTATTTCGATCTAAGCCGTCCACTGGACTGGGCTAGATATAAAAGGGGTATCCCCCCTCATTTGTAAATAGTTAGAAATATATCAGAGTTAGACAGAAATCAGAGATAGAGTTGAGCTAGATAGAAGTTAAAGTAGAGCTAGGAGTTAGCTTAGTTGGAAAGGAAAGAAAGACTTTCCCTTTGAAAGTTTTTGTAAAAGATTGTTGTGTAAGACTCTCATAATATAAGGATTTCATTGATTGGTGACTTCATTTTGCATTGTGGGCAATTGACGAGATCTTTTCGTCTTTCCAATTCGAATAGAGTAGAGTAAAGTAGATTTTGTTTTCATGCAAGTAGTGTTAATTGTGGAATGTGACGTTGGTTTGAGCATATCTTCCTATATCCATACCACTAGCGGGCTTGCTGATGGTAAGTCCGCCCCTGCGTGGTCAACTGGAATCTCAGCACCTAACTTCGGTTGTGATTTGTGTGCCCACTTGCTTCGTTGTGAAGGGGTGCGCATGGTGAATGTCAATTTGAACATCCTATCCATCCTTTGAAGATTGCATCAACTTCGTCAGAGTTGTCCGAAGGGGAGACGAAACAAAGTTTGGTTTGAAGATTGTTAAAGCTAGTTTTTGCATTCCACCCTTAGAAATAGATTGTAGAATTCTTATCCCTACCTCCTTTAAATTCAGTATTTCCCGGTCCGTTCAAATACCAGAACATCATAGCCAAAACCTTTCATCTGCTTGAGTGAAGAAATCGAACAATTACGTAAGTCCCCTTGGAATACCCAGCATATTCATATCAACCAGCTGAGTCTATTCGCAATAAAAGGAACCTTGGAGTCGAATGCATGAAATTTCACGCAATCTTAGCATGTGGAACACTTTGATCAAGAGAGAATAGAGTGACTGTTGGACATTTTATTCTGTGCTGGCGTTGTCATAAAACACACGTCAACAGGTGGTATTTCAATCAGTTGGTAGATCCTCTCATAATTGTTGCAGGTTATCAAGCCCTTGATCGCTCCTAGTTTGGCATGCTTCCATGAAGGGTCCTTTACACTACCACTTTGTGTTGCACACACTTTATTTTGGACATTGATAGAAAAAGAATATTTCAACAGTGTAACAACAGGATTTTCATTCATTTGAAATTCAAATTACAAATTAAGAAGAAAACAATGAAAAAAATATTAGAAAAATAAAACAAAAAAGAAAAAAGAAAAAAGGGAAATGCATTTACAAATGCACTCAAATAGCTGATTAAATTTTCAAACTACACCTTCAATCGGTCAACAATCAATTTAATTTGTTGAGTTTGCTCCTAAGACAATTATGGGGAAAAAGAAAAACATTTTTGCAGATCTGAGGTACGTGTTTTTTCTTTCATCAGGCAAGTTTCTGCAAAAATTCACTTTGTCTGTGCAGTAAACATGGCGAGTCTTGTACTAACTCATCCTGCAAGTCACTTGCCAAGTTTATAAACTATGATGCACACATTTCATTAATATTCAGTAATCCTTAATTATACTTTCTCTCTTAGTTTTTGTACATCTTTCCTTGTGGAAATTACTGCTCTTGATGTGTCAATACAGTTTATTTATTGAATTTTGTATCAGAGCCTGCAAGATCTTGAGTGTGTTTGTGTGAAGAATAGACTTTGCCCTATGGAAGGATTAAAAAATGACATTATTAGTATAGGAAAGTTTGAAACGAGCATCAGGACATGAGTTCTTTTACCCTAAAAACATAATGTTCCAATAAAGCACTCAACAAATATGGGAAAAAAATTAGGATGAATTTAAAGCTAGCTTTTCCTTCTGTTCCCATAATTTAGGGCCTCCATTCAACTTTAACAGATGTATAGGCTTTTATAAGGATTAAATCTTCTGGAGGTTTAGAGATAGAGCCTATTGCTTTGTATTAATATTTATTGTCAACTATGATCAAGTATTCTTGCAGAGATAAAATTTTACTTTGACTAAACCTAGATCAAAGTCTTCGAGTAAAGATACACGTTATTTTGACAGGTTTAAAGACAGTTTATTAATCTATGCCAGAGATCCCTTTTTTGGACTGATTGCTTTTTTCCTTTTATCAAAGAAAACCATTCAAGGGCCAATCCTTCACAAAGGCCTCCGTAGTTTAAGACAATCAATGAAATTTGTGTGATCGATAGTTTGCTTTGAACAACTGTAAATTTGAATTTTTTTTTGTTTCTTCTTAAGGTATGCAGAGGTTAAACCTAACTATACATGTTATTGCAGTTTTGACAGATATTATCAA
Organism: Sequoiadendron giganteum; assembly: GCA_007115665.2. Classification (NCBI taxonomy): domain Eukaryota; kingdom Viridiplantae; phylum Streptophyta; class Pinopsida; order Cupressales; family Cupressaceae; genus Sequoiadendron; species Sequoiadendron giganteum. Next base: position 561,181,985 of record CM021101.1, on the reverse strand, counting down.
GGCTATTTTGATATGTATATGTTATTTGCTTCATTGGAAATATCCGAGATCAGAAATGTGTTCTTGCAGCTTGAGTTTACTTACAGGGAATCCAATTATTTTTCTGTGGTTAAAGTTTTCTTTTTTCATTTACTTATCAGGATTGAGGAAATACTATCTATGGTACAAGAGGAGATGCAGGTTACGCTTGCATGAAATCTACAGTAGAAAAGAATTGGCTGAGGATCCCTCCACATTAATCCGTGCTATTCTCTTGTGAACATCATCAAACTTTATATTGTTGCTTTCATGGTGACTAACTAGACAGTAGCTCTTCATCTGCTTCAGAATCTCTTGCAGACTAGAACCTTTTTCTCCATTTAGACCACTTCTCTTGGTTCTACTGGTGGGGTTTGTATGGCAAATGACCTTCCTTTCATGGAAATGTTTTGTATTATATGACTTTATGTATGCTGACTTGTGTTTTTGGTTTACACCTCTCATGTTAGGTTCTTTAGCTTGCCCATTTGAGTATTAGATTCTTCACATTTGAGTAGAGAACTTGTGACTTCCTATTGCAGCTTGCTGTAATTTTGAGTCCCATTGACCTAGTTTGGTCATTCAGGGACATAATGTAAGTTCCTTCTTTGAGGCTTTTTTGGCAAGAAATTTAATATTTGTGCTTTATACTATTAAGTTGCAATTCTAGAATAGATGAATCTATATGATTGTTGTGATATTGGAGATCAGATAGCCTGGTAGACAATTAAAAGTAACATTTATTAATTTTTGGTTTCAAAGATGCAGAGACACTGATTAAATTTTGATTAAAATTACATTCTTGACATTTTTTTTTTTCTTAGGTTGCAAATTATCCTGTAAAGATTATTTGTTTTCTTATTTTTCCGTTTATTCTTTCAAGCTTGACAATCCTTGAATCATGAATCTATTCTGCTTTTGAAGAATCCTGACTTTCAACAAATACAAAATCAAAACACTTGAGAAACGTGTCCTCTGTGATCCAAAGAGAGTGCTGAAAACAGCAGAGGCACAAAGAGGACTCGTTAGGGAAGAATCTCCAGCACTATTTAGGCACAGGCCACTGATTTGCAGGTCCCAATCAACATCGAGAGACTTGATATACCCTGCTCAAAACACCTGGACCAACCTGGGCCAATGCAGGATGGCTGCGAAGGAGCCTCTCAACAAATTATATTTGGCAAGGATCAAAATGAAGAGCTCAGCCACAGATGGACAAGTCTGCTTCTTGGAAAAATTAGATAGTCATAATTTTGGAAATCATTCAGTGTTTAGTGCAAAACCCAATCAATCTGATATAATTTGCTTTTAGTTTTTTGTTTTATGCATGTTCTAGGTCATAGTGAATAATAAAAATAAAAATAATAAAAAGAATCATTCTCATAGAGACGGTTAATGTTGTATATCTTTTGATCTGTTTTTGCTTTGATAAATAGTTAGTGGAAGTGGAATGCCATATCCTGTCAGAAGTACTGATTTTTTTCTATATATGTTTTATAAAAATTTATGATACTTTTTAAAGAAAAAATGAAAAACAATCCTTAAGTGGAAATATTCCTTTTTATAAAGCATGGTCTCATTGCAATCATTAGTCTGATTCAAACAGACAAATGGGTTTTTGAAACTGATAATAAGCATGTGGATTCAATTATGAGTACTTCACACAGGTTGAGAGTTATTACTGTCTATTTACAGGGGTTGAAGAGTGAAAGGGAATGCCCATTGAACTGCAATGATAATTTTGATATTTGATTACATGTTTTCTTCATAGTAGCATATTGACATGGCTGAAAAATCTTGTACACAGGTTTTGTTGATAATTTTAGACGGCTTTTGTCTATTAGTAGTCGTTCCTCACCATTTACATATGGTCTTTGTAGTAGAGATCGACTCTTCATGTTGTTCTGATCACATGTATATCATAAAGAGCATTTTAAATTTTTAAATGGAGATGATAGTTGTCATGGATGCTAAAGAAAAGCTACTTATAACTCTGTCAATCTGTGTTCTTGTATTTTCAAATTCATCATGTAACCTTGATCACATAAAGGGAAGTTTTCTTGGAGGACCTCATCATGGATCATAGAGGACTCTTAAGTTTGCTGTTGTTAACAACGCTTACCATGATTTCATCTTTTTTCACTAGGAGACGCTTTACTTCTTTCATTGATTGAACCAATTGTAGCCTTACTGCATGTAGTCATATCTTAGTTGTCACTATAATACTTGTCGCTGTAGTTGTAGATGGCACTTGAGAGGCATGTAAGAATTCCAATTTGTGGATTGAGCCATGGTGCCTTAATGTTATGTGGAGGCCCTTGTATTCATATTACATATTGGTAGATGTAAACAGTAGCTCTGTTTATTCCAATTATTTAATTGTGGAATGTTCACTGTACACATTTTGGTGGTATATTGTGCCCTTATTGATGGGTTTAGACATGCTGATTGAAGAAGCTATTATGGATGTTGGCTGGTCTCTGTGGGTGCTAGCACTTCAACGTAAAGATTTTAAGCTGTATTCTTGTAGGGGATGGATATGGTACTAGCGCTTCAGTGTAAGGAATTTAAGATTTATTCTTGTAGGGGATGGAGATGATTTTTGTAGAGTCTACCTGGCAGGTGTTTTCTTTTGCGTGCGTTGCTGATTTCATGACAGTTGAATAGATGGAAGGTTTTTATGCTGCTACTTTTCATTATTGAGATATGTAATGGGACTGCTTTTTATTGTGCGCGTTGGGGATGGTATTAGACTCTCCCTATAGATCTCGACTTAAACTTTGCTTCCGGAAGGCCCTTATATTTTCATGATATTTTAGTAGTTAGTGGATATCACATTTCAAAATTTTGGATGCTATTTGTAGAAGTTAGCGAGCCCTTCAATTACTTGAGGGGAAGCTCGACTCCTGGTTAGTGTACAATATTTAAGGGGAAATATCAACTTCTCACCAGTATACATGAAATCGTGCTCTTAATAATATTCAATTATGTACACCAGTCTTCAATGCTGACAGATTTTATATATGTCGAAGACTTTGCTCGGCTGTAGTGTTTGTTCTTCTCCACCAAATTATCGATTAAATATTTTTTGAAAATTATCAATTTGATACTAGGCACGTATAAAAAGTTACATGCCTTTAGGAATAACCTTCCGAAAGTTCATCCTCATCCCAACAAGTAGCATCAAGTTCTTCCTCCTTAGTTACATGGCTTTCCTCTTGATAAAGAATTTGTGCTCAGTGAAAACACTAGCAACATGAGCTTGTGCATGAGAATCAATATAGCATTCATCCATGGAATCTCTATCAGCATGTGTATAGGCCATAGTGAGAGGATCTCATTCATGATGTGCATTGAAAGAGATGTTGAAGGATATGCAACATGAGCTTCTTTAGGCTTTTGATCTTAATGAACTCTAGAATGTGAATGTACATAAGTAGCCTCTTGGTTCTTGCACATATTTTCTCTTTGTTTTTCTTCTAAGTGAAACTTGTATAGATCATGCATGCCATCTTTGTGTTCATATGGAAGTTCTTTATATGTCTTCACAAATTCATCTAAAGGAAAGTGAGTCAAATAAGATACTGGTTTGCAGCCAGCTCTATCAGCTTTAGTGACGTTGCCTTTATGCACAAATTTAATACAGTGATGTAAAATTAAAGGAATTTCTTTACATTTCTTAATCCATAGTCTACCAAGTAACACCCCAAATCTATTTGAAGATAAATCATGATGTAACATTGATATCTCTTTAGGAACAACTTTTAAATATAAAATGATGCACTTTGTGGTCTCAATCAAAAGACCATAAGTTGTTTTTAATGACACTCTAGAATGTGTATAAGATTAGTGCTTAATGTGACTATGAAATAAAAGTTCTTTAGTACATCTATTAAATTGACATGCATGATCAATGATAAATTGGATTGGTGAAGTACACCTAAAATTTTCAGTGATATACAACAAACTATAATAGTTATTTTGTGGGATCTTTCCATCTAGAAATGTAATCAATGGAGTAGCATGAGAGGAAGAAGATACTTCTCTAGAATGCAACATACCCATGAAGGCATCGGTATGAGCTTGTGAATGAAAATCAACATAACAATTGTCTATGTGATCTCTATGAACATGTGTATGAGCCATAAGAAGAGGATCTTGTTCATGATGTGCATTGATAAAGATATCGTAGGACATGCAACTTGAGGTTCTTTATGATTTTGATCCTCATGAACCCTAGAATGAGAACGTTCAAAAGCAACTTCTTGGTTCTTGAGCATATTTTCTCTTTGTTGTTCATCCAAGTGAAACTTGTATAAGTCACGTATATCTTTGTATTCATATGGAATTCCCCAAGGTGTTTCTAGTTTGTAGTGACTTGCTCTATCACTTTGATGACTTTGCTTTCATTCACAAGTTTAACAAGTTGATAGTTTTTTAGGACTAACTTTCAAATGTAAAATGACACCCTATGGTCTCAATCAAAAGTCATTAGTCATTTTCAATGATGCCCCAAATGTGCATAAGTTTGATAATTGGTATGACATATATAAAAGCTCTTTAGTGAATTTGTTAAATTGGGATGTATATCAATGAGAATAAAGGGAGTTGAAGTACATATGAGATTTTTAGTGATATATAATGGACCACGATATTTATTTTGTGAGATCTCATCTGGAAATATAATCAATGGAGTAGCTTAGTGCCCAAGGGATTGTTGGGAAAGTTGTCTCAACTTTGTATCCTAATATTCTAATTTATTAATTAATTGAAATATAAGAAAATATTTATTTTTGGTACCCCAACTTGGTGGTATCATAACTCCTAGCCCACTTATTAGAAATCAAAGCTCTTAGATGCATTGGAAAGAACTCAAAAAGATCTAAGCATAGCCATGAACATGCTTAGTTGAAGGTGGCATGCCTCTTTGCAACAATAGAGGGTAAAAAATGCTCCAAAGGCCTCCAAAAATATAGATTACTAAAATGTAAAAAATATAAAAACGTTAGTACCTTACTCTAGTGAGATGGAGGACATGGATCGAGTAACTTATGTTGATGATGTTGGGAGCTTGATGTATGCTATGATCTTTGATAGACTAGACATTGCCCAAAAAGTGGAGTCTTTAACCATTTCATGACTAATTGTGGATGAGTTCATTGGGATATAGTTAAGAGGGTCTTTAGATATTTGTGGGGTACCTAAATGAGTACTTTATTTGTTATTATAGTGATTCTATAAGGGACAAACACTCAATAGATATTCATGGATTTGTTGATTCATATTGGGTAGGTGATATCAACAAGAGATCCACTAGTGGTTATATTTTTCACTTTATTTGGTGGTGCTGTCAATTGGATGAGCAATTGATCTATGTCTCTCCCCTACCTTCCTCTCTACTTCTCTCTATCTCTACACTCCCTCCCTCCCCGCTCTCCCTCCCTCTCTCTATCTCCACTCTCCCTCTCTCTATCTCCACTCTCCCTCTCTCTCTCTCTACCTACCTTTCCCTTCCTCCCTCCTTCCCTCTCTACTCTCTATCTACACACTCCCTCTCTCTACCTACCTGTCTCTCCCTCCCTACATCTCTCTCTCTCTCTCTCTCATAGTTAAGCACACTTGAGTTGGAGTAGTACTAAGATGAGTGATCTCTCGGGAAGGCCCAACGCTTCACCTCTATGAGCACCCCCTAGAAGCAATGCATACTAAGTGGACCATTCATTATCATGAGAGATGGGTTCTCGTGAACCACTATTCATGAAACATGGGTTAATGAGTTTGACTCGAAAAACTACATGGTTGAATCTTGATAGCAATATCATAATTTGACATTCTATGGAAAATACCTCCTACTTATCTAGAGTACTTTCTACCTGGTTAGCGTGACACTACTTTATTGTTAGTTGAAATTCGTCAAGTCTTACTCTTTTTCCTTTTCTAGGTTCTCAAGATAGAGCACTCATGCTAAGGAGAGTACACATGATTGACACCCATGATTTATATACTTGGAGTATATTTGTATCCTTTTGAGTGTCTTAAAAATATTTAGTTTCTATTTTGACTATTTTTATTTTACTTTGACACACATTCTCATAGCATCTCACATGCAAGTCAAAGTGATAGAAAATGCAATGGTGAAAATCTCATCCCCATGTCATTTTCTCTTATGTTGTGGGCCCATGATGACAAAGTTGTGCTTTACACATTGTCAAGTGTTTAAGATGACGTATTTCACATTGAAAGTTTTAAAAAAATAATATTATCCTACCTTGATCCCATTACCACTCAAAATTGATTATGATCCCTAGACCCACATTGACTGCATTGGTTTAGGTTTGTGGATGTGGACTTGATCTAGATTGCTTTCACGCCCATTCATTCCAATCCATTTTCTTAAAACCAAAATTAAAAATTCAAATGTTGCCACCATTTTCCATTAGTCATTATGATTCAACTAAATCATGAACTATTCCAATTTATATGATAGGTTGGTGTATTTAAGGCCTAACCCTATTTCAAAAGGAATTATCTAGCGTCTAGTATACATCTAGGAGTTCATTGAGCACATCTAGAATTTAATTTGTAAATAAAAAAGATTGCATCATCATAATAGTATATTGTATGCTTTCTTGTGATTCTTGACCCTAGTTCATTATTTTTGAATTGGTCCATCTTGGGGTTTGATTGAGAACAAAATCCTTGCAACTTAGTAGATTCCTCAAAGACATTTTAAATAATACTTATTCCTTACCAAATTTAAAGCATATGCATATAAGTGTTAGCCTTGTTTTGACACCACAAAATTTAAACCTTATACGTCAAAATGACAAGCGTTGTTATGTGTTGAGCAGCTCTATCGAGCTGCTTTAGTTGCAAACATTCCGACCATTCCCAAGCATCATTTTGCTTGCCAAATTGAAGTCACTGCTTAATATATATATATAGTCACAAAGTGTTGGCATCACATTCTTCCCCTCTAATTGTCATAATTTATCATCTTGGTTATATCTCATAAGCTCAAGTTAATGTGAGTTAATTGCATCAAGCTTGTAAGGATTTGTAAGTTAGTTAGAGGAGAATTATTCATCTATTGCGTTAAAGTCCTGGAAATGGTTGCACCGGTGTAGCAAATCATAGAAATAATTAAATTTAAAAATAAATCAGAACTGGAATGAATTTTTTTTACATGGATATTCTTAAGGCTATTTAATGCAATGTGACAAATTTTTAGATAAAAATCCTTTCCATTTGAGAGATTAAATTATCACGTTTCTTCCAAACAGTTTAGGAAAATGATTAAATCAAGAGTTTTGTTAAATGCAGAGGTCTTTATAGAATTATTAGAAACATTGTGGCCAAATTTCAAACAAAGATATGAATTCAATCAAAATATGAAATTGGTGAAACTTTTAAATAGCTGGTTTGAATAGTTGTTAGCTGTGAAATAGCCAATGACTAAAGAGTTGCAAAGGAAAAGCTAGTTATCACAAGTACCCAAATAAATAAACACCTGCGAATAATGGAGATGTTGGAAATAAGTTTTTGAAACTTCCAAGCAAATGCACTTGGTAGGCGTGAAGCCAAACTCCACAATCTTTGTTAGCATCCTCTCAGACCATGCCAAAATTGATGCTCTGTATGGGAATCTATCAAAGCATAATCGAATACCTTAAAGCATGGTAGAGAAATTGATTATTTCCTTGAGAGATAAATGGGTTGAGTCCTCTAACTTGATTGTTGGTATTGACTTCACTAAGAGCAATGAGTGGAAAAGATGACAGTCTTTCAATGGGCGAAGCTTACATGCAACTGGGGATATTCCAAATCCCAATGAACAAGCTATTTCTATCATTGGGCGTACTTTGGATAATGTAGTCCCTTGTTTTGGTTTTAGTGATGCATCAACACATGATTATACTGTGTTTGATTTTTGTGAGGATCATCGACCTTGCCATACACGTCTTTGTTCCTTTACACCTCCATTCATGTATTCATTCTCCTATGCTATAGGCAAAACAAAAAGAAAGAAGAAAATAAATATAAAGAATAATGGCATTCCACTTCTTCAATAGTAGTCCTCACCTTTGGCACCCACCACATCTACTACACATTGACTCTGTAACCTTTACACTAATCTCTTCATCTAGTCTTAATTTCAAAAGAAAATTAATAAGATCATATTAATTGATATTTTTGTTGGCATGTGTGAATAGGTAAAAAGTGATATGATCAATGAATTCAATGAAATAATAGGAGATAATTAGCAATAATCAAGAATTCAAATCCAGTGATCAAATAGATCTAATCTCAATAGAGTGTGTGCACATCAAAAAGAAAGCAAATAATAACGTAAATAAAACTAATCTAATCTACTTTACCTCTATTGAAAATTGCCTAGCCTTATTCTATTGTAAAGTATAAAATTATGCTTTTATGATGATATGTGGATTGCTTATCTTTGTTAAGCACCGTGATAAAAATCATGTATACTTTCGTTGTAAATTCAAGGAGAGGGTGAATGGCTAAAAGATGGATGTTTTATTGATTTCAAAGATATGGGATTAATATTGTGAGATGTGAAATGAGATCAATAGATGATAATTATTGAGAGATTAGGAGGAACGTGCATAAGGTTGCATGGAGAGATGAAGTGGAGTGAGTGAAAGTGAGTTAGGGCTGAAGTTCATTCAACTCACTAAATTTAACAATGATTATTAAATTTAGCTTTGGTCTCTAAATTTAGCTTTAAAAAAATAAAGATGGGATTTGCTACTATTAAGAAATAAATAAAATAATGATTTAATTCATTTTTAGAGGAATGCGCAAACTAAATAAATTAAAATAATTTATTTAATTTTAGAAAAATAATTAGCTAATTAAATAATTAAAACTGTTTAATTATGTGGATAAGAGGGATGCATGAAAAAGCTATTTAGTTCAATTGGATGAGGAAAAATGATTAATTAATTAATTATTTAATTAAAGGTGATGAATGGAAATGATGAAATAATTAAATAATTCAAATTATTTAATTGAGGAGGGGAAAGTGTTAGATTAATCAAATAATTAAAAATTACTTAATTTTAATAGTAATGAATGGGGTGATGAGTGATGATGATGAAAAATGACGAATTTAGTAGAATACATTAGACATTTTTAAGTGTCTACAACATGTATATATATGGGAGAATTTGCATGAGTATGCAATTTTCACTATTATACTATTATATATGTGCATATGCACATTCACACATATATACATACAGACATACGAATGCATATATATATAATTAATATAAATTATATTGACATCTTGCTTCGTCTTTATATATACATATGTTTGTTTCTATTTATGCACATATAGAATTGTGTTTATATACGTTTATTCACACACACATGGGATTTGGAATGGGTTCACGGTCTACATGTATGCATTTAATGATGAAATTTGTATATATATGAGAATTCACATGGGTATAAAATTTTCTCCATTACATACATACACACATATATACGCATACATATGTATGTATATACAATTAATATATTATATAATTTGTTGGTGTAAGTTTTTTTTTAGTGGGTTAATTTATTTTTCTTTAGTCATAGGTTTTTCCTACACTTTTATTAAATTTGCTTAGGATAATAAAGTGAGTTTATTTTATACTAATTATGAGATAAGGTGATGAGGTGTCCCCACCCTTAAAGGGTGATACATTTATCTTATTCACCACTTAATTTAATATGAGTGGTTATTGGTAGCCAATTCCTATTGGTTGGTTTGCCACCTCCATCCTCTCTTTAGTTCTATTTAAGCTCACTGCCTAGCTTGTATGTTTCATCTTGAAAAATCTTAATGCAATTATGTCATTTTGAAATTGCATATCTCTCAGAGTTGTTGGTTTGCATTGTTTATGTTTTTTTAGTTTATGTAGCTTTGAATTTCTCTTTTATAAAGTTTCTTGGGTTATCAATCTATTTCAGATTTCTAACATGGTATTAAAGCATTTTTTTTAGGACTCTGAGTTCATAGATCCCTCACTGAGATTTTGGGGTTTTCATGTAAGATTTTGTAAATTCCCATATGCTCTTTTCTTGCATTTTGAACGATCGGGAGAATTGGAAAGGGTTTATAAAGATCCAATAACCTCTTCATATTGCATATGTGTTTTGTGATATCTTGGTAATTACAACATTTTTATTTATATTGACAACATTTTTGATTGTTTCAATGTGTCTAGGAGGCTCAAGAAAGTTAATATTGGCTTTCGTTTCATCTGATTTGGAGATCATTTGACATAGTTGCAAATAGGGGTTTGAAGCTCAGATCTGGCAAACAACTTTTTACAGGAGCATTTTCAGCTCAAATGGACCTTGCCATTACGTTCAGGAGACCGAGTAGATATATGTCTACATAACATTTGACCATATTTGGAGCCGGGAGTCGTTGAGGCAAATTTTTTTCCTAGGAGGTCGTACGACCTCCCAACATAGGTACAACTCAATGTAAAAAATTTCAAAAAAAATATATGAATTTTTTAATGCTTTTAAATAAGTGCTTAAGCGCTTTATAAAGCTTTTTTTGCAACGCTTTTAAAGTGATACCTATAGACAACACTAATTGTTTCCTACAAACAATGACCTTAAGGTCTCTTTTGGGGTGGTTATAGACTGCTAGCCGCTAAGCGACACAAAACAACGCTTGTAGTTAAAATTTAAATCGTGACCTCAACATTTTAAATTATGATTCTCCGCTAACCACCACCCTTTTTGCCACCTAGTCATAGCTAGAGCACCACCTTTGTCAACAATGCCACCGGGGGGGCACTAGGGCCCTCCTTATAGGTCAAATTGGGACTTTTTTCAAACTTGCATAATTTGTTTCTTGATTATTAGATTATGGCAAATAAGATATCAGAAAAAAGCTAGAGACAAGAACTTTCCATCCACAAAGGTATTGAAAATAATTTTTGCCATTTTTGCTAGATATTTCAAGTTGAAGCTATTTATTGCTAATTTCTTCAACATGCCATAACTTTTTCTCCAATGTTCCATTTTTTGAAAATGAATAGGTGTTAGAAAGGTATTGAAGAGCACTACATAGCTATAGGGATAATTTTTTTAGATTTTGTCTCAAATTCATTTTATATCAAAATTTGTGATTTTGGCTATTGTCAGCCTATTGAGCATTATATCTTGAAATTTTTTTTGTAAACACACTAAACTATAAAGTGCCAACCTTATAATATTTGGGGGTGTGATTTTTGATGCTAGTGAAAAGGGTGGGGGTGTTTTTGTGTTCTTGTGTTCACCTTATTTCAACACTTCCTTTTGCATTTCTTCATCATGACTCAAACACTTCCTATTCTAACTACATCCTATTTTGAGTGGAAATCTAAACTGCAAATTTACGTGAGAATTCCTGGTTTGCATAAAATAAAAATGGGACTAGAAATTGAACCTGTTAAAGATGAAGAAAAGTTTAAGTGGTTCAATAGATGTGATGAAGTATATGGAGCATTGTGTTTGTTTGTATCTCCTAATTTTCTCTTTCATATTGAATCTTTGGATACACCAAATGAAATATGGATTAAGCTAGAAAATCTATTTAGAATTCAAAATTCTATGAGGAGTCATATGTTGAAAAAATAACTAATCAATCTAAGTCTAGGCAACTTCAACATAATTCAAGATTTTTTCACAAAGTTGAAATCACTAAGGCTGTAGTTAAAGCAACGTGGAATTGAAAAGAAATATGAACAAATTGTTAGAATTATGAAGGGAATGAGATACAAGATTAAACAATGAATAAAAAACCTTCCACCCAAGAGCTTTATAAAACAAAGATTTGCTATATTCCTCAACAAGAAATAGCTACAAAATGCAAGAGACTATCAAAAGGTATGAAAGCTCGAGAGAGCAGAAGAGATAAAAAATGAGGGTTGAGTTATATATAGGAGAAACCCTAAATGGTAAAGGGATTAGTTTAGGACAAGTGTCAACATCACATGTGATGAGACTGAATGATCTAGTAATAACTCACTTCAGTTAACATATACAAGTACTTAGTTAACTGAATAAAGAACTCCTAAGTTTAGCTTTTAAGTGCATGAGAATAAATTAGACTAATAATTAATTAGCTAATGCATGATTACTGTAACACTCCTCCTTAAGATGAACTTAGGGAGTAGCTAAAAACCCTAAAAAAATAATGCATGATGGGTCTAGACAAACAAGGCCTGGTGAGGTACCCATGTACAAACAAAAGATCTCTCACAACTGGAGAAAAGGAGAAAACCACAGTGGGAGAAAAATCCTCTCCAAAAAAGAGAAAGGTGAATGAAGGACTGAAGAAGCCTCCAAATCAAGGTGAAGGATGAAGAAGCCTCCAACCAAAAAAATGTCCCAAAAAAGAGAGGAACATGTAGAACATCGCTAAAGTACAAAAGAAGCTATAAAATACTATCAGATGATGATTGGTATAATGCTGAAATGAAGAACCTCTGAAAATAGGAACTAAAACAAGGGAGAGCCAAGATAGGTACATTGGAACTGTGTGAAACCAAGAAGTGCATGCAAGAGAAACAACTTACAAATAAAAGGGTGTGCCAACTAAGAAACACACGAATTAGGGAAGAATCACTGAGATTCACTATTGTTGTGGAAAAATAAAGGCAAACATCAACCCCTCGTGGCACTTTATATCATAGTGCGAGTACAAAAGGCACAACAGGATGTGCAAAATCCCCCAAAAGTATACACTAGAATGGTACTTTATCTCAGTGCATCTACAAAAGAGAATGTGCATGAAAAAGATGTCTACAATACTCAAATAGGATAGAATACTAGAAATACATAAAGAACAACAAAAAAAGAGACATCCCACACAAATGAAAAAGTTTCTAGGAGTTGAAGTATCCAAGTAATCCACCAATGTGCGAAAACACATAAAATTGAATAAAATGTACCTGTAGAGAAATTTAGAAAAAATGCATGGATGTCTGTGAAGACCTTTGAAAGACTATCCCAATGCCGTTGGAATCAAAGTCTAAAGCCTGTAACCCTTGAAGAAAAAACCTCATAAATTGAGAAGGGGTTCGCTGAATCCAAGCTCTGATACCATGTTGGAATTATGAAGGGCATCCAACACATGATCAAATAATAAAAAAAACACCTTCCACCCAAGAGATCTGCAAAATAAAGATTTGCTATATTCCTCAACAAGAAAAAGCTACAAAATGCAAGAGACTATCAAAAGGTATGCAATCTCGAGAGAGCAGAAGAGATGATACAATGAGGGTTGAGTGCTATATAGGAGCAACCCTAAATGGTAAAGGGATTAGACGAGGACAAGTGCCAACATCATATGTGATGAGACAAAATGATCTAATAATAGCTCACTTCAGTTAACATAGAAAAATACTTAATTAATTAAACATTTTACATACATCAACCCCATTTCCCCATTTCTTGTATCTTCTTTATATTTGTATTTATCATTTCCCAACTCTTGTAATTACTTTTAAAATTCAATTATAGATAAATGTGTAGATGAATATTATGAAATCATTGAAAATAACAAAGGATAACAATCAATGAGAAACCCAATTCAAATGATCAAATAATCTACTTCAATAAAGTGTGTGCACAAAGTAAATGAAACAAAATCAAATTTACCTCCACAAAGTGTCTAATATTACTCCATTGTGTTTGATAATTTTGTGAAAAATATATGTGGATTTCTCTTTAACCAAGTAGTATAACCATGATTCACAAAATGGATGCAAAGATGACTTGATTTCTCAAAATTTGTGGAGGGATTGAATGGCTAAATGATGGGTGTTTTATAGCTTTTACTGATATTTGATCAATAGTGTAGGATGATTGGAGAGATAAATGAATGAGATTGGTTGAGAGATCATAATGAATGTGCAAGTGACATGTGCTAGGATGAAAGGCTAAGATGTGGGTTTTTTAAGTGGTTGCATGGATTAGATGATTGGTTGCATGGGGTGAATGAAGTAAGAGTGTTACACCCTATTTCTAAGTTACCAAAGTAAATATGGTTTTAGATGCTAGATTATGACTTTAATATGTTCAATGGATGAATAAATTATATGAATATGCATTATGGTTTTAGAGGTCACTCGAAGGCACCACTAGCCCTTTGAGATTTTGCTAACCCTTGACCAAGGCTTTGCAGTCATAGATTAAATGACTAGATTCAATTTTTTTTTGATAGAATACTGTAACATTATCAAAGCAGATCGGTTGGGTCTATTTCCCATATTTAGAGTTCAGAGTAATAAAGTTCGACAAAGTCTTATTGATATCTATTTGACAAAAAAGCGAAAAATGACTAACCTGAATTTCATCTTTGTAATGATGTGACTTGTTGTTATGAAGTAGCCGAGTGAGTTCCCAATCCATCAGAATACCAAATCATCCCAAAACTCAAGAGGCAACCCAAGCAAATGAACCCAAATAGGAGCAGATTTGTTAAGATCTACTGTAGGGTCAAATCTTGGCTTCCATCGACAAGGGGATAAGTCGTGTTTTCTATTCAACCAAGGGCCCAAGGACAGGGTCAGTAAAACATCATCTTTAGAAGTAAACTTGAATAGAAATAATCCTCCAACCATGACACTGCCCTTTAAACACCATTTGGTAGTAGTCCATCAATGAACCATATCAATGGAAGGGTAGAAGGAAATTTTTTTCCCACCAAAGTGTTCTCCATTGAAGAAAAAATCCTTTCAACAATGGATTTTGATAGTGTTATCTCTATTCCAGAATAAGAATTAGAAAAACAGGCAAACTGTTTTCCTGCTCAATGGAAACAAAGGAATCTTGAGATGCATTGATGAGCACATTTTTTCAACCCTTGGGGCTCAGGATGACATGAATCATGGGCTCCGCACCAATCACCTAAGGTTTCTTGGAAGGAGGGTCCCCTGAGGATGGGGGGAACATGTGCTAGAAGTACACCAGTATATGACAGGGACAAAGGAGGGGGACTGTGAGGTTCCCCAAGAGAACCAACCACCATGCACACAAAGGATTTGAAAATTATAGTGAAAAAAAAGTTTCAGTGCTATATTTATATGGTGATGTGGTCTTGATGGTGGAGGAAAAACCTTGGAAGCAGCTTCTGGACTATGAGGGGCTCCCTTTTTGGTGCAAGAGATGTTTCTTTGTTGGTCACCTAGCCTCTGGTTGCCCTCTTACTTGTTGCAAGGGTACTGCTACTTGGTGGAAGAATGCTCTCTTGGACCATCTCACAGTTGGCTCTCCCTCTTCGGATGGTTCCTCTAAGGAGGGAGACCCTCCCTTGACTGTTTCTGCCAAGGAGTCAGAGCCTTTCCAAGCTCCTCTTTCGGCTATCCCTTTCGCAGAACCTTTGTTGCCTCGATCTGCTATCGCTGTTCAGTTGGAACCTGCCCATCCCTCGTTGAAGGACTCTGCTAGTCCTTTGATCACTCTTGTCTCCTCTCTTCGCTGCCGAATCCCTCGCTGCGTGGTGACTGCTCACCCAGGGTGGTTGTTGTGGATCCACTCCCCTTCCCTCGCTCGATGGATTTCAATTTTGAGTCTTCCAAGTTGGTTGTGCTGAGGAAGAAGAAGGGACTCCCCAAATCTGTTGCTTCTTCGCGGCCTTGGGTTCAAGAAGTAAGTTTAGTCCCCTCTGGTTCTGGGGTTGTCTAATCCTTGATTGTTGTTCTACAACTATTGGTCAACTATTTATGTTTGTTTTTCTTCTAGTTCATGTTCTGGTTTGAACTAGCTTCTTTTTGGCCCTTTGGGCTTTCTATGTGAAGGGTACAACACCTTGTAAATGCTGCTTATTTTATCAAAAACATAATTGTTAAAATCTATATAATTGACAAAATTTTTAACATGAAATATTTAATAATACCATTTTATTATTTTTGCATTTAATGTATTATAAATCATTTAAATTTTCATATTTTTAATTTTATAATTTAAATAGTTTTGTAGCTAAAAAATCATTACAATATTATTCTTTATTTATATTACTAATAATTTTAAGGTAAAGGGAGTTCACTTTAGCAATAACACTTTTTGAACATTTTTGAGGAAGGATGAGAAACATATAAAACTTATTTATTTTGGTACTAAACAAATTTTTAAAATATATTATTTATAATTACTTTTATAAAGTTTTTGATTTAATAATTTAAATAATTTAATATCTTTACAAATGGTTTTAATTTGTGTACATTTAATATTGTTTAATTTAATTATACAAATAATATTATTTAATAATTTTATACATTTTTTTTATCAATGAATTGGTATAAAGGAGTCGTTTTCATAAAAGAAAGATATTTAATAAAAATATATAATTCAAAATGAGTGTTCTATAAGAGGGTCATAAGTCTTTTATTATATTTAATGTATTACATATCAACATTAAGCTTCTATTTTTATATACTACTAATTATAGTTCCTACATATAGTCTTGCTAATTTTTCGCACCTTCGGCTATCATTACATGATCTTCCTTTGAGTTTGATTCGTTAGGTTCCATCACAAATGACCAATCCATCCATTCAACGTTCAAAACACCGACAACCACCTTTAAAAATTCTAGACCCCAACTAGATTTATATTTACGGTCATCTTCTTTTTCACCCATCACATAGATGAAGAATATAACCCATTGTCCATTATAGTGTGGGTACACGGAGGGCTAGTGCCCTATTTAGGAAGGAAACCTAGTTCCAACACCACATCATTAACCACTTTCTTTAGACCACCACGCCATCTCGACTTAATTAATGTTTTATTCACCTCCCTAATTTGATCCTTCGATTCACCCAAGTCCAACATTATTCCAACCAACATAGATGTTATATCCATATTTACCTTGTACCAATGAGCCATAAATATGAATGTATTACCAAACACCATCCTCACCACTTGCAACACCACCACAAACTTTAATTTAAACACCCTATTCAATCATAGCTCAAAAATGTCTCCCTTAAAATTTATTTGCCTCTTTTTGTTATGAGGCACACAATTGAGTCCATATTTTCATTTGTAGTAATTCCCCAACCGTTTCTAATAAATCTCCTCACGAATCTTTTGCCATTCAATATCATCATTATACAAGTATTAATTTGTATCATCCTAGACACTTCTTAGAAGAGATAGGACCAGAAGAACATCCATCATACATATCTCTTTATTGCATGATCATGCCACAAAAAGGATAATCTTTACAAAAACATTCCCACATGTTTTCTAGTTGGACACTTTGCAACTCACCTTCCATATCAACTGTCACATTGACAAGTATATTCACTTCTCTATTTGCTTCCTTGTACAAGTGTTGCACATGGAAGGACTCAAAAGAGTTCAACAACTCCCAAAAATATTGTAAAATGTTATTCAACTTCTAGTTTGGGATCTTGAACCCTTTTGAATAGAATTAATTGTTATCAATGAGTCTCCCTTGATTATTAAGTTCTATCCAAATTTAATTCCCTCTTGTATGCCATATAACACTGCTTGAAATTTGACTTCATTATTAATGCCAATAGGTAGCTTTTTCACTGATATCCCTAACACAATACCAACATGATTCCTAAAAATACATCCTATGCTTGACACACTATGGTTTCTACTAGATGTGTCCTCAAAATTCAATTTGACCCAACCTTCCTTCGATGGGTTTCATTTTGCATTAACTCTTGTATTTTTAATTGGATCATCCCTAGACTTCCCATGAATGAGAGAAACACTTTATTTAAAATGCAATTTTTTTTAACTAATTATAAAAATATATTTTAAATCATCAAAATAATAATAAAAAATAACAATATAAAATATTAAAATAATTCAACTTGCAATCTTGTAAACTAACTCTAACATCATAAACATTAAAATCTTTCTATTCTATTTTATTTTCTCATTAAACTATTAAATAAAAAAATAATGATATAATTTTAAATCTACAATCTTTTAGATGATGTTATTTAATGTTTTCTCAAAATTTTAATTGCATATATGTTAAAGCCAAATTTTTAATGTCTTCTATTGTTGTGAGGTGTGATGTAGTGATTGAGCCACTTGGTTATCATGATAATTTGACACTTTAATGTTGGTATTGGATATGTAATTTGTGGCAGCTGTAATTTCAAAAATCCATCTCTATTTGCTTTATGACTGATAAAAAAACATTTATCAATAATAATTAAAAAATTTAAATTACGTACAGATTGGGAAAGGAAAATTGGTTTTTATATTTGAAAGCGTATTGAACCTATAAAGTAGGACGCTGTTTCCATACAGTCGCTTTGGCCGAGTGGTTAAGGCGTGTGCCTGCTAAGTACATGGGGTTTCCCCGCGAGAGTTCGAATCTCTCAGGCGACGAGTTCTTTTATACTGGTCGAAACAGGCTAGATCTGCTTAACGAGTATTTATTTTTCTTTTCGAAATTGCAAGCAAATGGCAGTTACGACTGTATGTATGTGTATTGTTATTGGACAATTAGTTACTAAGAAATTGTAGTTTTTTATTGAAATATAATGTAATTGTTAATATGTCGTTTTAAGAAGTGATTATTGAGAGAAATCATTAATTTGTTTGTCTTTAGAATTATGGTTGAGAAAATGAATTTTAAAGAAAATGAATTTAACAGTGAAAATTCACCTAAAGAATTATCTTGGTGATTCTTAAGAAGACTCAAGTCTATATTGAATTGTCTTTAGAATAAATATACTTACATATGTTGATTTTCTTAATGAATAATATCCTTGAGTTTATTTAAGATACAATAAATTTTTATAATATATTGATAACTTAAATATAAAGTCCTCTTCACCATGTATTATTGATGAAAGCATGTCTATAATTGATCCAAAGGGATCTTAAAACATATGACAATATGATGTATTTGGGAGGAATAATATGCCTATTTTCAATTTGAAGATAAATGTTTAAAGAAGTGATGTATTTTTATTGATAATTGTTTTACTAGTTTTGTCCAAGTTAATTTTATACAAGCTCAAAAAAGCCATCCTTGATGCCCTAATGTATATTTCTTATTAACATGCGAGTGCTAATGGATAAGGCAAAGGGGACGACAATTGGTATCACCGCTAATTTGAAAGAAAGACATACATTGGGCATGGCAAGTGTTGTTAATTCCCTAGTTACTAACTTCGTGGACAATTGGAAAGCCCTTAATGGGTGGGAGAACTAGGTGGGTGGCGAAACTGCTTCAAATAGTAGGGGCTCCCACCAACTAAGGCTTATAGGGTGGGCGTGAAGCATTGGAGGGCTAGCAAGTTGATTAATTAACCCGTCCTATTCTAAAGGGATGTATTTGGTTAGAAATTGGAATGAATTCTAGTTCGGCTCCCTCCGCTCTATTGTTTTTATAGGCAATTATCCGGTTTCGCAAGGTTCAATCAACAAGAAGGAAGGTAGGGTGGGAGTGAACTATAGCATGTGGAAGGTTGAATCTGGCCGGTGTTGACTATATACGTAACATGACAACCAGAAGGTTACTTAATTAATCAACCCACTACCGTTAGAATAGTAGGGGACAATGAGAAGTTGGATTGTTTAGAGGGAAAGAAGGTTATTGTCGGAAGGCACTACCCTTATTCTAGTTGTCTATGACTAGAAAGCCTCCCAACGGTAATGCCCTCCCTGTTTCTTCTAGTTGTCTACTCGGTAGTCGACTATAACATGTTACGTAGAGAATCAACTCCTCCCACCCACCCAACTTTATCGTCCTCCCACTCGAAACAACAATCACCCTCCCACCCATCCCAAAAAGGGCCTCCCACCCACCCCTTGGGGCCTCATCCTAATTGAGCAGGGGCCCTTATAGTCATCACCCACTTTTATGATGACCGGTTCAACCGGAAGCTCATCGAACGATAACAAGGATGGAAGCTCATCCTCACCATTTGCCCCTACTATTCTAAGGCTGTGAGAAACCTCCCTCCCTAACTAGTCTACTCGGGATGGTAACAACATTCCCCAGTCCATCCTTCACCCCGTGTTCGGAAGCAGGAAAGAAAGAAACTCTAGCCGAAGGAAAGAAAGAGCCTGTCCTCTCAGTCCATCATCCCCGGTGGAGGATGGAGCACCCTCGGTTCAAGATGGAACTCTGTTAGACTCTCCATTCAGGGGTTCCTATCTATAAGAAAGAACAATCGAACAATCGGGTAACCAGATAGAAACTTTGGATGGTTCAGTGGGATAGACGCGAGCAGAGACTCCTCATTTTCCGATAGCTAAGATGGAGAAAGTAAATGTCTTCTTTAATATTCCCACCCTCTAAGGCCATATGGTCGGTGCCGAAGGCATAGCCTGCTAGCATAAGTGGCCACACCGAGGACAAGACTATATTTGTTTCCTGTTCAGTTATAGTAAGAAGTTGCCTGGAAATGACTTAACCTCGAGAAGTCCTCAACTTAACTGGGCTCTGAGAACCACCTTCCCTTGACTGTGTTACGATGAAGGGCTTCCAACCGTGTAGGCGAGATGTTAGGCCAATCTAGTATAGCATGTTACGGGCTCGAGGTTACGGTATTCCCTTCCTATCTTTCCTAAACTCCCTTGCTTCCGCCATAGAATAGTAGGGGCCCACCAGACACAAACGCTAACATTAGAAAATCAAATGGATGGTCCACATCTAGAAAGCTGTAACGATGAGTGAACAATTCTAATGGACAGCCTTAACTAAACCTCCCTGCTAGCCTAACTAACTTTATAGCGGCCCTACTATCTATAGGCGTTGCAACTATAACACTCCCTGCTTTGAGAAGTTGGATGAAGACAAGAAGAATATCACTATCCATCAATCCTCCCTGGGGCCCATCCTTACACCCCCGATAACATCCTCACCCCAGAGAACAATCCAACCAGATGGACAAATGCTCCCATGCGACCTTCCTTCTGAACTCGAGAAAGTAGTTGAGCGGCTAGTTCCTTATTACCATGTAGGAAGGGTTGCTTTGAACCGTGGTTGAAGCTCTATTCGGCCATCCTTTTCACCCGCTGGCCCCGGGTAGGAAGGGTAGTAGATGAGTGATCACAAACAAAGAAGGATAGTTGCATTATGTGAAGACAAGAAGAATATCACTATCCAGCCTAGAAGACAAGAAGAATATCACTATCTAACCCCCTATCTCAAATAATGACGACTTTCTGTTGTAGCCTAATCCTCCCCAGGGCCCCCACCATCCATTCACTGGGGGTGTGGGATTAAGAATGCTCAAGCCCATTTGTTTGTTGCATTTTTCCTACATCTTAGTCTATGAAGCAACATCATTCCATGAAATACAACTAAAATACAAAGAAGATGAATGCTAACTTCAACCAAAATGATTGCAATTGGAACTAATTATTTTTTGCAAGGTTTTGGATATAATAGAGATACAAACTCTATCAACTCGAGCTCAATTGAGATAATTAAGACCAAGTCCCTAGATTTCATAATTGTACAAGATTGTTAGTGTCAATGAAGGTTGAAAAGATAAGCAATTTCATTTTGCCACCATAAAACTAGAATTGAAAACATCACTAGGGAATTTCTTGTGAAAGGCAGACCAAGATGAGTATACAAAGAATCACTTCAACCAAGCTTCCTTTGTAAATGAGGTTAGTTCTTTGTGCTTCCTTCTTAGTTAAATTTAAAATAATAACCATTATTTTACTCAAATTCATTTGTGGCCATGAATGCCATAAAAAGAACTCAAAATGTCAAGATGTCATCATAATCTTACAACAAAATGTGACATGAGAATAATATCATGTGGAAATAATAAATTAATGATGATTGTATCATATAGAAAACAAGCTCTATTATCTAGTTTTCTTGAATTTTCAATAAATTTCTCCACTTCATCCAGGTAGAGATCAAACATATGAGGTTGAAGTAAACAACCTTGTTTAACACCAATGGTATTGTTAGCACATGCCAAAATCCTCATTGCTTTAGTAAAACTCAAGATTGGATTAGATCCAAGCCAAACCAAATGAAGAGAAACATTCCTTTTAATAACACACATTCACCACTCGGGTGGCTTCTTAAATTTAAGAATAACTTGTGAGGTGGACGAGAAGAAGTAATGCAAAAGCCTGTATTCCCATAATAGATGAATGTTAGCAACCACCACCTCCTACTACAAGCGGTACTCCACATCCTCACTAATAATTATAGTCTTAGCACAAGATATTCTTTACTTTTGTGTACTCATTAATTTTGATTTTCATTTATTTACAAGTATTACTTAATTTGTATCTTTAGATTAGTATTTTTTTTGTTTATAACTAGCCCATAACCATTCTCAAGCTACATAGTGGGGACCATCTTTATAATGAATCGACTAATATGTTGAGCCACTCTTGTGTATGCACTATGAAATAAACACAAAAGTTTGTATCCATCCATGATCACATAATACAATATAATAGACATACAACTAATAGTTTAAAACTACTTAAATGTGTAACCGCAAATAACATTCTTACTTGGGTCTGTAAACTGCCACTTGAGATCTCATGGTGTTGATGGCCTCATAGGTGTCATCATTGAAGTCATCACAGATGTAGAAGAGGATCTCACAACAATACCACTACACGACTCTCCTACCCCTATTGCGTCTATACTCCACCTATTATAGATGGCCGAGCCACTTAAGCTCATACCTTGAGCATCTCCACCTCAACCTCCTCCTCTATACTCTCATCTCTACTGCCCCCCTCCTTTCTGAACCATTACACTCTCAGATAAATCTAAGCTAGCCTTATTATCTGCCACCATCAAATAAAGTTAGGATTCATCCTGACATCATTCATATCAACACAAAAATAAAAGATAGCTAAGAAACAAAAGTTTTAAAAGATTTATTTTTCAACTTCCTATAGGGATGGTAGTGAAATATTTTTACCAAACAAAGTGAAAATACAGTAAAGCGCGCTGCTTGTTACAGAACTGTTTTAGATTATGTATAAACTAAAATGTGTTCCTTAGGATAGTCCCAATGAAAGAATAACAAATAATCTAATAAATTAAATTATTTTACTTAACTACCGACTAAAAGGTAAACTTTTAGGTAAGTCCTATGTATAAACTAAATTGTCTTATTACTGTCCAGATTAATTATAAACTTACAAAACTAAAACGTGTTCCGTTATATTAGTGATACAGAAACAAAAAGAGGTCCCACCGAGATTTGAACTCGGGTTACTGGATTCAGAGTCCAATGTCCTCACCACTAGACCATGGGACCTTGACGCTCAACGAAATGCATGATAGCTATATCATCATATACTTACTGTGGTAGTATGATGATGCCTGCGGAACTTGAAACGAGAGTATATTAGGACTACTACTCGGGTTCGAGTCCTATGGCCTATCACAACCATTTGTTTTGGTCTAAGTGAACTGGACAACATATTTATTATATTTGTTAAATTAGATTTATTTTTATAGATATTTTTCTGTCTAACAAATTTGGATTATTGAAGTTTGAAGAGCTTAACAATTATATGATGTTTTTGGGGATTCATCTGCTCAGTTTTTATTCATTTAAACAAGTTTTTAAAAAAAATATAAAATATAGGTTGATAAAAGATTGAAAAAATATATATATAAAACATTATTTTATAAAATGTTTGAAAGTCAATAAACAAGTTCTGAAAATGATTGCTTAACAAGCAGACTACCATGCAATACAAATTATTGAACATATTTATAGACTTATACATGAACTTTGCTTTTTATTTGGATAAAATTGCATATGGAGATTTTTGAAATTTGTTGGCGGGAGAAAATATTTGTTGAGGATTATTTATTATTATAAATTTATTTAAAGATTAATGCAATAAAAGTTGAATCTTTTTTTTAATATCTTGTATTTTCATATCAACAATATAATTTGTACATTTCCATCCGGTTATTATGTTTTAGGTATAATTGTTTCTTAACTTTTTGAACACTATAAAAGAAAATAAACTATTATATTTTAGATAGTTTATCATAAGACACCCTCTAATAAAAATATGAAAACTAACACTCAACTGAATAGTTTTTGTCAATTATGTTTCTTCCATGATCTTTCAAATTGAACTTCAATATCCACATGGATCAATCTTTTCCTTTCTTTCGATATGGACATTATATTTATATTCTAAAGCATACTTAAATTAAATATATTATTCTTTGCTTCCCATCTTATCATTGATATTTTATTTTCATACATGATTTATTTTTTATAAACTTTACCAATACATTTTTCTATGGTGTCAACTTTTAGTTATGACTTGTCCCTACAATGTTTCCAACTCAAATCTTACATCTACATTCTATGGGAGATAATTTTTTTTGCTTTCTCCATCAGTTCAATGAGTGGGTACTTAACACCAAATCAATATGAAAATTCCTTATCATATATCATTCATGCCCCATTTTTATTTGGCTTTTCTTTTCCATTTTTGTGTAGGAAATACATTTTTGTTATCCCTTATTGAGATTGATTTATTAATATTATCATTCCTACTACCTTGGGACTCCTATGGAACATAATTTGTGGCATTGTCATCCAATTCATTCCAAACTTTCTCTAAGGTAGAAGCTCCCCCTCCTGCGTGCCTCTCTAGCATGACCATGTTGTTGTGTAAACATATTTGGCACTTGGTTTTCATCATGCAACAACATGAGTCACGCTCTAGAGGCACACAAGTCCCCACCCAAGACACTTGATTGCTATGTGGGGGTTTTCTTTCCATCTTAGAATGGTCTCGGTATTGGGTGCATCTCGAGAAAGGGAACGACACTTGTAGTCGCTCCCAACTTGTCCATATCGAGCCTTGGTAAGGGATTCCTGAAGATTCTTCATTTAACAACCATTGGGTCACTTGGGAGGGCCCAAATTTTAAACACCCTAGGAAACTTGATTGCTATGTGGGGGCTCTCTTTCTATCATAAAATGGTCTTAATACTGGATGCATCTCGAGAATGTGAGTAGCACAGGTAGCTACTCCAAACTCGTCCATGTCATGCACCCTAGTAAGGGATTCCAGGGGAGCCTCCATCTAGATCTTAGGTCGTTTGGGAGAGAAGTCACAATTTGGGGTGTTTCTTGTTTTCAACATCAACCTACTAATGCTTGGGAATCAAAAAAATAACTTATATAGGGAAGTATGTCATTCAAAAGCTCCCCCTCCTGTATGTCTCTCTAGCATGTTCATGTTGATGTGAACAGATTTGGATCTACTTAGTGAGTATTTATTTTTCTTTTGGATATTTCAATTTCATTATGTGAGAAGATGACTACTTACTATTTTTGTAGCTCTGATGGACATGCAAGAAAATGGAGCAATTACGAGTATGTGTAGGGAGATGGGGGATCGAAAGGGGTCTTAAGTGACCACTTTTTTTTAAAATTGGAAAAGATTGACCTTGGATGAGAAATTGAACAAGTGAATTAAATAGATATTGGTGTGCCATTTAACTCTTGAATGAGAGTACTTTTATCTCTATGAGAAAAAAAATTATTTATGGAAATAACCATATTACATAGATACCAACATATTTGGTTTTGTATAATGGATTAAAATATTTGAGGGAGCACACTTATTATCAATAGGGGGATCTTGTTTATCAAAGTCACTCATGTGTTGGACCTAGACCAATTGTACCTTTAGAAATTCAAACCTTGGTGGATGGTGTAATTGAGGAGCATACCATCATCTTCACTAATTGAGCTCAACCAATTAAATTATAAACACTTTTAATAAATTTTTAAATTTATTTTAATATAATTCACTATATTAATGTTATGCCAATCCATTAATACACTTCTTATAATTCTCTCAATCATAAAATTGATGGATGGTTTTAGGGATTACAAACTACAACTAATTATAAAATAATATTAGTTTTACACTTTGACTTAAGTCTTCTAAACAAGATGGTTTGTCTTAGATATAATTTAATGTTTTTGAAGGTGGTATAAAATAACTTGCTCTTATCTAGTTGGATACCATCCTTTAAATCATTTATATTGATTAATTTAATTCTTAAACTAGTTTTTTAAAGATCCCACATAAGAATCAAAAGTAAAAAAATAAATAAGAAAATTAAGGATAATAAAGTAGGAGAGAGGATATAATAGTTATATATCTTAGTTTTGGATCTCTTAAGTTTTTAAATGGTAAGTTATTTTTTAATGAAAATTTTAATATGTTTTTGTAGGTGAGTTAAGAGCTTACACTTGTTATTCAGGGTTATGATTATTTATGATATATCTACATCAATTATGTCTTCATTGAGTTGGCAAAAAAATCAAAAATAAAATCAAACCAAAATATATGTTTTGAAGTATGTATTTTTGACTTATGTGTTATTATATAATTAGTTGTGTCTTTAATATGACTTGTGAAAACAAATACTTCTTATTTTTTAGATACAAACCGGGGATAACTTTAGTGGCGAATCTTCGCCAATTGGCGAATTCCAGGAATCAGGCAAATCGAATTTGGCGAATTCTAGGTATCCAGCAAGGTGTTCAAATCGCTCGGATTTCACAAACTTTCGGTCCAATGTATGTCCATTTGCCAATGGGTTTTTTTTATGAGGCATGTTTAGGCAATAAATTCGCCATAATACACTATGTGTTTCCAATGGACCGATCAATATTTTCGCCCGAAATCCCAGGGAGCATGTCATAAAACACCAACATATTCGCCAATACTATTAAAACAACATTATATGAGGACCCATTTCGCCAATTAAAATTTGCAAATAGTTGCTTGTGAAGATCCATTCGCCAATTAAAATTTATAAATAGTTGCTTATGAGGACCTATTTCACCTTGAAAATTACAAGGTATTGTTGTATAAGCACGCGAGATTCGCCAAAATTTTAACATACCATTTAAAAATCCCCTCGAATTTGCCAAATATGGATTGATATAAATACAATTGAAACTTTTATTTGTTCTTACACATTTTGTTCAGTTCTGAGGTTCTACTTCTCGATTCAGAAGTAAGCGAAACCTGAAAACGTAGACTCAAAGGTGAGTGATCATTTCTTCATACTGTTATTAGTTATTAGTTGTAATAATATGATTTCTTTATCTGTTTTCCATTCTTGCTTTAGTCTTAAACATGATTTTGAGTAGGGAATGGGATCTATATTCTCTATTGGTCTGTCCTTCTTAAACAAGAAGACATTTTTTTCCAGATTTTATTCGAAGTGAGATATCAATATGTCGAGCAACAATTGCAAGGGTAAGACTCCTAAGGGTAATGAAGAGACTGGGAGGCCATCAAAACGCCCAAAACGTGGAGGTACCATACAGTCTTACTTTGGAATTGGTAAAGCTTCTAATCCATTAGATCAAGGTGGAGCTACACCATCGACTCTTCCACCAAATATTATTGAAGATGGCAATGACAATACCTCACCGCCACAGGAAGGTCAAGGTGAGATTGTCATTGTGTTAAATCAAAATGTATCAAATGAGGATGGCAATACCACAAAAGATGTTCCAAGGGATACCTTGGATAGCTAGAATGAGATAATTGACTTGGATGAGGATGATGCTAGTAGCAAGAAAAGAAAAGGCAAAGCAAAATTGGGGCGCGAGTGGGAAACGACAAGGAATTTTCAAATTGGTTGGTTGTCAAAGTACCTATTCCTTGACGCAGTGGGGATATCAAACGAAAATGATATTGAAAGGGCAACATAGGTCAAATGTAAGATTTGTAGTTGGAAATGTGGAAGAGACAAGACGATGCAGCTAAAGCTTGACACTATAGAAAAGCATATCGACAAAGTTTACGAAAAATAAATCATAGACGGAAAGGAATAATCAGTCGTACGATGGAAATCAAAGGAAGAATATCTTCATGTTAAGGATGCCGTAGATTATGGAGAACATAACCATAGAATGTCGAAGATTAAAAAATGTGAAGGTACACTTGAGGCTCATTTTGGAAAAGCCATGGCAACAACAAATCTGTCAAAAACTGCTCAGATGAGTGTTGTTTTTCATATTTTGTCTAGGGGGCGTCCTATGACAGACTACCCGGAATATTTTGATTTATTATCTTATTTGAGTGTTCCCACTTTCCCTTCTCACATTGGTTAGTAAATGTTGGATGGAAATGGGCGAACTATCTTGCTGCAGTGGAAAAGCAAGATTTAAAGGAGAAATTAAAAGAGTCAAATTTCATTACATTATCTTTAGATGAAGTTACTGCGGTAGACAATACTTCTTGGGTTTGTATGCATTTGTATACTGTAGAACAACATGTTCGCCAAGCTCATCTTCTTTGTGTTCATAAAATGAAGGACAGTTCAACATCGCAAAATCTATTTGAACTAGTCAAGAAATCTTTGAATGAAATTGTAGGTATGGATGAGTTGACAATTGCCAAAAGGTTGGTGTGTGTAGGAGCTAATGGAGCTGCAGTGATGCAAGGTCAAAGGAGCGGTCTTTGCACAAAGTTACAAACTACTTGTGCACCATACATGCTTGGAATTCACTACATGGCCCACATAATGAATTTAGCATTCAAAATTGTAAGCAAGTTTCCTACAGTATCAAAAGATGAAAATCTAGTTCGCGAGATCCACACATACTTCTGTTGAAGTCCCAAACATTTCCTTTAATTTCAACATTTTGCTAAGGGAATAACACCTGGAAACAAGCTTCTCAAGGATGTCGATACCAGATGGATCTCCCTGCATGGACCAGCGCAATGAGTTCTTTCAGAATATCAATCCTTGATTGGAGTGATGTACGAGCATCACAACACAATAGACAAAGCTTTTGACCTCTTACATAGGTTAAGCGATATAAAGACACTCTTGAATTTAGCTAGTCTTCTCCCCATGTTGGATGAGATGAAAAATATTGTGAAGAAAGCCCAAGATAAAACTATGTATATTTATGAATATGCCAATCTACGTAAACTTACATGCTTGGCCCTCAATCATCTATATCTAGATCTAACACAAGAAGGCGCAAATTATTTGATGTGGTGGAAAATTATTGATTTGAATAATCCTGATAACTATTTACAGTTTAATACAAGCGGGCGCTTATGTATTTGTGTACATGGATATGAGATACCAATGTACCATTGTAAGATAGCCAAGCGCTCTAGAAAAGAAGTACCTATTAACAAGGAAGATTTTAATGACATTGTTAAATCTGTTAGTGATAATTTGAAGGAAATTGCAAAATCTCTTTCCTCAGAGATTCGTGAAAGATTCCCTCGACATGAAATACTTGAAGCCATGGGTATTGTGTATCCTCAATTTTGGGTAAACTAAGATAACCCAAAATATTTTCATGATCAAGTAAAAATCTTGATCTAACAGTTTTTAGAAAAAAGGTAATATACAATGAACAAATAATAGAAGAAATTTTAGATGAAAATAAGCTTAGAAAGCAATGTCGGAGTTTTGCAACAGCTATGAGGGAGCAGTATAAATCCATGGGCAAGGAGAAGGCCTTTGAACCGGGATCAATTAAAAAGGTTTGGACAAGCTTAGGTCAGAGTGAAATATTGCGTGGTTCAATGTCAGTATATTTCAAACTTGTTGATTTATGTCAAACAATGGTATTGGGGTCGGTGGAGGATGAGAGAGTTTTCAGTATATTGGAGTTTTTGAAATCAAAGTTAAGAAACAAATTGGACAAGAATTTGGAAAATTGCTTGAGGATGAAAGGAATTGCGTATAATGTCAAAATTTTTCCTTTTGAAAGGGAACTTGCAATCTAGAGGTCCACATGTGAAAGAAGAGGGACTGGGTTGTGCAACACATGCTCTCCAATTCCAATAGCCGCCAGTACTGGTGGTAGTGGCAGTGGCAGTGGTAGTGAGATTGGGCCTGGGACAGATGACAATGATATTGAAATTGACACAAATCAAATAATGAATGTTGAATTTGAGACACAGGCCGAAGAAAGTGCAGAGCAATCTTAGAATCAAGATGTCTCTTGTACTTTATTTGAAGATGAGCATCGGTTTGAGGACCCTGACTCCATTTGGGAAATGGAAGATAATTAGCAGGTTTTAGGTATTTTTACTGCACTTCATGAATCAGTTTCCATTGTTCCAAAGTCCAAACTGTAGTTGATGTCTGATGATATTTTATATTGTATTCAATGAACATTGAAATTGTGAATCATTGCACTTCATGATATCTTATTTTATATTGCACTCAAGCACTGCATGTCAGCATGAATCGTATTCCAAATTGTAGTTGATGATTTTTTATATTGTATTCAAATAAATTGTGAATCATTGCACTTCAAGTTTAGAATATTTTATTTTATATTGCACTCCAAGTCTCCATGATATTTTATATTATATTGCACTTCATGAATCATAATACATATGCCAAAGTCAAACTGTAGTAACATAGTTGATGATATTTTATAAATTATATAAAATTCAATACCATCGGCCTAACAATGCTTCATCGGCGGATCCCCCATCACAATCTCGCCGATGGCCCAATAAAAATAGCTCACAACCTAGTATCGGTGTAACAATACTCTATCAGGCTGACTCCTAAGGTGCTCTCCCAATATACCGATAGAGTCAAGTTGTCAACAAAAGTAACCATGAATTATAATTTATGACCATGGGCATGAATTATCTTATTTTATCAATAATCACAAAAATATACCACACTTTGATTTTATGAACAATGCGAATTGTAGAAATTTGTGTGACAAAATCCATATTATAGCCTACATTCACATTGCATCCATAAATATTAAACAAAATTTGAAATTCTGTAGTGACGTAGTACTAGTCCTTCCCCCATTCCTAACAAAATTCAATACCATTGGCCTAACAATGCTTCATCGGCGGAACCCCCATCACAATCCCGCCGATGGCCCGATAAAAATAGCTCACAACCTAGTATCGGTGTAACAATACTCTATCAGGCTGACTCCTAAGGTGCTCTCTCGATATACCGATAGAGTCAAGTTGTCAACAAAAGTAACCATGAATTATAACCATGGCCCATGGGCATGAATTATCGAATGCATAAAGTATATCGGGGGAACTATGGTGCATTGGGGAAACATTATCTAGCGTCCAACCGATAGAACGAAGGATAGGTGTCCATCGGTGGAGAGGGTGACTATCGATGAAAGACTGATGTGACATCCCGGGGCATCGTGCAACCATGCATTTATGAACCAGAATTGAAGTGAATTATATCACAAGTTGATCGCATAGTTGTTACAAAATCCTAGAAGATTTCGCTTAGGGAAGAAGCAGAAAGGAAAAAACTTGGAGTTCTGACATAGCAAAGACCGGTGGACTATGGAGGCGACTCGACGAGACTCATGTAAGTACTTCACTTTCAGACCCAGCTGAGAAGTTATTTTACTCAAAAGCTTAAGATTTAAATAATGGAAGAGAGTACAGACAAACCCAAAGCTAAAAAATAGAAAACCGAAAAGCCTAAGAGACTCCTAAATGAAGACCTGATAGATCAATGTGCTGGGTCGGGGCCGAGACCCAAGAGGAGTGCTCAAATGAATCCTTCCATGGATCGATTATGGGACAAAAAAAAGGGCTTAGGGGATATTTGGACACCGCAACGAGGGTACGACCTCTTCATGTACCATTACAGAAAATAATTTAGGTTTCAACCAGTTTGCAATCCATGGAGGTTGAACCTGGGAAGAATTGTGGTGCCCAATGTGTTTGTGAATGCAGAGCTACTTAAAGCTCTTGCTATCGGATATGACCCCAAGAAAAGAACTATTCAGTCACATGGCGGGGGTGACATGCTTGTTATTTCTAGGGATCTCGTTTCTAATGTATTTCAGTTAAAGTGTTCACTGAATTTATCATTCACGATCAAAGATCTCTTGACAGAGTATCACCACATGGATACCAGCTATAAGAGATGGAAATTACCTTTGCATAGGCCCAAGGATGAAGGAGGCCAACTCAGGAGGTTCTCTAACAGTGAAAACCCTCCTTTCCATGAAGATTTGTTCAAAGAGTATTTTCGATACACCTATTATTCAGCTGGTCAGGTTTTGGGAGTAGAGGTTCCACCTCTCATGTCGATTTCCCCAATGGTCTTAGCTACAGACATATAGAGCAAGGATTCTAGGCCATTTGATTATGCTAGCTACTTGGCCAACGCCCTACATCGAGGGCTCGAAAAGATTAAAAATAATAGTGATAATATTAATTTTGAACACTATTCTTTGCTTATGCATTTGCTATTGTACGAGTGACAAGTCAGAGGGGTTTGGAGTGAAGAATTAAGGATAAAAGATACAGATGAAAATGGAGATTTTAAACCTGTACAAATGTGGACTTCATTGTGGGACAACCGATTTGGTAGGTGTCATTACCTTTATTTTGAAGAATTTTTTGTAAAACCATTGATGAAGTTGCTAGGGTATCCGTGCAACTATAACCTATCCGTAGAAGTACAAAGATTTCTAAGACCAAAGGAAAATAACCGGAGAAATAAAGTGAATTATAACTGGGGAGACTGGTATGATTTCCCTGATTGTACAGTGATAAGGGTTTATGGGTTCGAAGGGGCTCCACACTTGATGCCACGAGTAGTTCTTGACCGAATTGCTTTTTTAGAAATTGTGAGGCAATTGGCAAAATATGATTCCAAACACCTCAAAGGACATAGCAAACAATCAATTATGCCCAACACCTTATGTTTTGGAGACTTTACAGTGGTTGCCAATGAAGGATATGGAGAAATTGATGGTAAATTAGCATAGTACAACCTACCTCTAGGTGATGTAAGGAAACAATTTGATGCAGAAGGGTTTATTCACAAGGCGAGATTATCGCAGGGGCTATCAGGGTATGAACATTTGTTCTCAATCAAAGATGTCATAAGAAACCATGATGAGGCTTTCACCAAGGAAAGAATGGTCGCCTATAACAAGATTATGCTTGCAGAGGAATGGAAGAGGAAAAATGTCCCATCTTATTCAAAGGCATTTGGTGAGATACAAGATCCTTTAACAAGAATTGAGCAACTCATCGCTCATGTCAATGAATTGGTAAAGGATGTTCCCCCAGTTGTTTTTGATGCACCTCATGCAACCTATTCAGGAGTACAAGCTGAAGATATAGAGCCCTTGGATTACATACCTTCACATCCTACTCCTGAGGTATGTTTTTCTATAGATACTGATATAAGTGAAGAAGAGTAGGGTGATGAGGGTGAGCAGGTCAAACAAATCAGTGCTCCTGTGATTGCACAGTATGATCCCCCTCAAGAGCAGAATATTGTAAGATTTGAGGCATCAAATGAACTATCTGATGATGTGAGGGTCATGGCTGGACCGCTCTGGAGGAATTGAAAAGGGAGGTAGAAAAGGAAATGGAGTCCATCACTCCTGAAAGAGGTAGGAAATTGCTTCAAGAAGCTGGAGTGTTGCTCCTTCTAGGGTGGGATATTAGCTCTTCAATTATATTTGATAACTTCAGAAAAAGAGGGGATATGACAATGAACTTAACATAAGAAGCAAGTGACAAAGGGTATTCAGGATCTGGGTACAACCCAGACGAATCCACCTTGCTTATTTGGTCACCGTATCCCCATGATAAAAGACCTACTATAATTAGTAATCCAAACCAAGTGTTTGGTCATCTCTTGGTTCAATGAATAGTGGATACCAACCCTATGGAGACAACATAATTGAACATAAATGTGGCAAAATTTACCAAAGCACATATCGATAAACTGATTAAGGAAAATGACAAATTGAAGAAGGAGCTAGCAAATCAGAGAGAAAAAACATCTTCCTCCTATACATCAGAGTTGTACTCCCCATAGCTTGAAAAAGATAAGAGAGTGTTTGATGCATTGGATGATGTAGCGTACTGAAAGAATTGCCATATGAAATCCCAGGGGAAATGCAAAGAATTGGAGAAAGAAGTGAAAACCATCAAATATAACACTGTATCTGAAATGATAAAAGAAAGGTTCAATAAAATGATGAAATGTGCTATTGAATATTGGGAAGTATTCAAACAGACACGCATTGCATTGGTGGAGAATGAACAATTGCATTTTAGAATGATGGAGAAAAAAAAGGAGCTCCTAGATAAGAATGTCATGAAAGGACAAATATTGTTGACATATAACAAGTTGGTAGAATCACATAATGGATATTATAGCAGGCTTAGGGAAGATTTCAACTACTTTGATTTAGTCCCACTCCCGACACTTCATTTTGGCACTGGAAATCCGTGAGAATATGATGATTGGAAGGAAGAGCTTGCTGGGCTTCTGACTGCTACGTTGCAAGAAATAAATGACGAGGTTATGGTTTTACAAAACACTCATAAGCAGCTCGAAAAAATAATGTCTATGGAATATGATATGAAAGAGGCAATCTCTAACGTGGACACCTATGTTGAACATGAGTACATCCATCACCTCTTTGCAGTCAATATGTTTATTAGCCAAACTGTAGATGTGTGAGAATCAGATCCAACAGGACAACCATCAGATTCAGAGGAAGAATTCCAACCGATAGAATGATGAGCGCCCTATCATGGAGTAGAAGCCTTGAACAAATCTTAGGTGATCAGTGGTCATGGGCTTCTGCTTGGAGATTAACGGATCAGTGCATTCATCTGCGACATTGTTTTATTTATAATTTGAGTTATGTTTAGTTGTCAAAACGTCATGAATTTTTGCAAGGGATTTGTAGCTTGTTGCCTCTCATATATAAGAGAGATCAAGACCCCAATAGGAGATCAATGGATCATCACATCATTTTTAATTATAATTTAGAGAAGAAAATAGTAATAAGATAGATAATAGATTGCACCAATTCACCCATCCATCTCATATCATAAAATATTTTTATAATGCATATCATTTGAACTTTGAAGATCAATACAATGGAGAAGGTTACACATATTTACTGATTTGCTTTCGAGTGTTCAACTATTGTGGATTCATATGCTTATAAGTTATTAACTTATTTGGTTGTCTCCAAAGTGGCTATTTATGTTATTCAAATTGAGTGTGTGGAAGTACAATTAATTTGTCAGTACATTGAATTTGAATTCTTTAGGAATAGGGGTTGTGACCATGGGGTTTTAGATTTATTTATGGACATGATCATTGATCAAGTAGTAATGTGGTCCACAAAATGGATTTTGTCACACAAATCTCTGCAGTTTATGCTAATTATAAAATCAAATGTAGTGTATTTTTGCAATATGTGGGATGTGGGTGAGGTGTAAGTTGGTGGATACTGATCATGATTTTTAGTCAAAACGTAATAGAAGCTAACAGTTCAACATCCATAACTTAGAAGCTCTACCAAGAAGTAAATATAATGAGCTAACAGTTCAACATCCATAACTTGTAAATGGAAGCTCTACCATGAAGTAAATATAATGAGCTAACAGTTCAACATCCATAACTTGTAAATGGAAGCTCTACCAAGAAGTAAATATAATGAGCTAACAGTTCATCACTAGTTCAAATGATAAAATAAAAAATACAGAATCCAGATAATTGAACATCATCACATTACTAAAGTCTGAATTTGAGCTTTTTAATTGAATTTCACATAAAGGAGTATATATTGGCATTGGCAATGCAAAATCTTGCCAACGCCCAAAGACAAGTCTGCACAGAGCTGAGTTGGAACTTCGAAACTCATATTATCAAAGATTGAAAATAATAAATCAAGTCACTGTATCAATTTCTCTAGCAACTTCCACTCTTCAGGTGGTGGAATTGCCATTTGCTCTAAGTGATGTTGTTTGA
This sequence comes from Sequoiadendron giganteum, assembly GCA_007115665.2. Taxonomy (NCBI): domain Eukaryota; kingdom Viridiplantae; phylum Streptophyta; class Pinopsida; order Cupressales; family Cupressaceae; genus Sequoiadendron; species Sequoiadendron giganteum. The sequence goes on along the minus strand of CM021101.1, from coordinate 561,146,149 downwards.
CTTGAATTTTTGTTAACATTTCATGATTGTAATTGGAAATGGAACCTGTCTTGAATTCTTTAGTCAATTTTTCATTCAAGGTTATCAGTGTTCTGATGGAATCCAAATAGTTCACATCTTGGTCCTAAGGAAACTAGTCCAAATCAATCTTCCTTGCACCTTCCATCTTCTTTCTGAAACCATCCTTTCCGATGAATCGCTCATTTGTGTCAAAAGCATCTAGAAAACCAAGCTCTATGAAGTTCCTTATCTTTTCATCCACCACCTTCATCTTGTCTGCAACCAAATGCAAATATTCCTTTGTTCCAAACATTCTCGAACACTTTTCAATGATAGATGAAAAATTCATTGAGGTTTCAATCCGATTAGTAATCCCTTTTGATTTAAGATCATTGCCATTGGCTTTGTAGACTGTTTGTAGAACTTCATTTGCAAATTTCTCTAATTCCAACACCTTTTTGTTGTCCACTAAATATTTGTCGAGCTTCTTATAATGTTGTCTGATAGCATCAATCAATTGAAACATGTCACACAAATGATCAAACCTTTGCATTATTTCATCCCAGATCTTTTGTTTCATATGCCTCACTGTATCTCTACAAAATGCAGATAACTTATTTTGAGAAGACTTAATTTCTTCTTTTGCTTCTATCAGCTCTGTCTCCAATCTTTCATTTGTTTTTCTCAGTTTCTCCAATTTTTGTTCCCACTGTGCATTTCCATTTGCAATGCTCACTCTTAATTTTTTTGAAGTGGATTTTTCCTCATCATATTTCTTGTTGCTCTCATCTAGCCTTCACTTCAGGTCATTCAATTCTCTCTCATTTGATTTATCCTCTTTGCTTGTTGATGTAGAGGCAAATTTTATTATTCTTTTTTCTAATTCATTGCTCTTGTTATCTGCTACTTTCCTCTTTGATTTCTCACTTGCTAGGTCTGCCTATAACTTTTCTATTTGGGTTTGCAGCCTTTTCTTCTCTCTATCCTGCTTTAGCAATGATGTGTACACCAATTTATTGTTCTTCTTTGATACATTAATTTTGTCAATATTTTTCAGGCCAAAAAATCCAATTGAAAATTGGTTACCTGGTATTTAGATCGATCCATCTGATTTGTTGGTTTGTTTTGAACAGTGGGAACAACAATTGTGTACTCCATGATTTCTTTATTTGTGTCAAATGTGGGTAATACCATGGTTGTTGCAGTCTCTTCAGTTACAACAGATGCACTCTCCATCAGTTGCTTCGTTTCTTTTTTATTCAAGTCTGATTTCTTTTTAAACTCTTCAATGAAATCATAACTTGGGGAGGCAGGAACAATGGAATGCTTGAATGGCAAAGGAATAGGAGTACTTGCAGTTGCTAATGATGTCACACCCAGACTAACGAGATTTGTGGGAGTGTCTGGAAATAACTCCTTTGTGGTACTGGTGGATCCACTGATAGTGTGACTTGGACCTGTCAAAATCCTTTCCCTCTTTTGATTTCCTTGATCACCTGGTGTTTCTGTGGTATCTTTTTTTGTTTTCCTCTTAGTATTGTGTGTAATTTGTGGTTGTAGCACATGTTGACCACTACTAGTACTACTACCCATACCATTGCCACCAATGGCAGTCCCAGTTGCACTAAGCTATCCACCAAGGGCATGTCCTAGTTGTGATTGTATCTGACCATGAGGATGAGGACTAGAAGCTCTAACAAATTGAGTTTGACTTGTATCCCCTTGGTCTACTTTTTCACCTCCAAGCCCAAGGCCATATTTATCAACTGTTTTTCTATGCTCAACACTTTGTATTGTCCAAGGGCCTTGTCCTTTGGACCCCAAAGGACCACCTTCATAACCAATTTTTTCAAGTATGGCTGCTCCTGAAGTATATGTTGAAGCATATTCTTCTTTTGCAGCCTCACTTAAACCAGGTTTGTAATTGGCATGGCTTTGTTCTTCTTCTTCCCTATCAATATCATCATCAGATTCATCACGTTCATCAGGATGCTCTATATTCCACAATTTGCTAAACCTTTTATCTTCTTCATTAGCATCATACTCTGCAAGAGCTCTTGGATCACCTAGGTCCTTCCTCATAGACCAAAAGGTAGTAATTTTTGATCGTGACCAATTTTTATCTATAACTTCCTTCTCTAGAGAACCTAGAATTTTTACTCTACTAGATGGTTTATCACTTTTTTCATAAAAATTGTTGTATGTCCTGATTGTCTTTCGGTGCAATGCCATAATTTTTGCTGGCAATTGTTCAAAAGAAATACCATTCTCAACAACACTTTTCTCCATTGCTATTTTTACCTCATCCCAAGAATCCCTATTTCTCAAATTTTCAAGCAAGGGTTTACTTTGATGTTGAATTCTATTTGCAACATTCCTATTGGCCACAATCATTGATTTAATGATGTCACATGGATCATACTGCCAGTGACAGATAGCATCAAATGCAAAAAAAATCAAAATATTATGTGCCACACTAAATGCTTTTCTCTCGAATGTGAACCCTCCACATGAAAAAGGTAAAGAAGGAAATAAGGTCTTCTTTTGCTGTCTAAGAAAGTGTAGCTCATCAACACTCTGCACCTGCCTTACATATTCCAATGCAAAAACCCTTTTTGTCACATGTATTGGAAGTTTGTATGGTTGTACTCCCGATCCATAAAATCTTAGCACAAGATATTCTTCCATTAAGTACCAATCAGCCAATTGTATTTCTTTTCCTAGTTGCATGCAGTTTCTACATGACATAGGCAATCTAGGCATTGGAGTATTTGTAATTACTTGATGCAATGGAGCCAAAAAGTAGTCTACAAAATGACTGTAGTTCTTTTGAGAATCATGCATCCTTATCTCAGTGGTCCATTCATATACTAGAGCCAATATTTTTTCCTCTGCATTACTATAGGGCTTAATCTGAAGCTTGCTGGTCTGAAACATTCCTCTAAATTTGAATAGAAAAAGATAGCACAAGTAGGTTGTGAACCTAAATGTCTTCGTGGAACCTGCTTTAATCATTAAAAATTGTTTATGCATGGATTCTACAATGTGCTGAGTATAATTATATTTGACATGTTCATCGCAATAATGGATATTATATATCATTTCAAGGAGGCTTGCACCCACTTCCAAATTGCTATCCAGACCGAGGCAAAATGCTAGCATGGAAATAGTATCCCGAACCCACGGTTTAAAAATATCCAAATTATAAGGAGGCTTATGATCACCTTTCAATTTGTTTCTATCCATAACTATTGTATTTAAGAAATCATTTTTCAGCCTTTCTTCCATTGCTTCATAATCACTAGCAAGCTTTTCTAGGTCAATGTGGTGGTTTCCAAATTCTTTGGTTGTAAACCCCAACACTTTTCCAAGTTCTTCTGCATTAATGGATAACAATTCTTCTTGGTTATCTTTATTAACAATTGCTCTTTTCTTATCAGCATAATTTTCGGCACAGACCATGATAAATTCTGGGCAAGGTAAAACTTCATGTAACATCATGTGCCCTAATCCAGTTACCCACGGTGCACTGATACTATCAACTTGCTTTTGCTTTGCAACCTTATTCTGAGATGTAAATCTAACTTCTAAGGTACGCCTACCATAGATTTCAGGATCATAAATATCATGGTACCCATTGGTGAAACCTGGGGTTTTAAGCAATTCTGCATAATGTATTTTTTATCGGACATTGCTCTAAGTCTAGTGGTACTAGTGGTAGACATGCTTATACAAATATGAAGTTGTAAAATTTGAATTCCCTAATAAGTAATACCTATTAGTCCTCCTTAATTTTAATGAATTCTTGAGTCTCTAAACCCAAACTTCAAACTTTGACAAAATAAGAATTTAAGAAATGTCAAATGATGAAACGTAGCTGCAGGAATTCTTTCACTTACCCAGATTTTGAGTCTCGACTCTTGAAAATTGTAATGGCGTTGTTGGAAGTGGAATTGTGGAATCCAAAATAGGGTGGTGCACTGTAATGAGCAATTTGAAGAGTGAAGACTTTAAAAATCATTGTACAATTTCAAAGTGCAAAGTGTTTTAAATGCTTTTTTTCTCATAATTGGAACATTAAACTGAATGACACGTCTTACGAGCTAGGTCTACAAGTCTACAAGACTACAAGTTGTAAATTCTTAACCGTTGATCTTTCTAAATCTAACGGTTATAGGGTGATTCCAGAGGTTTAAGTTGGGAAGCCCATCGCCTTGTGCATTTCATTACGAAATTCAACTACAACCATACATCAAATGTTCATCCAACTATTGAAACTTGAGTAATTTATGAATTATGATATTGACTTTAAAAATAAACATTAATCACTTGACAGTTTGAGTTGACACTTAGCAGTTAGCAGTACAAAGTGCTTTAAATGCTTTGTTTCTCGAAGTTGGAACATTAAAGACAAAAGTGAATGACACATCTTAGGTCTACAAGTTGCAAATTCTTAATCTTAACCGTTGATCTTTCTAAATCTAACGGTTATAAGGTGATTCCGGAGGTTTTAGTTGGGAAACCCATCGCTCTGTGCATTTCATTATGGAATGCAACTACAACCATACATCAAATGTTCATCCAAAGGTTGAAACTTGAGTAATTTATGAATTATGATATTAACTTTAAAAATAAGCATTAATCACTTGATAGTTTGAGTTGACACTTAGCAGTACAAAGTGCTTTAAATGCTTTGTTTCTCGAAATTGGAACATTAAAGACTAAAGTGAATGACACATCTTAGGTCTACAAGTTGCAAATTCTTAATCTTAACCATTGATCTTTCTAAATCTAATGGTTATAGGGTGATTCTGGAGGTTTAAGTTAGGAAGCCCATCACTCTGTGTATTTCATTACGGAATGCAACTACAACCATACATCGAATGTTCATCCAACGGTTGAAACTTGAGTAATTTATGAATTATGATATTAACTTTAAAAATAAACATTAATCACTTGACAGTTTGAGTTGACACTTAGCAATTAGTAGTACAAAGTGCTTTAAATGCTTTGTTTCTCGAAATTGAAACATTAAAGACTAAAGTGAATGACACGTCTTAGGTCTACAAGTTGCAAATTCTTAATCTTACCTGTTGATCTTTCTAAATCTAACGGTTATAGGGTGATTCCAGAGGTTTAAGTTGGGAAGCCCATCGCCCTGTGCATTTCATTACGGAATGCAACTACAACCATACATCAAATGTTCATCCAATGGTTGAAACTTGAGTAATTTATGATATTAAGTTATTAACTTAAAAAAATACACATGACACATGTGTTTTAAAGTCAATACCATAGGCATCATCCTAACAATGCTTTATCGGTGGAACCCCCATCACAGCCCCGCCGATGGCCCGAAGGAAGACTCATAACTCATAAGGTGCGTTCCTCGATATACCGATATAGTCAGCAAAAGTAAGCACATCGCTGTAACACATAAACATCGGTGGAACGAATGATTGCATTCCCCTGATGGTCCAATATAAACATGAATTATCAAGTGCATATTGCATAAAGTATATTACTTAATTTCTCAAAAGAAAAAAACTGATTTGAATATATTAAATTATTAATAGACACTGAAGTTTCAAACTCAGAAAACAACTCTTTACTCTTAAGCGTAAATGAATGACGAAGATTCAAGGAATCAAGAATAACACAACACAACCATTTATTTTATTGCAACTGAATTTCAATGCCACATTATTACATATCTTTTTACAGACGAGTAGCACTGTAGCTCCTGTTTTGTATAAATAACATATGTCAGTGTGTCACTTTAGTACTTTACATAGACAAAATTTAATAATTTATTCCAAGTTGTTGCTTGTTACAATGGATTACAAATTGATTCCAATTTCCAAGCTTTGCTACTAAAAACTTACTACACATGTAACTCTAAAAATAAATGCATGACTCCAAGCTTCTGCTAGTGACAACGTAATACAAATGTGGCTCTGAAAATAAATTCATGATTCCAAGCTTCTGTTGGTGGATTTGCCAACCATGCTGGGGAAAGGGGGTTCCAATCAGTCCTAGGGAAATGGGAGCCGTGAAGATACAAAATGTACTTTTCCCCTTTGAGAACTAGAGCCATGTTGGGGAAATGGGAGCTGTTAGAATGTAGGAGGAGAAGCAAATCTGCTCCCATATTTTACCTGTAGCCTCGATGCATTGGGATAACACTTATCTCCATCAGAGCTTCTCATCCTGGTTCAAAACCCGTTTGAAAATTCAGGTTAACCAAATCAACTTCTTTCCAATTCCACCCATTCTGAACTTGAAGGAAATTCATCTTTTACTGATTACTCTATAACTACATAACTATAGGTAGGAGAATTTACAGTATCCCCAATACTGCATCATCTTCTTCGTGAATCCTTATTGACTCTAGAAAATAAAAACCCTTATGGTACTATCTACTAATCACTGAATCACTATCCCTATTTATGGGCCACTAGTACCGCTACTAGCCTATATAATTAAAATGTTTAATTTGATTGACATCTAGCTACGTGCCAACTTGAACTATACCTCAAGCTGACAAGCTATCAAAATCACTCAAAGTTCAAATGATATGAAATCATTACAAATCTTGTTTCATTAAAGCTATGAGTTGTCCGAGAAATTGCTTCGAATGTTCATATCACATATGGCATTAATCGTTGCCACTTCCTGCACTAGCAGTACAACAACCACACTTTCTTCAAAGAGAATGAGAATTTCAATTAAATGAAATGTACAATGTCGAGGCATTGAAAAGACAGAATAAGTGATGAGCGATGAGCCTTGATCTCGCCACATGTCTGCATCTAACGGTTATAGTGTTATTCTGGAGGTTTCAAATTGCAAGTCTAGTGCTTCAGAGATTTACTTCCGAAATGCAACTATAGTCGTCCATCGAACATTCAACGAACGACCCCTATGATTTTTCGTTGGCATATCTGTTTTTTTACCACTAGATTTTTTTACTATTTTGAGATTCTTTTTAATTCGCCAATGAAAATATATTTTTTGCTTTGAAAAAAGGTTTTAATTGCCAATGGAAAAAAAATTATGGTTTGAAAAACGGTTTTATTCGCCAATGAAAAATATTTTATTCTATTAAAAAAATATGCAATTCGCCAATATTTTTCACGAACTTCCAAGGATTATAAAATATTCGCCAATTGGGATTTTTTTCCCCATAAAACGAAAAAAATCGCCAATAGAATTAATATTTTTCATCGGGAAGTATACCGGTTTCGCCAAGATTTTACACCTGCGCTGAGGGGGGGGTTTCTTAAAGTTTTCCCTGATACAAACATAAGGACTACTCTTACTTAACCTAAATGCTTATTAATGTTGAGAGGCATTCTATAATTTATCCCTAAGCAATCCAGGAGCACTTAGGTGGTGTTGGGATCAACAATGGTAGTAAGGAGTATAGTGTAATGGTGTGAGTGTGTTAACAAAGACTTTTACCGTTTACCTCAAATTTGACAACAATGTACATGTCAAAATATTAATATTTAATATTAAACATAATATATACACTATTTATAAATGAAATTGATGGGTACAAGTTGAGTCTTAATCAAATTAAAAGTATAATAAAAAACACAAATAAAATTTTAAACAATGCAAATACAATAAAATTTATATATTCATATATATAATATAATATTATTCCAACCTAAAACAAACTCTTAAATAAGTAAAATAGCTTCAAATTGATATCTCTCAACATTTTTTAAATAAATGTATGTAAAATACCTAGACTAATTGTACAACAGTTATTTATCATTAATTAATACTAGCACTCACACCTTGGTGTGCAATGGGTACGTCGAAGAGTTGTGGAAGGTCAATTAGGAATTTTTTTTGTAGTTTTTTCCTATGTTTGTGGAGTACATGAGGTCATCTGGTAGGCCATTTAGGAAATGTCATGTTGTTTATACAACAAATGTATCAATGGAGAAGTGATTACTTAAATTAATCTATGCATCCACTTGCATGGATCCAAACAGGACTGGAAAAAAACCTCTACATCAAGAAGATAATTACACTCCATCACCAATAGAATCATGTTATGTTTGCAATAGGGAGCTCGAGGGAGAGATAGAGGGGGGAAGAGAGAGAGGGGTAAAGAGATAGAGATAGGGAAGAGAGATAGTGAGGAAGATAGAGATGGAGATGGAGATGGAGATAAAGATGGAGGTGGATGTGGAGATGGATATGGAAATGGAGATAGAGATGGATATGGAGATGGAGAAGGAGAGGGATACGGAGAAAAGGAGAGGGAGAGATAAACAAAGAGGAGGGAGATAGAGGTGGAAGAGATAAATAAATAGAGGAAGAGAATGAGAGAGGGAGAGATAGAAAGATGGAGATAGAGATAAAACGTGATATATAGAGAGAGGTAGAGATGGAGAGATATATGGATAGAGAGAGAGATGAAGGGATAATGAGATAGAGGTAAGAGGGAGAGATATAGGTAGAGAGGCAAAGATATATAGATATAGAGGTCTAGGAAGAGGGAGATGTAGAGAAAGAGGGAGAGAGGTGGATGGATAGAGAGAGGAAGACACATCTAGAGATAGAGGGGGAGAGAGGAAGATAGATGTACATATGAATATAGAGGGAGACAAATAGATAGAGAGGTAGATGGATAGATAAATATAGAGAGAGATAGAGAAATAGAGAGGAAGAGATAGAGGTATAGAGGGAGAGGGAGAAAAAGAGAGAGAAATAGATGGTTAGATAGAGTGATATAAATATATAGTGAGATATAGAGAGGAGGAGAGGGATAACGAGACAAAGAGATATATCGAGAACAACAAAATAGAGAGAAGTAGATATAAACAAATAAAGATGGAGAGAGGGAGAGATAGAGAGATAAAAATGGAGAGATATCTAGATTTATATGAAGAGGAAGGGACAAAGAGATAGAGATATATGGGAAGAGAAAGGGAGAGATAGGTGGAGATGGAGATATAGGCAGGGGGATAGGGAGAGAGTGAGGGAGCAAGAGATAGGGAGAAATAGAGAGAGTGGGAGATAGAGAGGGAGGGAGAGAAAGAGAGAGAGATAGGTAGAGGGGGAAAGAGAAGAGGGAAGGGGGAGAGAGGGATATAGATAGGTAGAGGAGGGGGAGAGAGGGAGAGAGATAGGTAGAGAGGGAGAGTTAGGGAGGGAGAAATATGGGTGTGTGTGTGTGTGTCTAAGTAAGAGAGATATATGGAGTTAGAGATAGAGAGGGACACACATATATAAATAGATAGAGAGGGAGGGAGAGAAATAGCAAGAGGATAGAGGAGAAGTAGAGAGATTTATAAAGAGGGAGTAATAGGGAGAGAAGGAAAGAGAGGGAGAGTTAGAGACAAGGAGAGGTAAGGAGATAGAGATAGGGGAGAGATAAAGAAGAAGATAAAGATATAGATATAGATGGAGATCGAGAGATATGGAGAGGAGAGAAGGAGAGGGAGAGATGAAGAGAGAGAGGAGAGAGGGATAGATAGGGATGGAAGCGACAAATATATAGAGGGATAGAGAGGGAGATAGATGGATGGATAGAGAGAGGAAGACATTCCTAGAGATAAAGGGGGAGAGAGGAAAATAGAGATAAAGATGAAGATATGGCGAGATAGGAAGAGGAAGACAAATAGATAGAAGAGATAAATACGAAGAGAGATAGGGAGACAGAGAGGGAGAGATAGAGAGGATGAGATAGAGAGATATAGAGGGAGAGGGAGAGGGAGAGAGATATAGATGGTGAGATAGAGTGATAGAGATATAGCGATATAAGGAGATATAGAGAGGAGAGAGAGAGAGACAAAGAGACAAAAAAACAAAGAGAATTAGAGATAGGTTAATAGATTTGGAGAGAGGGAGAGAAAAATAGGGGGAGATGGAGAAAGGGAGAAAGAAGTAGGGGGAGATATAGATATATGGGAAGAGAAAGAGAGAGATAGAGATATATGGGAAGAGAAAGGGAGAGAGAGGTAGAGATAGAGAGATATATAGGGGATATGGAGGGAATGTGAGAGGGAGATGTGGGGAGAGATGGAGAGAGGTATTAGATAGAGAGAGAGGGAGGGAGAGAAATAGAGAGAGATAGGTAGAGGAGAGATAGAGAAGAGGGCAAGAGAGGGAGAGATATAGGTTGAAGTGGAAGACAAAGAAGAGGGGGGAGAGAGAAAGAGTAGGTAGAAGAGAGGAGAAAGAAGAGGGGGGAGAGAGGGAGATCGATACATAGAGAGGGAGAGAGATAAGAAGATGGGGGAGATAGGGAGAGATAGCTCTCTCTCTCTCTATGTATATATATAGAGAGAGGTGATAGAGAGATAAAGGGGGATAGTGAAAGAGATAGAGAGATAGTGATAGAGGTAGATAAAGATATGGATAAAAAGATATAGTGAGAGGAGTGAGAGAGATAGGGAATTAGAGAAGAAGAGATAGAGGTATAGAGGGAGAGGGAGGGGTAGAGAGAGAAATATATGGTTAGATAAAGTGATAGCGAGATATAAATATAGTGAGATATAAAGAAGGGGAGATGTACAAAGAGACAAAGAGATAGATGGAGACATAAATAGATAGAGAGAAGTAGATATAGACGAATAGAGATGGAGAGATGGAGAGATAGAGATGTATATGTTCAGAGGAAGGGATAGAGAGAGATAAAGATATATGGGAAGAGAAAGGGAGAGAGAGGTAGAGATGGAGATATAGAGAGGGGGATAGGGAGGGAGTGAGGGAGGGAGAGATATGGAGAGATAAAGAGAGGGGGAGATAGAGAGGGAGGGAGAGAAAGAGAGAGAGATAGATAGAGGGGGAAATAGAAGATGGGAGGAGGGAGAGAGGGATATGGATAGGTAGAGGAGGGAGAGAGAGGAGGGGGGAGAGGGAGAGAGATAGGTAGAGAGGGAGAGAGAAGAGGAGGAAATAGGGAGAGTTAGGGAGGGAGAAATAGGGATGTGTGTGTGTGTGTGAGTGTCTGAGTAAGAGAGATATATGGAGATAGAGATAGAGGGACAAAGATATATATAAATAAATAGAGAGGGATAGAGAGTGAGGGAGGGAGAGAAATAACGAGAGGATAGAGAAGTAGAGAGATTTATATAGAGGAGAAGTAGAGAGATTTATAAAGAGGAGAAGTAGAGAGATTTATAAAGAGGGAGCAATAGGGAGAGAGGGAGAGAGAGGGAGAGTTAGAGACATGGTAGAGGTAAGGAGATAGAGATAGGGGAGAGAGATAAAGAGGAAGATAACGGTAAATATATAGATGGAGATGGAGATGGATTTAACTAATAAATATAAAAACGCTTATTGATAGTGAGAGAGCTAAGTGATATTGATCAATATATTTGAGAGTCTAGAGTCTATGTATGAAAGAAGCTTAATATACTTGTATGGAAGCATCTAGCCTATTTATTGATGAAGCTAAAATAACTGCTATATAAAAATTCCTAAATCTAGGAACAATCGAGTTCAATTTCACTGATTTGTATTCTTCTTGAATAGTTTGAACTATTGAGTTGGGCAGTGCATGGATAATTGAGTTTTATTGTCTTGTATTGTTTATGGTAAGTAGCGAATCTCCCTCCCTCCCTCCTATCTACCCCTAACCTTCCACCCCCTCTCTCATTCTATTTTTTGGTTTTTTCATATTCAATTTCCTCCTGTGGGTGGTTGCTTCATCTTCCTCACAATGCCCTCATATCAAGTGAACATTAATGACAAACCATGCACAAAAATCTCCATCATTAATGTGATATTGAAAAAAGTAATATTTTAATATCTTTCCTATAAGTTTTTTCTCTTATGAGAGCTCTTCTTTATTAAAGTTTAAATCCATATAAAAGAAAAGTTGGATGTGCCACTTCCTCCTTATACATTCAATCTTCTGCTTTTATGAAAAAAAAAGGTATAAAGAAAAGAAAATTACTCGTATGCAATTAAATAGTTGTTTATAATATATATATATATATATCGTATTATATTATATTATATGATTATAATTATTAATAATATATATTATTTATATATTTTAGTTATATATTATTAACTATATTAACTATATTATATATAACAACTATATTATATATATTATATTGATTAGAGACATTATATAACAACAACTATATTATATATATTCATTATATTCCTACAACTCTTTCTCATCCTGATGATGGATCACAAAGTGTGATCCGAAACATTGATGAAAAAAATAACACATAGTTAAATCCAAAAAACACTCTCCTAACACATATATAATAATATATACTAATTATAGTTATTTTATTATATATAACTTACCTACATAACTTATATATATATATATATATTTTGATCAGTAATAGAGTTATTTTTATTAATAATAAAAAGAAAATTACGTAGCATTTCTCACTACAACTTCAAGTTCAAAACCCCTTTCCAACAATCAATTCCAAGAGTAACAAAATGAACCCCATCATCATAGACAAAAAAACCCCAAGTAGCCCTAAAACAAGCCTAAAACCTTTATCCCCTAAAGAGATCTTTAACAGGTCAAGAAATTGGAGCACCATTTGGTCTTCCCTTTGTCTGAAACCGGAGGACCATTGCAAAAGTTTCCTTCCTCGAGTTCTTTGCTTTCTTCCCCTTAATAATTTGCCAGCCTTCCTCCACCCTGGCAACCTCTTTATGTTATTCCAATAGTTTGTCATGGGGATTCTCCAAATCTCCATTCAAACCTCCATTTGTTTGTTGCCTCTGTCCATTAGTTTTTCGTTTCCCAATTTATTTCTCCATCGATCTCCCCACTCCTTTCTTCTCTTGACATTCAGGTGTCATTGCCCAAATTTTGGGATTCAACTCCTTTTCACCTCCAATGAAAGCCAAACTCCTTTCCTGTGTTAGGATATCACTGATCTGATTCTGATTCTCCCTTCTACCAGCTTCCACCAACGTCTTCCCCTCCTGACCCCCTTCTTCCCTGTCTTTTTGTTGCGAGCTCACTTGTTTCTCTACCTTTTTCTCCACTATATAATGCTGGGGAGCAAAAATTTTCCACCATGAGGCAGATTTAGTTGTTTTGTGTTTAGCACATTGAGCAACCAAATGCCCAGTTTTATAACAGACTTTGCATCTAAAGGGTACTCCTTCATAATCCAAGGGCTGCACCCAACAACCTTTCAAAGTTTTTAAAAGTATCTCTTCCAGATGCTCCTTGGATACATCCATTTCCACCAGAATCTGGGCAAACGTCGAATGCAAAATATTTGAGGATCCTTCATCCACCATTAAAAAGCTTCCTAAAGAGTTCCCTATAGCCTCCAAGCAAGAATCAAACCAAAAATGTAAGGGAAAGTTAGGAAGTCTCACCCAAAGAGGAACCCTCTCAAAAAATTCAGTGGTTGGGTTAAAGGTCGGATGCCATGGCTTTAACATCAATGTATATTTTTCTTCCCAATCCCAGTGAGTCACAAAGGATCTTGTTTCTATACTGCTCCTTTTCAAAGACAACAATGAAGAAACCTTTAGCCATGGGGTAGATTTGAACATACCCTTCCAAAACTTGCTTCCAATGGTTAGAAATCCATTGGTGGAGATTAGTCAAGCTTGGCCAAAATCCCCTAAATCTCCCAATCAAACCCAACCCAGAAAAAAATTCTTCATTAAAAGCCACTTCTTGGTCAATCTCGCCTTCTAGCTTGACTATAATTGCTCTAGAGAACTGAGGTAAGGCAAAATCTCCTCCTCCTCTACCTGCCAAAATTTTGGCTGAGAGTTTCCGTGTCTCTGAGGGTCTGAATTTGTGCCCCCCAATCTGATCCGCTTTGGACCCCTTCTTCCATCCATCGCCTCCTATTACAAGGGCACCAGGATGCACCCTCCTCTGGCTTCGTTGTGTAAACCACTCGACCCTGTACAAATCAGAGTTGTCTTTGCCGCCATTTGCTTTCTTCCCTTCAAAATTTTCTTTTGATTTTTCTGCCTCTTTCTCTGTTTGACTTCCCCGTCCTTCCTTTCCAAGTTTCCTCTACTTCCAATGCCTTCAAGCTAGAGATTACTGGTCTTTTCCTGTGATTCCTCTCCCAAAGGGCACAATTCAAGAGAAACCCTAGTCGCAGTAGGGAGCAACAGATGACCGTTGGCTTCCATCGCGCTCAGTACATTACTTAAATATATTATATATTATAGATATCATATATATATATTAAATAAACAAATTAACATATAATACATTTGATTATAATATATTTTATTTTTAGTTATGTTATTTAATTATATAATATATATCATATATTTATTATTATATATTATATATTATAAAATAAAATAATTAAAGAAATTGAGTTGAAAAAATGTATTACTAACTATAATAAAGTAGTTATTAATAATATATTATCTAAAATATAGAAATATTATATATTGATTAAATATATTATATTATATTATATATAATATTTATATTTAAAATATGCTTTATATTTCATATTATATGTAATAATAAATATAATTTGAGTATCTTTTTCTATAAATCTAATAATAAATATTATAAATTCAAAACACAAATTATATTTAATAATTTAATTAGTATGCTATGTCGAAATTATATTATATATTCTATTTAATAACGTATAATTTATATACACATTTTATACATAATATTATACTAAGAAATATTTAAATCTAATTATTTTATATTATATGTAATTGTATTTTATATTTTTATATTAAAAATATTTTAGAAAATTATATTTTATAATATAAAATTTTAAAAATATAAAAGTCATCTAAAAAACAATTATTATTATTTTAAAAAATAGTACAAAGTATAAAGTATAATAATATACATTACATAAATATTATATATAATAATAATCATAAATTATATTTGAAAATAAAAAGGAAATATACTTTCGGGCATGAGCCCATGGGGCATTGGATGAGTGGTGGTGTTGTTGTTGTGGCCACCAGGGTTTGGGTGTTTGAGGCCCACTCCCTCGTTGGAGTGGTGTGCTCGCGAGCTCATATTTCCTTTTCCTTCACATTGTTTAAAATCATTCTATAATAATAAGTTAATAATTTAAAATATTATTATAATTCAATGTTTAATTTTGTCTACATCAAGAAATAATCAAAATTGTCTTGCATCCCTTTTCAACATGATTAAGTTGTCAATTTTACAAATTAGCTCCCTCCACTTCAAAGAAGGAACACCTTCAACGTAATTAAATCTTATGATATTGCTATTAGGATTCAATCGTATTGTTTTCGAGTCAAACTCATTGACTCATGTTTCATGAGTAGTGGTTCACAAGAACCCATCTCTCATGATAATGAATGGTCCACTTAGCACTCATTGCATCTAGGTGATGCTCACAGAGGTGAAGCATTGGACCATCCCGAGAGGTCACCCATCCCAGTATTGCTCCAGCTCAAGCGCGCTTAACCACATAGTTTCCCCCAAGGTTAAGCCCACTTAGCTTGCAACCCCATCTGCAAAACCTTTAGCAAGTATTATGCCTTGTGAACCATTCATTATAGAGCTCCTTTAGCTCATCAATTGATAAGTAGGAGGTTTCTTCCACAACGTGTCAAATTATGATATTGCTAACAAGATTCAACCGTGTAGTTTTTGAGTCAAACTCATTGACCCATGTTTCATAAATAGTGGCTCACAAGAATCCATCTCTCATAATAGTGAACCCATCTCTTATGATAATTAAATCTTCCATATAAATTGAATTCATATGATATATATTTTGAATTTGTTTGTATTTCTAGATATGTAGTGATGTGTCAATCCCTATGGCTGAGGGATTGAGGTGAATATTTGTTAAACCTCTAATTAATACTACTGCATACGTCATATAAATCCGTTGTAGTCTAGTTGGTTAGGATATTCGGCTCTCACCCGAGAGACCCGGGTTCGAGTCCCGGCAACGGAACTCTTTTATCGAATTGATGTTTCTCCTCAGTACTGTCTTCTCCTCAGTACTGTCACTGCTTCTCCTTATTATTTAAGTTTTCCTGTGGGTAATTATAATTATATCTTTCCTTTTACTATGCTTTTGGGAAGGTTGCATACGATCTAATCAAAGATTATTTTTTTTTTTCGTTTTAGAAAGACCTTTATTAAAATAGAAAAGAAATTCATACAATCCAAGGCCAGACAGTTGGAAAACCCAGCAAGCAGAACTAGCACCCAAGAATATGAAGAAGTAGAGAGTCAAAGACACACAGAGATACAATCTACATTCAGATTGGTTGCAGTTCCAATTGCAATCAATTGAAACAGCAGCACTGCACCCAACCAAACTCCTCCAGCAACCAACGCACTTCAGACATACCCTGTACATTAGCAGAGCAACAACATCTGATTTCTTCACCATTCGCTGCTTCAGGAATACAAAGAACAGAGGCGTTGACATCCCAACCACACACACCGCTAAGGCAAAATCTGATTCAAACTGTTACCTTCACAAACATCAAGGGTAAATAGTGAATACCAACTTCCACATTCGATAAGCACCTGCTGCTCACATCCACTGAGGATGTCTAAAACCTATATCCCTGAAGGAAGCAAACACAGAGGATATAGCCTAAAATAACACTGTATTTGTAAGCTGGGTTGAAACTAATTGTGTCCTCAATGTATAACCCAACACCCCAGACTAGCAACCTTCTGTACAAATGGGGAACATTAATATTCTTAAGCATGGACGCTTCAAGTGCATAACAATATCCATAATGGTGTTAACCTCCTGGCCTATTAGGCTGCCCAGTACTTCTGCAACCAGATCCAATAGTTTTCTCTTCAAATGCATTGAATTGTATTTGAAGCACATTTAGGAGGGATTTGAGATTAAGGTGAGTGGACAGGGTTATTGTGGGCAAGAGTTGTTTATAAATAGTTTTAAGAGGGAAAGCATGAAAATTTCGATTAAAGGGCCATTTCCAGTCAAAGAGAAAGTTATCATGGTAGTGGGTGGACAATAGGCACATAAGCTCAAGTAAAACAAGTTGTTGAATTTGCAGGATGAAAGGTTTGTCTACTGGGCAGAGTCTAAATTGAGACTTAGGACACTACCATGATTTCTAATTAAAGCTAATCGAATCCCATAAGTCACAAAAAAATTTGAATGCCTTTTAATAAAAGATGTTTTCCCTTAAGGATTTTGTTGGTAGCAAGAGGAGCATTGTCAAGTTGAACCAAGTGATTCCACCAGAGGAGGAAGAAGAAAAACTTAACCCATGCCTCAAGGACTGATCATACCAAACTAATTTTTTTGTAGTAATTTGCCAAGCCTTCCAAATGGAGTTGAATGGGGCAAAGTCATGAGTCTTGAAGAAGGGGCAAACGGAATCTCATCCATCCACTTAACTAAATCCCAAGAATTCCCAGTTGTAGCTACAACTGTAACAGTTTGTATGCGATGACGAATCAAATGTTTCCAAGGCACATCTCCATCTAGGGCTCTAGCAATCCATTTAGTAGTGAGGCAAATGCCTTGAGAGAAATGGTCAATGATTCCCAAACCTCCTCTATCTTTCAGTTGAATGCAATCGACCCACAAAGTAGTAGGCAAACCTTTTTTATTTCCCCACTTAGCCCAAAGGAAGCTTCTAATTAACTAAGTCAATTGATTGTAGCACGATTTAGATGGTAACCAACAAGAGGAAATGTAGACATGGCTAGTGAGAAGGATTTTGTTGGCAACTTGAATTCCTCCAGCCATGGAAAGGAATCTGTTGGTCCAGTTTAGGAGTTTATTTCTGATTTTTTCCAAGAATCACTTCCTCATATCTATGAGAGAAACTCCAATCCCAAAAGGTATCCCAAGATATCTTGTGATGGTGCCATGTTTCACCTCTCTCCACTCACTCGGGATCCAAGGAGGGCAAGGGTTTATAAATTCAATTTTATGCATGGCTAGTTTAGATCTTGAAATTGAACAATAGAGTTCCAAAATATCAAGAATATTAGTCACTTCCTCCATTGAGTTTTAAATGAAGATTATATTGTCATCAACAAAATGGGAGTTAAGAGCTATAGCATTTCCTTAAAGTGTGATTCCTCTAATAAGCTTATTAGGAAGAGCATGTTAGAAAAGATATCCCAAAGTGTAGCAATGAGAACATACAAGAAGGTTAGCACACTTCTTTCCTTAAAATGATTGATAGCTTTAGAATGCTTTATATTTGGATTTACAGATGAAAGCTACAAGGAGTGACTAAACTCTTCTTTTATCTATTTTTATACTCTCCACACGTTTCTTAATAGAAATTGCAATGGGGATATCTTTTCATTGTGGTAATGAACATTTCCAACAATGATAGTTAATAATTTTGAGAAAGATAAACTTTTAGTGATGGTATAACAATTTTAAGAAGATGTATACAAAGACATAAATATATATAGTAATTTAATAGTCCCCATAGTCAATACATTTAAACCATTCCACCTACAATTCATTTTGGTTATTTTGCTAGCTCAAGATTGTTAAAATTTTCACTATTTCAAGGCTTTTTCATTGTAAATATGTAGATACATTATCTTTACATGGCTTCTTTTTGCATGTTATGTTCTTCCTCATGTAAAGTTCAAAAGTGTGGAGTTTTTGCTTTTTCTATTGATGGGAATGAAGTTTTTACATTTTCTATTTAGGAATGAAATTTGTGTTGACTTTTTCATTTGATTCACATCATAGAATGGATTAGTTGGTTATCACAAACTTTACCTACCTACTAGGATTTATTAAAATTGATTTATTTCATTTTGTCTTATCTTCTTTGCACCACTTTTTTATCTCTCAAAGAATTAGTTTGGATTGTGTATTAGCTTATTGTTCCATACTCATTGTTGGGTATTTTGCAACATGATTTATCTTTGTCAATGTTTTGATTGCAACATTAGTTTTGCTTCACTCAAAATATTTTAAATAGTGAGAGGCTCCACATAAAAATTTCAGTTTTGCTTCAATCTTATAGAAGGGAATCTTAAAGTGGCATATTTCTTATGCCACATTTGCCCCATGTCTTCCTTATTCCCATACTTGTTAGTGGATACCAATGTAGTCTCACTGAACTCTTGGTCTACACAGAAACATGGTTAGGAACATTGGTATTCAATCATGATTTACAAATACAATTATCTCTATGAAATTATCTATGCATTAAAATATCATAAGAATGTGTAGGCTTAGTCAAGAAACTCTAGACTTGTATCAACAAACAACCTTGTAACAATTTTTTGATAAGTTCTAAAAGCAAGGTTTAATGTATAAGCATTGAGCTTTGGCAAATCAACCAAAGCAAGAAATTATGCATTCTCTTGAAGCCATGCACCTTGAGGGTTGAGTCCATGTGGGAGGAATAAATCCATCGTAGAGTTTGGAGTTAACCAAATAGGTAACTCTACAATGTGAATTATCCCTTGCAATGATTGTTCACAACCAATCATCCTTGCCTTTATCAATAAAAATGAACCCACCACATATATAATAAAATCAAATCAAATTCCTATAAATATTTAGTCCATGTCTTTTCTTTGAATATATGCACACAACCAACATTTATAACAAAATGAAATATAAAAAACTTATAAAATCTCCTACTCCTAATGTAGATGCATATGTTAGTTTTACATTTATTGGCTTATAATTTATATTTCAATTAACTTATTTCTCTATAATATATTTATTGTAAACCTTCTAATAGGTAGACTATAAATATATATGTTTAACAATTTTGAGAAAAGAGAAAACATACCCAATACACAAAGGCATTTATCACATCACATTAATGAGGCCTTTATTGGCATCTAGAATTCATGATGCGTAGTTCCAAATTGAGAAATTAGACAACATAATTTTAGTTTTAGGTGCAATTCGGAATTATAGGTCTCTTTGATGATTTCAATTTCATGTGTTAAACTTTTAATTTTTGAAAAATATAAAATTCTAATTTTAGGTGCAATTTTTGGATTTTGAATTTTATAAATAATTTTAATTTAGAATACATGAATATTATAAATCTAGCATCCTTTGCTATTATATATCTAGACAATAAATAACATACACTATTTTTAGATCTTGATAGTTAGATATCCTTTTGACATACCTGATAAAATGAGTTCAAATTCATTTGATTTGATCTAAAATAATAATATTAGACAATTATTAACTACTTCCTAATTTCCTAATTATACTTTCCCTTCAATTTATTTCTCCTAGGCTATGGTAGATCAAACAAATGATTATGAGCTAGTTCAAATTTCAAATACAAATTCAAATGAAAGTATAACAAGTTTGTTTGTTGCATTGGATCAACATCAGGACATGTGGACCTCAAAACTTAATGCAAACTGGAATTCATACTCTACTACCATTTAACAACTTATCCTCAAAAGTGTAACACCAAACACTCATCCACAAAGATGTGCAAAATCTCCCACATAGCTGCATTGTATAGAAAACAATTGTAGTTTGTCAGCCGAACTCTGTTACTCATAACTCTCAAACCACTTGTCAAAGCATGATGAAATCTTGGAATTAGATACATCTAACATCCACCAAAATTATGTTAGAAGCACAGAGTGAAACCTTCATTTGCGGAGTGGTGCAGACCCAAAAACTAGCACACAGTAACACTGAATCAACAATATTGGCACTTAGTCAATTTCCCATTACAACTATCTTTACTGGATCAAACCATTATGCAAAATGTCTTCCTCAACACCTCAAAAACCTATTAGAACTAATCAAAATGGTCTGCAACCAAAACCTTCATATAAACTGTTACAATGTTGACATAGCACAATACTAAGCTTTGATTGTTTAATTGGAAAAAAGTGAGCTTGTTTCTTTCATCAACATTTGTTCTTGTTCAAACAATAAACAACAATTGGTGTTAATATTCAAATTCAATTTTTTTCACACATAGAAGTTTGATGGATGGCCATAAGTGTTTGATCGCATAAAATAATAGATACCTAGCGTCTCATAAAAAATGGTTATTGCAATAGACATAAGACATGGTGTCCTCATGATGTGGTTGCACCATTTCACCTTATACAAAAAATAGGTTTCCACCCTAATCAAATTCTATTTTCTAGCATACTCCCAACTTATGCTAGAATAAGAGCTTTGGAACTTGGTATGGGCATCCATCAAAGCATAATAGAAAGGGGATTATTGTCAAATATTGTAATTGGAAATTCTCTAGTAGATATGTTTGCAAAATATGGAAGCATAGACAAGGCACGTGAACAATTTGATTAGATACCTCAAAGAAATGTAGTCTCATGGAATGCTAATATTGTAGGATATGCAAAAAATGTGTTTTTTGAAAAGGATTTAGAAAATTTTAGCCTAATTAGCAAATGTAAAGACAAAATATGCAACCTTTTCCAAAATTCCTCTTGCCTATGCCCAAAATGGGTCTTAGAATTGGCTATGGCTGCCAAGATCTTGAGGCCAAATGGAAATCACAAGAGAGAGAATATGTATATGAAAATATCAAATATGATTCAATTGATATGAAATTTTTTGTAGAAACCCCTTGGTTATATAGCTAAGGTGAGATACAAGATGCCATAGGATTATGAAAAGTGTCTTAATCATATGACATGAGACACCTTATCACACTTACCTAGGTTCACATGTGTTACAAGTCAAAAGATAAGATAACAACTAATGACAACTAACACCTTCTAGAAAGATTCCTTCCTAGGCCCTAAGTAAACTTAAAATGTAAATAAGTCCCCTAGGGGTGATCCCACAATACTGGTTTACAATTTTTGGCCAAACTGGACACTAAAATATTTTTTTCTAACTAAATCTTCACTTTCAAGCACCTATAATGGCTAAACCGTGAGGAATTTGAAGATGTTGCAGACTAGTGATTTGTGACATTTTGTTTGTAGATTCTAAATATATATTTTTCAAAATTCTTGGAATCATATTGCACTTCTTTTTCCATCTCCTTCGAAAACTAGTTTCTTCAGCAAACAACATTTTTAGAAGTGATTCTCACCGTATACAACACAAATTTTTTTCCATGAAGGATAAAATTCCAATTCTTTCGAATTTAGATTTGTAACTATGATATCTAGTTCTTCCAAATGGTCTTATAGTTTTTTATTGAATATTTTTTCCTTAATCAAGTTTCGAAGTCAAACCAATTGCAATTCAGACATAGGCAAACTGTATACAACGTAACTTTTTTTGTATGTATCGAAATTCAATTTATTTTTTGGTTGGATCAAGGACTTCAATATCTGGTGTACTCGTATTTTTCAATTTTTTTTGATAGTTTGCTATTTTTCCACATGTGTAGAACAAAGAGCTTGATTTTTGGTGAGAAACCTATGTTTAATAAAACTAAAAAAACAAATACATAATAAAACCAAAACATATTAAAATTATATTCATTGGATAGCTCATTCCAAGGAATACCATCATCCATTTGGGTCTGTGAAGTCTCCTCCATTTTCATCCTCAACCCGAGCTTCGAAGGGCAAAATTTTGTATATTTTTGGTGCTAGAGGGGGAGAAGGGGGGTTCGAGCCCCTTCCCCCATTCGAGCGAAGGGGGGTTTGCTTGAAGGGGGGTTTGATCTAACCCCCCTTTTCCCTTTTAAAAAAAAAAATAATGTGTCATTTTTATGGTTTGAGTGAACCCATCATGGAACTCCCTAGTTCGTGCAAACCCCTTAAATTTTTTTTTTTGATTGTGGGAGCATTTTTACAATTTTGCTTCCTCAACAAAATTGTAAACCACTATTATGGGTTCACCCCTAGGTAAAAGACTTTATTTACACAAACAACCCCCTTAAGTGCAACTTAGGGAGTAGAAAATTATTATGCAAATGACACAAGGATGCAAGGATGGGCCCCAGCTACGAGGCCATGTTAGGTACCCATGTAAATATGCAAATGAAATCTCTCACAAATGAAGAAAAGGAGAAAACCCAGTGGGAAAAAAATCCTCCCCAAAAGAGAGATGAAATACAAAATTCAATGCTCTCAATGATGCATGAGAAGGCCAAAATCCCATTTGAGGAAAAAGACCCCCCCCATAAGAGAGAGAAAGAAGAGAGACAAGGAAACCCCCCCTCAATATCGAGTCTCTTGCAATGGTGGTAGAAGCTCGACATTGAATGCTGAAGATGATCCAATCTCGTCGAACAATGTTCCTCCCCTTAGGAAGAAACAAAACCAAGAATGTATGCAAGATGGTAGGAATATGGATGATGGATGATGTCTCTGAAGCATGCTCAAGTGTCTCCATGTTGATGCTAAAAGTTGAAACACTCCAAAAAGGCATTCTAGGCCACACTGCTAAAGAAGACAATTCAGAATCTAGTAGAGATGAATGTAGAACATGATCCAAAGACAAGAACATCCCCTCTAAAGAAAAAGAATCTGTTGGTATGTGGCGACTGATCATTGTATACTATACACTCTTCATGTATCCTCTGCTTTTTCACGAAATTACCGAAAAAGGGAAAAATCACAAAAAGGGAAAAAACCCTGATTTTGTATAACCCTAATTTATAAAGGGTTTGGGATAGAGTTATAGTATGATAAAAAAATGCAATTATTCACGATATTGTAATAGGGTTTTACACTAGTTGACGAAATCATTGGATGGCTACGGTTTGGTGGATGTAGCCCACATCGGGTGAACCACGTTAAATTCTCTATGTGTTTTATTTCTAGTTTATTTGATAAAATCTGCATTTAGCTTTTAGATATCTGCCTTTGAAAACCTAACAAGTGGTATCAGAGCGGGTTGTTTTCGATTATTGTTTGTAGGAAAGTCTCACAGTTGAGTGGGAGTCTCACGGTTAAGTGGGAGCAATGGCAGATGAGGGTAAGATGAAGGTTGATAAGTTCAATGGGCATAACTATCAGTTATGGAAGATGCAGATGGAGGACTATCTCTATCAGAAGGATTTATGGCGGCCATTGGAAGGGAAAACCAAGAAACCCACAACAATGTCGGATGAGGACTGGGATATTTTGGATAGAAAGGCACTTGGCAGTATTCGCTTATGCTTGGCACAATCGGTGGCACTCAATATTACAATAGCAAAGACAACTCTAGAGTTGATGGAAACCCTAGCGAAGTTATATGAAAAGCCTTCCGCTTCGAATAAGGTATTTCTTATGAAGCGTTTATTTAATATGAAAATGGTAGAAGGTGGGTCAGTTACTGATCATTTAAATGAGTTCAATATAGTTACCAGTTAATTAACTTCTATAAAAGTTAACTTTGATGAAGAAGTTACGGCTCTTTTGATTCTGTGTTCTTTGCCTGAAAGCTGGAATAGCTTGGTAATGGCTGTTAGCAATTCTATTTCTGGTTCGAATACATTGAATTTTGATGATGTTGTTGGTGTTATTTTGAGCGAGGAAATTCGTAGGAAAAGCTCAGGTGGAACATCCACATCAGGCAGTGTTTTGAATGCAGAAAGCAGGGGTAGAACAAAGGAGAGAAGAAACAATTTCGGAAGTCGTGGGAAGTCACGAGGAAAATCAAGTTACAGAAGGTCCCAATCTAGAGACAAGAGGGATTGCTAGTACTATGGTAAGCCAGGTCATTTAAAGAAAGATTGTTGGTCTCAGAAAAATAAAGAAGGAGACGAAAAGGAAGGAAATAAAGAGGCAAATGTGGTAAGTAATAAATCTGATGAGGATGCTTTGATTCTTTCTCTTGACAATGCTGATGATTCTTGGGTGTTAGATTCAGGGGCTTCATTTCATGCTACACCCCATAGAAATTATTTTCTTGATTATGTCTAAGGGGATTTTGGGCTGGTTTATTTGGGAGATAATGAACCCTGTCAGATTGTTGGAAAGGGAAGCATCAAGATTAAGTTGCAGAATGGGAATCAGTGGCTACTACATGAGGTAAGGCACGTTCCAAAGCTAAAAAGAAATTTAATTTCAGCAGGGCAACTAGATGATGAAGGTTGTGTTGTTACATTTAGTGATAAAAATTGGAAGGTTACAAAAGGTGCCTTAGTGGTAGCAAAAGGTGTGAAAGTAGGCACCTTATATCTTTGTACAGGTCATACTGTTCCTTCTACTTTAGCTATTGCGGATAAAAATCAATGTTCAGGAACAGTTGCTGCAGTTTAGCAAGAAGAAAATCAGATAGATGCTGCGAATTCTGAATCAGCACTATGGCATAACAGACTTGGGCACATGAGTGCAAAAGGTATGAAAGTACTTCATTCAAAGAATGCTTTACAAGGTCTAAAATGTGTTAATATGAATTTCTGTGAAAGTTGTGTGTATGGCAAACAAAAGAGAGTTAGTTTTCTCAAGGATGGGAAACAAAAGAAAAATGAGAAATTGGAGCTTGTGCATACGGATGTATGGGGACCAACTCAGGTATCTTCTCTCGGTGGCTCTCATTATTATGTCACATTCATTGATGATGCAACTAGGAAGGTATGGATTAATTTCATTAGGCAGAAATCTAATGTATTTGAAACTTTTAAAAAATGGAGAAGTTTGGTTGAGAATGAGACAGGTAAAAAGTTAAAATGTCTCAGATCTGATAATGGTGGTGAGTATTGCAGTAAAGAGTTTGAAGATTATTGTTCCTTTAATGGTATTCGTAGGCAGAAAATGGTTCCAAAGACTCCATAGGAATATGGAGTGGCTGAGCGCATGAATAGAACAATAATGGAGCGTGCACGAACTATGAGATTGCATGCTGGGTTGCCTTTAAACATGTGGGAAGAGGCTGTAAACACAACTGTTTATTTAATTAATAGAGGTCCATCTAATCCTTTGGGTTGTGGTATTCCAGAGGAAGCATGGAAAGGTAAGAAGGTGAGTTATTCTTTTTTGAAAACCTTCGGTTGTGAAGCATTTGCACATGTAGATTCTGAAAATAGAACCAAGCTTGATGCAAAATCAAGGAAATGTATATTTGTTGGATATGGCATTAATGAATTTGGTTATAGGCTTTGGGATTTTGAAAATAAGAAAATTGTGAGAAGCAGGGATGTCATATTCAATGAGAAAGTGTTGTACAAAGATCAGTTGCAGTAGCATGAGAAGAAAGAAAATGATTATGGAGTGCTGGATGATACTCCAAACAATGAAGTTTCAGTGGATCCTCATGCTCCGCAACAACAACAACAAGAAATACCACAAACTCCAGTGAATGTTAGACGATCTTCAAGGTTAAGTAGACCTCCAGAAAGATTTTCTCCCTCTTTGTACTCTATTTTATTGACTGATGTTGGTGAACCAGAATGTTATCATGAAGCTATGCAGGTGGATACCAAGGTTCACTGGGAGCATGGAATGGAAGAAGAAATGGACTCCTTGCTGAAAAATCAAACTTGGGAATTATGCAAGTTGCTTGCAGGTAAAAAGGCTTTAGCAAACAAATAGGTTTATAGGATGAAAGAGGAGGATGGAGGTAAGAAAAGATTTAAATCTAGATTATTTGTAAAGGGATTTGCACAGAAACAGGGTATTGATTTTGATGAAATATTTTCTCCAGTTGTTAAAATGACTTCTATTCGTACTGTGTTAAGTATTGTGGGTGTTGAAGATTTGCATTTAGAACAGCTTGATGTTAAAACTACCTTTCTCCATGGTGATTTAGAAGAGGAAATTTATATGGAACAACCACAAGGATTTGAGGTCAAAGGTAAGGAGAAACTAGTGTGCAGATTGAAGAAAAGCTTATATGGCTTGAAGCAAGCACCTCAACAATGGTATCTTAAATTTGATAGTTTTATGGCTGAGCAAGGTTACAACAAGTGTAATTCAGACCATTGTGTTTATTTTAAGATGCTAGGTGAAGATAGCTACATTATTTTATGTTTATATGTTGATGATATGCTTGTAGCGGGGTCTAACATGGATCACATAAAGGAGTTAAAACAACAGTTAGCAAATTCATTTGCTATGAAGGATTTGGGGGCAACAAAACAAATCCTTGGTATGAAGATTACAAGAGATAGGAAAAATAGGAAATTGTTTTTATCTCATACTGATTATGTTAAAAAGGTGTTGCAGAGATTTCATATGGAGAATGCAAAAGTTGTCAGCACACCTTTGCCCAGTCATGTCAAATTAACTAAGG
This sequence comes from Sequoiadendron giganteum, assembly GCA_007115665.2. Lineage (NCBI taxonomy): Eukaryota > Viridiplantae > Streptophyta > Pinopsida > Cupressales > Cupressaceae > Sequoiadendron > Sequoiadendron giganteum. The sequence goes on along the minus strand of CM021101.1, from coordinate 561,119,060 downwards.
ATATGTGTCCAAAGACACAAGAGGGGGAAGAAAAATGTCCAAGGTACCATATGCTTCAGTTGTAGGTAGTTTAATGTATGCCATGGTATGCACGAGACCAGATATTGCACATTCTGTAGGAGTTGTTAGCAGGTATATGAGTAATCCAGGAATTGAGCATTGGAATGCAGTGAAATGGATTCTTAGGTATTTGAGAGGTACATCGAATAAACATTTATGTTTTGAGGGCTCTAATACAGATTTAAAAGGCTATGTTGACTTAGATTTGGTAGGGGATATCGATACCAGGTAGAGTACGACAAGTTATGTATTTACCGTTGGTGGGACAATAGTAAGTTGAATTTCTCAGTTGCAAAAGGTGGTTGCTTTATCCACCATAGAGGCAGAGTATGTACCTGCCATAGAGGCAGCAAAGGAGATGATATGGATGCAAATTTTCATGGAAGAGTTGGGAAAACAACAGGCTGAAAATTACTTGTTCACAGATAGCCAGAGTGCTATACATCTTGCAAAGAATTTTTCCTTGCACTCTAAAACCAAACACATACAATTGAGGTATCATTTCATTCGGTTAGTGTTAGAGGATGGACAGGTAAAGCTGGAAAAGATACATACAGATGTAAATCCAACGGATATGTTTACTAAGGCGGTGATAAGGGAGAAGCTGAGCTCCTCTTCAGTTTCGGTTGGCCTTCAAGGTTGAATTAAAGTATAACAAAGCAATAGGGTCCAAGGTGCTTATTTCCAGTGGGAGCTGTAAGTGCAACGGTGTTGTCCAGGTTCAGTCTCCAAGTGGGAGATTGTTTGGTGTGGAGCCTGATCAGTCTCCAAGTGGGAGATTGTTGGTATGTGGTGAATGATCATTGTATACTATACACTCTTCATGTATCCTCTGCTTTTTCATGAAATTACCGAAAAAGGGAAAAATCACAAAAAGGGAAAAAACCCTGATTTTGTATAACCCTAATTTATAAAGGGTTTGGGATAGAGTTACAGTATGATAAGGAAATGCGATTATTCGTGATATTGTAATAGGGTTTTACACTGGTTAATGAAATCATTGGATGGCTGCGGTTTGGTGAATGTAGCCCACATCGGGTGAACCACGTTAAATTCTTTGTGTTATTTTTCTGTGTGTTTTATTTATGGTTTATTTGATAAAATATGCATTTAGGTTTTAGATATCTACCTTTGAAAACCTAACAAAATCCTCCTCCAAATGCCATCCAAAATTATCCACAGTCATGTCAAACTGCAAAGAATGATCATGTAGAGAATGAACAAGAGGGTCAAGGTGTTCCCTCACAACAACCGAAGAAGGATCTTCTCCATCAAAGAGACGATGAATGCCATCAATGATGTCCCCCAAATCCACAATATGAGACTCCACAAACAAGTATGAAATACTTTTCAAGAAGCCATCACAAGTAGCCAAATCTAAAAGACAATGAGGATCCTGCTGCACTGAATCAAAAGAAGCCAAAACTATGGAAACACAAGCATCATCAACTGCAAAAGTAGATGAAAGAAATGGAATGCATGACTCAAGAACTAGATTTGATGTGAGAACTCCCAAGTTCAAGAATCCAAAAGTCTCTTATGAATCATGGTTCATACTAGAAATGTGATGAATAGCCGAAGGAACAATGTCATCATCATAAACAAAATATGCAAAGGTATACAACCAAGATGAATGATCAACTATCATAGTAGCAATGATCTCTCTACTCTCCAAGTCTCAAATGATGACTAAATCAGGTGTGAACTCCACAGTTCTCCTATCTCCACCATGTGTAATCTGATATATGGAAAGAAGATTGTTCGTCAAATGAGGAACACACAAAACATCCTAAAAAGTGTTATCCCCAAAACTAATAGACCCCTTCCCGATTACACTCATGTATGTATTGTTTTCCATCAAGATAGGAGATATAGTACAAGGCTAAAAGGAAGAGAATATAGACTGCAAAGATGCCAAATGATGAGAGGCTCCTGAATCTAGAAGCCATCTCCTTGATCTTGGACTTGAACGAGCACAAAGATCTTGTCCTTTATTTCTTGATGTAGATGCTTGACCTTTGTCCTTTTTAGACTATTTTGAAGAAGAAGGAGGTGATTCAAACATTATAGAAGGAAAATCAATCTGATTATTTTTGATAAGATGTTTCAACTCATCAATATCCTTCTTATAACAATAATGTTCTTCAGGTCCATCCTTCTTGCAATATGCACAAATAGGCCTCTGCTTCTTAGATGATTCCCCTTTAGAAGAATATTTTTTCTTTGCTTGATCTAAATGTGGATTATTCTTTGCTTTCTTCTGTTTCTTATTTGATTATGATTCTTTCACCTGACTAACCAACAATGCCTAAGATTTGAAAGTCTTGATGAGACCCATTGAGATAAGCTATTGTTGCCCATGTATCAACATCTTAGAAAATGATGCAAATGAAGGTGTAGTATATACAAACCGCATAGTCAATCTATGAGTATGAAAACTAGAAACAAAAGAAGCATAATCAGGACCAAGTTTGTTCATTGTATTGTAGACCAAATGAATGTCCTTCTTATCAATTCCACATGCTTTACATTGCTCTCTTAGATCATTAACCTTAGTGATGTAGTCTTGGATGTTGTCAAAGTTCTTAGGATCAAGGCTCATCAGTTCAATATCAGTTTGATAGCCTCTTACTTCATATATAGTACCATACAATGTTTTCAATTTGTTCCAAGCTTGATGAGAATTTTTACATGATTCAATTTGAAACAACAAATCTTGAGACACTAGTCTACAAAGATATCCAAGAGCTTTGGTATGTTTAATCATCCATTTTGACTTTTTATTTGCATTTGTAGATTCAGGTACCTTATCTTCAACATATAGAGAGTGACCTTCAGTCATTAGAGTACTCCATGCATTTTGATGTCATATTGAATAATATATGATGTGAGCAAAGGAACCTTAGAATGATCCATGGAAATGAGAGAGCATAAGAAAATAGATCAAAAGAATGCACCAAGAGACCCCCCCAAATCACTCAATCAAGAAACCCCCCAAGAAATATCTGATTTGGAACTTTATATTTAGTGCGTTTACAATTGCTAGATGCCATAAAAAATAAGCTAGACTTGATATTAGTGCTTATAGATGCCAAAATAGGCCACAGTATCAAGTAAAATTTTTGGTACAAAATGAGATCAAGTTGATCATATCACTGAAAATTACATGAAAAATTATGCACTTTCAAAAAAATTGCACCCAAAAATGTTACCGTAGGAGCAAGATATGAGCTCCTAAAGTTCTCAAAATGAGGATGAAGCAACAAAACTTGTGAAAAATGACACCAAAACCAAAAAATTATCGTACCACTGTGAAGTGTGTGAAAAATTAGCCCAAATAAAAAAATATTCTTGAAAAAAAGAGTCAGAATGAGCAAGTTATGAAGCTTCGAAGTTGAACTACAAAACTGAAAACTCCATTGGTGAGGGGGGAATTTTTTTTAAGATGCTAACGTCATCTCTGACGTGATGATGACGTCAGCATTTTGGGTGATTAAATTTAACTGGTGGATGGGTGTCAAAAAAGAATATGCCTCTGCATAGAATATTCTTTCAGAATATACTTAGGAATCTTCTTTAGCTACCGAGCTTAAAATTGATGGCTTCAAACCGTCTCAGGTCGACCCGATTCTTGGAATATTCCTTTGCTTTTTAAAAAATCCGCTCGTTGATATTTTTAGGCATCGATTTGTTTTGACTGCTGATGAATTTCACCGCCAGATTTCTTTTGTGGTTGTCATTTTTTGTTGCAGCAACCGGTTTGAAATGACCGACGATAGGTGGGGCTGCGGTATGTGAAGGCCACTGGGTGATTTCCATGTGGCAATCTCAACAGGTACCTATGGCTATACCTGTGATAGGTACTCTGCAATAAATCCGCAAACAAACCAAAAAAAATTCACCCCTTTTTGATTTGCTTTTTAATAAAAACTTTTACACAAAAATATTTAATCGACCCATTTCAATTTTTCAATTTTTTTTTGAAAAATTTCAAAATATTTTTATTTATTTTTAAAAAATCTTACTGTCATAATGATGCGACCTGGGTGGTCGTATGACTCTCTAGGCAAAAATTTTCTGCCTCATCGGACAACTGCTTTGATTTGGACAAATTGACAGTCGATCTTAGGGTTTTTGGCCCTTTTGGATGCGATGGCAGGGTCAGATTTGACCCAAAATGCCCCAAAAATGCAGCTACCTTCTAGATCTACCAACCACTCTTCAACTTCAAACCCTCATAGATTTGTCCTCGTATGTCTGATTTAGATGAAACAAAAGTCAAAATCAACTTTCTCGAACACTCCAGATGCAATGGTGAGCTCATATTTGCACCAACAAGCTCTGATTTGAACCTACAATAAAGAGCCAAAAAATGGAACCCCCCAAATCTAGTATTTCTATTAAGTTTTTTCGATTCTCCAGATCATCATACGATGCAAGAGAAGAGCATACTCAAATTTCCAAGATTTACCATCTCTCTTCAGAAAAGGACTATCTAATGGCACCCAACTCGCTCTGATACCATGTTAGAATTGGCTATGGTTGCCAAGATCTTGAGGCCAAATGGAAAGCACAAGAGAGAGAATATGCATATGCAAATATGATTCAATTGATATGAAAAATGTAGTAGAAACCCCTTGGTTATATAGCCAAGGTGAGATACAAGATGTCATACGATTATGACAAGTATCTTAATCATATGACATGAGATAAATTATCACACTTACTTAGGTTCACATGTGTTACAAGTCAAAAGATAAGATAATAACTAATGATAACTAGCACCTTCTAGAAAGATTCCATCCTAGGACCTAAGTAAACTTAACATGTAAATAAGTCCCCTAGGTACAAGACTTTATTTACACCAACAATGGGAGTTGTGGAACAAGGTATGGAAATCCATCACAAGATAAAGGATAGAGGAATTTTTTCAAATATTGTAGCTACAATTTCCCTAGTAGACATGTATGCAAAATGTGGAAGCATAGACAAGACATGTGAACTATTTGATAGAATGCCTCCAAGAATTATTTAACAAAATGCCATATTTGTAGGATATGCAAAATGTGGAAGCATAGACAAGGAACATGAATGGTTTGATAGAATACCTCAAAAAAATGTGTTATCATGGAATGTCATAATTGTAGGATATTAACAAAATAGATTTGTTGAAATTGGCCTATATAGTGAATGAACTTGACTACTTAAGTGTAATTGACCTAGAGTGAATGATCTAGACAATTGGAGCCATGGATAGCTATAGGATAAAGTGTAGAAGTTATGTACTTGAGATTATTTAATTTTGCAAGTGATTCTCTTATGTCATATGGGAGATTTGAAACAATGTAAGGAAATTCATCAAAGCATAAAGGATAGATAAATTTTGTTAGATGTAGTTGCAACTACTTTGGTAGACGTATATGAAAATTATGGAAGCATAGAGACATGTGAAATTTATAAAAAAATCCTCAAATAAATGTGGTACATACTTATTGTGGTACACCCACTTACACCAAACCATCATTCTTCCCTCAAGAAGAGAAACCAAATTTCATGTGTTATTCTTCATCAAAATATAATATTCCTTTGTCATAGCACAATCCCACTTTAGAAGTGATAATTTAGCATCAACACTAGGTGTGGTGGAAATGGCACATACTTTAGTGGAGTATATGACCTAAAAACTAAGAAAATAATGCAAAAGCTTGAGATCAATCACGCCAAAGTCTCCATCAAATTGTGGTGAATATCCTAAAACATGGACACGAAGCTACTAGTGCAAATTAAATCATCTACACACAAGTTTAGTATCAAAAGCTCATCTCTATATGTAGGAATATACACTATGTGATCAAAGTGGCAGAAAGAAACCATCAATCTTCTCACCAAGCCAAAGGGGCTTATTTGAGATCATACAATGAGCATCAAATCCTACAAACAAGAGTCCTACATGAATCTTAGAGGTTGCTCCATGTAGATCACATGAATATCAAAATGTAAGAAAAAACTCTTCACATCCATCTATAAAAGTGGTCATCTGTAAGATGTAGCAATAATAAAGGCAAGGAAAATAAAATCCATCTTAGTTATAGGGGAAAATGTCTTAAATTTGTCATTACCCTCAATCTATAAAAAACTAGTAACTATAAGATATCCTTATTACTTTCAATAGAAGCATCAACTACATACTTATTGTGTTACACCCACTTGCGCCAAACCATCTTTTTTCCCTTAGGAAGAGAAACTGGATTCCATGTGTTATTCTTCATCAAAGATAATACTCCTTTGACATAGCACAATACCATTCTAGAAGTGATAATTTAACTAGTACATAAAAGATAATAAATATGCAACTATCAAGAAGGATATAGAAAGAATAGTCATTAATATTTTAATTATAGGAAAATCATGATGAAGATGGCTACTGATTATCTCATATCAATTCATTATCTCACTCATTTTGATGGATATATCTTTATGTGATTGTGGAATACATTAGTTTACATCCTCTATTAATCAAACACACACTTTATAGATGCATAAGGACAAAGGACAACATGATGATAAAATTCCATTAGTTGATAAACATTTATCACATTATTACACATGATATATATATACACATATGGTTATGGGACAAGTTGAGAATGATATTTACCCTTATCTAAACTATCTTAAATTAGTGAGATTCACTAAGAAAGTGCATTAATGACCAAGATAAAACATTTAAATTAAAGGATCCTATCAAACTGATATTACATATTCCCTTACCACATGATACTTTGAATTATCCTATGCCACTTAGATGTGTGGAACCTTGTTTCCCAAAGTATGATCATAAAGGTGATCCATTTTGACATTTATTATACTTCCAAGTTATGTGCATCCCCTATTTTCATGAGGATACACTTCTTGCTTAGGTGTTCCCATCAAGTTTGAGAGATTGTGCACTTACATTATTTTATTCATTACTATTTGCTTCTTACGAATGTGTTCCCATCAAGTTTGAGAGGTTACGAGAATATATATAGAATTTTCAAGTGTCTATATACATATTTGCCACTTGATACATGAGCATCACTACAATGTATATCCACATATATCTTTAGCTTGGATTTTAACTTCACCCTTTGATTTTTTATATTTAATTTTTCATTTTAGCCTTGCCTTACTCATTATATGTTATTTGTACCCATTTCACCTCCCATAGTGTTTTTTTCTTACTCCCCTTCCCCCACTTGGGTGACATTGTTGATTTCCACTTAACCTTTTAGTATTTATTTATATTCCTTACATTTTATTCTATTTGCATTCCATTAGTGGCTTGCCTACATATTGTTTCCCCTTGTCTATATTTTCATCATCTTTATAAATCCCATATTTTTCTATGGATATTACATAAATATTCACATGACATTATTTTATTATATTGTTATATCATGCTTCTTAGATCTTACTCATTGAACTTGCATAATTTTAGAATAATTATTAGAATTTATTCATTGATCTTATATTTTTCTTAAAAATTACTTACAAATAGATAATATTACTACATCCTTCTTGATAGAACTTAACTATTGATCACATACATCATGTTAAATAGTTATTGAGCTTAAATATTATGCTTATTAGAGATTAGAAATTTTTCTTGCATCAATATATCTTGCTTCTTAGAGCTTTAAAAATTCAACCTATATTGAAACATCTTACTATCTAGAGTTTATTCTTTCATTTACCTTGTCATATCATACTTCTTGAGCTTTACATCTTGCTACTTCATTTTCATGCCATACTCCTTGAGTGCCTTTTACATTGAGGGAAGAATACTTGTTTTCCCCATCTATACATAGAGTTTACTTTTCCATATCTTTATACTAGGGGGAAAAATGCCTTCTCCTCATATATTATACTTTCATTTCCTTGCAATTTGGGGGGATAATGTCTTTACCTTCACTCCTCATGTGTTCTTACTACCACATATTTATACTTTACATTTTCTAGAATTTATACCTACACATGTTCTATATGCCACTACTTCATGTTCATACCTTTATATTGGGGCCATCCTACCTCTTTTACATATTATGCTTACTATCACCATATATTGGGAACTCATCATGTTTTAGTCACTTTATGCCTTCTATTTCAATTTTATGAATGATCTTGGACGCTTTCCCCATAGTTGTAGATCCATGCATCATTTACATTTCCATCACCACTAGGGACCTATTTTCCTACCTACACCATTGTCTACTCATGTTATTGCATTCAATATTGGGGGATGTTACAATCCTAGTGCCTATATTTGGTGAATATGACAATCCTAGTGTATTATGTTCTTGCTAGAGCAATTATTCACCCATTAAAGGCCACATAACTATTTTATTTCAGATAATAGGGGAAAAATTACTATTCACCAATACTATCTCAAAGGTTGCATTTCTTAAAAGAAAAGAAGCCATTGGATGTGTCTAATGTAGATTGATTGAAACCAGACAAGAAGGCATGAGGGGCCATTCAATTGTGTCTTAAAATTATTTTCTCTTGAATATTTTCAAGGAGACCACCACATTCAATTTGTGCAAGATGAAAGGTGATATCTATCAAACTAAAAGTCTTACTAACAAGTAAGATGGTTTTATTCATTAAAAATGAAATATGGAGAATCTATTGTAGAAAATTTAATATGTTTAATTTAATTTTAAGTCAAGTTGTTTTTCTAGATGTTAGGTTAGAATAAGAAGGTCTAAATGCATATTATTATTTTCATATTTACCCAATACTTGGATAATCTATTTTTTTCCATTAGTGATAGTGGTGCAACACCAAAAATGGATGTTTATTTCTATTTTTCTTTTAGAGGAGATGAGAACGAAATCCATGAATGAAGGATCGAAAGGTGTTTTGCATATATGAGGAAGGTCCAAAGAAAAAGGGGGGCCTAACGAGGATAAGGAGAAAGATGGATCGAAGTCTAAATGAAATTCTAAAATATCGGGGAAGAGTAGAGCAAAGTGTTCGAACTATGGAAAGAGAGAACATGTGAAGAAGGAATACAAAACACAAGAACAAAAGTTCAGATTCCTCCATAAAAGTCTTCCAATGAGGGTAATAATGATGTTTTATGTATTTCTACTAACACAATTAGTGATAATATTTGTATTAACGATTCAAGTCACTCCTAACATATAACTCCTCACAAGAAGTATTTTTCTACATATGCAAATTATGATGTAGGAGAGGTTTTCCTTAAAGACAACAATACCAAACAAATTGTTAATAAAAGAAAAATAAAATTGTTTCAATTATGAAAAAGTTAAAAATCTTGATGATGTTTGAAAATTAATTTCTTACTCAAATTAAATAATTTTGATGTACATGTGGCATTTGTCAAGTCTAGTTGTAGACTTGAAAAGATTCTACTGGGTTCACAGTTATAAAAAAGACTTTGAAATTGCAATCCTAGAAAGAGAAGGTTGTTACATGCACTAGAAATCAATGCTTAGGATTTTTTGAAGGAAAGGGTATGCGACATGTTCAAAGAACTCATCTGTATTGTATTCTCATTTTTGATTGTTGGTTACCATCCTGATCATTATTTTGACATATTCTTTGTAGCACAAGAAAGATAAAAGGTGTAATCAGAATAACGACAGATTTACTATTTTCTTTCTTTCTTTAACATTGTCAAATATGTAGAATTTTTGTTAGAAGCTTCATTAGAGCACAAAAAATTGAAAATATATGTGTGTATAGTTAGACTTGGTTCTTAGCCAATGTTTCCTCATTTAAATTTTTTAGGTCTAACTTGCTAAATATAAGGATTCTTAAAGGTGGCGGAGATAGAAAAAAAGGGTTGTCCCATCACACCATGGTGTTGGGGGAGACCCTATCAAAAGGTTGGTAACAATCAAGGTAGGGAAAGAATCAAGAGAAAGACCTTAAAATTGAAGAGGATATCCCTGAGATTGAAGGTCTCTATTATGGTAAGATTGTAGGCCCTACCCTTCTCTTAAATGCATTGATTTGGTGGTCAACTTACTTGCTAATAAAAATAACCAAATAGACAAAGAGGTGGATAATCATCACAAGGTTTTAAAGCACTTGGCTCTTTATATAATTCAGTATAAATAAATTATAGACCTCCCTTTTCAAGTATTGAAATTCCAAGGATGATGTGGCTAGTTTGAAGGAACAGGTAGCTAAAAAATATGAACAAATTAAGAAATTAAAGACCAACCTCTCAAATATTAAATCTAATCTTAGCAAGATTATCAATTTCAACAAATTCACCATAAATAAATCTATCAAAACTATCAAGTCTTTGTAAGATAATATTAGGATCTAACACGACCAAGATTAGATTGGTCATGGTGCTCGTACGTACTGATGGTTGTAAAAGTAAGTCTGGGAATAATTTGGATCTAATCAACATTATTGCCTTAGAAAATAATATAGCTCTTAATAATCTTTGATTCTTTTAAAACAAATTAATTGATATATCTAGACTTTATTTGTTCTTATTGAATTTTTTTTATTTTTTTATGAAAATCACATATCAAAGATGTACTATTTAAAATTTAAATAAAACATAAAGAGAAGTGGTTGTTCTAGCTATTCTTTTGGAGAAAAAGTTAATATTTTCTCCTAAAATCTTGTATATATATATATGACACTTGTGTGAAAGGGATAAATATTTTTTAAAATCATATATAAATGAACAATTATTAATTTTTAAGTACACTTTTTGTAAATTAGTAATGAACACTTTTCAACAATCCTAAAATATTTTTTTTGTATGACTGATGAAGAACAAGGTCCAAGCCAAAAATTTTGTATTTGAAAAATGATACACAAATTTTTAGAATAATTAGTAATAAATTAATAAATATGTGATAAGGAATAAATTATATTTCTAAAATCCTAAGAATTTTTGTATAAAGCTTAAATTTATTTTTATATTAGGTTAATGGTTAGCCAATCAATCTCAATGCCATCAAGGAAATTATCAAGATATCACTAATCACATGATTTGTATGTTTTTGGTAGGTTTGTGGCTCTAATACCTAAAATTAAGGCAATATCGTAAAAAATGGGAGGGGATATTTTTTGAACAAGAAAAAAACACATATCCCTTTCTAAAATGGATGTATATTTATGAAAAATAGGTATCAATTTCTTAGAAGTAAATATCCATTTTGGTTTGATAATATAAACCAAATTTGAAATAAGAATTTAAGTCTAACAAAAGTTTCATATTTTTGGCTCTCTCCAAGAGGTTTTGATTTCATGTTTTCATTGTTTATACCACCATTGGCTTACACTCACCTTGTCCAAATCTTGATTATTGATTCTAATCATCTATTGCAAAATCCCAAAAAATAATTATAAGATCAAAGTTGTCACATCATCAAAAATAGGTAAGCACTCTTATTACTCTCCAACTACTTGGCTCTTTGATCTTATATTTAGACTTTATTGTTTAATAATTTTTGATTATTGGAATAGATCTATCACACATTACTAGTAGGAAAATATTTATTTTACTCACATAAATTAACTTGAACCATGATGTATTTCTTGTATTCCCTAGGTTTTTTCCTTAAAGTATCCTTCATTTATTTTATTGTGTTTTTAAATTAATTTAACAATTTTTATTTTCAATCTATTTTAGCACTCTATTAAGCTTATATGTAATGCCCCGTCGTGGAACCCAGGGAACGACATGTAACAACAACTAAACAACCAATATTTTTTTTTGTAAAAACATTTAATAACAACATGTGAACATTAACATAACATGACCGTTCTCGGGTTCCACGAATACGCTATAAAAGTAAACAATAAGTACAACGCATCAAGTACCATATACGAGATCATGTGAATAAACCATAACAAGATCACAATATCAATACGAGTTTCATTACAAGTTCAATTGCAATCAAACGAGATTGTGACAAATATCGATACATCCCTAGTCATAATACCATGAAACCTCATGTCAACATCATGAGAGAGTACAATAAAGAAAGTGTACAAGTATAACTGACGACCAAGTCCACAAGCACGTCCAACGAACAAATCCGTAAATGATGTGCATCCAGGAACCTGTCAAAAATAAACTCGTCTTGAAAAATATCATTTGCAAGGGGACCCAATGGAAGAAAAGGAATGTTCCTCCCAATCGTGCGGAGCTCGAAAGCCCACCCCTTGTGCTAGGAGATAGTAATAGGTTCTCAAGTGAAACAGACATCAGAGTAGAGAAAACATACTACACATGGCTGACATACATATGACAACAAGACAACATTGAAACCACATGACAACTAACATACTCCCAGAGGCAATGATATAATCATAGGTGACTCTACACAAGAGACCTAACATATGTACAAGGAAAGGAGTGTCATCACATAAAAGTAATAGGTTACCCCAGATAATCTTCCTAGGTTACCGACCCTCCAATAGAGTTACTTTGGAAACCTCTAGCGATTTCGACCCCTAAACAAACTTATGTGGCTTTGAATCACTTCTCGAGAAGACAAAGTGTTCGAGTAGCCATTCTAGGCCATCTCAACCTACTTTAACCCAAACAATCGTTAAAGTACAAGGCGAGGAAAATCATTATTTGATGTTATTATTTATCACTACCCAACCCATAAAAGCTTAATTTAGTTATCACTGATTTATACACTTTCGAGAGGTTACCCATGCAACCACTTTCGGGTCTGGCCCCTAACAGAAGCCACTCCTCCTATGTACAACATACCCAATAGAAATGACATGGATAACCCACATACACGTAAAAAAAAAATCAAAAAATCAACCACATGACACGACACTACCATTTAAAACTGAACGTCATTATCGAGGAGACACGACGTGCATGGCCAATCTCATACTCTAGTCATGACAAGGTACATAATAACATACATCCAAAAATTTTAAATAAACGAATCTTTAACTCTTGCCTCTAGAAGAAACTAAAAAGGAATACACCAACAAGTACTACCCTTAAAGATAGTATAACAAAGTTTCCAAATACATATAAACTCCAAGGTAATAATAACTTGACAACCAAACTTAATAATACTTGATAAACTAAAAACATCAAATCCCTTTCCTTTCCAATGTAATTACCATTCTACTAATTTCTCCCTTACTACAAGCAAATATCCAAAATGGTATAATGCAATATATTTAAGAATCCAAAAGATAATTCAATTGACATATCCAAAATATCAATTAATTTGCTTCCTAATTTGTACATCCCAAATTAACATCAAACTTTACTTAAAATGGCATTTTTACACATATATATCTATTTCAATAAAATCATTCTAAAATATGATTTTAAATAACCTTAATATTTAAATATCATCGAAAGAAAAGCTAATATCCAAATACATCATTCTTTTGAATCAAATGTTCAACTAACGCTTTCATTAACACTAAACATTCTATTATATTCTTTACATCAGATATACACTTACAAAACTATATACTAGTTTAAGTTCAAGTGACTAATCGAAATAAGTATGATTAAATGTCCATGCACCACTAAAGCCAGTTCACATAATCATATACACATGGAAAAGTTTATGTCAACCTTCATTTTAAATGAATCTATTTACAAACTGAGTTCCGTCGAGTACACACGCAGTTAGAAACCTTCCACTACACTTTCACTTACAGCAAACTAAAGTAATTAACCCCATCCGTACTCACTCAAGGTCATGTAAGTCGGTTTGATAGAGAATGCATGCTATCCACATGCATGTCGACACACGAATAAACATGAGAAGTCTAAAAACTAAAGCAACCAATCGGTATACAAAAGAAGTCTGAAACATAAGAAAACATATAGTAGGTGACCCTGTATGTGAGTGAGAAGGATATGTAACTTAACGCAATCACAGATACGAATGAAAGGAAACTAGACATAAGGAGTGTAAACATGGATTAGTGATTCAAAGAATAAACTCAAATGCATGAAGACTCACATTAGTCAGTAGGTACATGATCAAGAGAACCAAACACACACTGTATTTGAAGTCTATGGCTGATCCCATAAGCTACCACCACAGAAGCCAGTGATAGAATTTTGAAGCTATGTTGTGCAATTTTTGCACACATGCCCCACTAAAGGTGGGGACCCTCTTTTTTATTGGTCTGTTGGCCCCTTCCAGTGGATTTCCCTCTCTATTGGGCTTATCTTTGAAAGCCTCGAGGATTTGGTCTTTGGTGCTTGCCTTGGTTTTGGGTGCCTTTGTGTTGAGTTCTTGGTGGTTTTGGGGCCTAGCTTCTATCCTCTTTGGGGTGGTCTTCTTTTGCCTTCTGTTTTCTCCTTTGTTGTTTTTTGTTTGGGTCCTAAGGGTTGGTTCTCTCCCTTAGCTTTCCCTTGTTTTCCTGGTTTCTTTGTTCTATCGGAGGCGTCACCGGGATGGAATTGAAATTTGAGCTTTTGCAAAGTTTCGAGTTCTGTTTTCATTCCCATTCTAGCTCCGCTTCCCACTTACTCGCTTTTCTCTGTCGTGTTGTTTGTTTTGACCTAGGGGTCGCTTTCTTCCCTTGGGTTTTCGTCGGGTTGCTTTCCATTCCTTTTGTCGGGGGCAGGACTGGGATGGAATCAGATTTTTAACTTTTCCAAAGTTTTCGGTCTAGTTTCCATTCCCGTTCTGGCTCCGCCTCCCTCCTTGTTTTTGTTGTTGTTGCTTTGTCCGTTTTTGTCCCTTGGCTGTTTGTTATGCTTTCCCTTCGTTTGCCTCTGGTGGAGTCAGGCGCAGAATGGAACAGAACTGGGAACTTTGGAAAATTTTCTAAAGTTCCCAATTCTGTTCTCGTTCCAGTTTTAGATCTGCTCCCGTTGGGTTGGCCTTTTCTTCATCGGGCTAGTTTTTCGGCCGTTTGGCTCTGGTCCCTCCTCATGTGCATTTTGTTTTTCCTCCATTTGTGTTCGCCAGAGTCGGGCGTGGAATGGAACCGAATTGGGAACTTTTCTGTCCTGGTTCTGCCCCCCCGTCGATCTCTAGCTTCGGTTCCGCTGGGTTGGGTGTTTGCCCGTTTTGTTCCTATTTCCTCTTCTGGCACCGGCTCCGCCGATGTGTTCCTTATCTTCCTCCCTCCCCGTTGTCTCTTTTTTGTCCTAGTTTCAGCTCTGCCGGTTTGGTTTTTTTGGGGCTCTGTGCTGTTTTTGGGTGGTTTTGATCCGTTTTTGGGTCCGACTCCATCGGTTCGGTTTTTTGGTCCTGTACTGTTGCTTGGCTCCAATTCCATCTGGTTTTCCTTGTGTTTCTCATCATGTCCTAGATCCGGCTCCTTCGGGCTTTCTACTCGACTTCCTTGCCTGGTGAGTTCCTTTTGGCTGGCCTGTTTCTTGATGGTGTATTGATGATGGCTCTTTGTCTGTAGGTTGGTGTGGCCATGGGCGATGGTGGAGTGTGCGTGCTTCTTTCTTGGTGGGAGTTGCGCGATCTGGGTATGCTTGACTATTTCTTGCATGATGGGCTTGCGTGTGTGGTTCTGTTCTCTACTATGGGCAGTTGGGGCATTAATGGCTGGCAGGTGGGACGTGATGGGCTCCTGCTAGTTGGGATCGATCTTGATCGTTCATTTTTTGTCTCAAACCTGATCGCTCGCTGGTTTTCCTCCTGGTGTTCGCGTGTGCATTGTTATTCGCGTGGGTGTTCATTTATTGCTAGGTGCGGCTCGAGGATCCATCCCCTAGTTGTGTGTGATCCTAGGTTGATTTGATGGGGTCCTTGTTGCATTCATTACTGAGCGACGAGTTACTACTGTCTATCGGGGCCGATCTGGTTGGTGGCCTTGATTTCTTGTAACCCTAGCTCTGTTTCACGTGAGCCTGCTATTCTATAAGTATGGCACTCCACCTCTTTTGTAGGGTTTAGAGGTTTGAGTTCAACTCAATTTGAGCTAGGTTAGAGATTGGAAGACTAAGTCAGAAGACTTGTAATTAGTAGAGTAGCATGTTAGTAGATTAGAAGTAATTTTCACATTTCAAGAAAGTGCTGTAACAAACCAGAATTATTGCTAATATGATGATTTAATACAAAGTGCAGAAATTTTGTCATGACTAGTGCCTCCTTTTTATTAAATAGTCTTGCATGTTTCTTGTGCCATCTTTCAAACTTCTTGGAAATGCTTGAATGTAGATTAAATTTAATTCGTAGTGGTTGATGATTTAATATCTGAAGTGTTGTAGTGATCCTTGGTTCATATCTTGGGCAGTTTCTTGATTGTGGGAATGCTGTACAAGGTCAAGCTGTACCTTATATTCATGTACTTAGTTCAACTGTATGTATTCATTCAGTCTCATTGAATGAATGCCTTCAACCTGAAAATCTTTAACACCTTAGAAGATTGCACTATTTTCTGCAAGATTGCAGGTGTAGCTTGGGTTGACCAGAAACTAGTTTAAGGGATTGGTCCATTCTAGGTCTTTCATCATTTACGTGGTTAGTCTTAGAAGTAGTGTTAATAGTTAGGACTTCTGAAAACATCATCTTTTGTTGTTTCTTTTATTAAATGGTTAGGACTCAAAGTTAAAGCATCACCATATCTTAAAATCTGACGAGTTTAGAACTTCCAGCCTTGTACGTAAGACCCCTTGTGACTACCAGCATATTCACATTTTATCACTGAGTTTGTTCTACTGCATTGTCATGACCTGACACCCGAGAGACCTTGGGGTTATGTCTTTGTTCATAGAGATCAACCTTTCAAGAGAGATAGGATAACTTTTATTTAGTCTGAGTTGTTGATGTGTAGAAATACCAAACAACAAGCTATAACAAAAAGAAGCTAAATTACCAGAGTTCGAAACACACATGGAAACTGACGACTCAAAAGGAGACCTTGCAATTACATACAAAAGGAAATGAAACTTAGCATCATATTAATAAAATATTATCATCCATAGCTTAATCATGCCAAAGAAAAAGTCCAAGGGTATACAGTGAGGAAATAAGTCGACAAAACCCAAGTGTTTGCACTCACGAAAGGAGAAACCTTTGCACATGAAGGAATATCCAATCCATGGCTAAGATAGGAGTTTGGGCTCTGCATGGAATGAGAATTAACCAGAGAACAAGAAGGAAATACAAAGCATAATTAAAAGAGCCAAACTGATAGCTGTTACACACAGACACACCAACAAAATCAACAAAGTAGGATAGAAAACCATGACAGGCCAACAACATGGTTAGAACAACGAAAGGGTTATGACTTATAAGAATCACAATTCGAAATCTTGCATGCAACAATTCATAAATGTATACAAGGATAATTCTAAGAACAATCATCCTCAGTTATAGACCGTTTATCCAACTTTGGTCAAGGAAGAAGAATTTACAAATATTACCACATAGCTTGGACTAGAATAAGTAATAAAGGCGCATGAATAAATTTTTTTATTGATTTGGAGAAGGTTTATTGTCAATCATGATCAGGTTTAGATGTTTGAGAGAGATTAACAACAGATCTAAACAACCATATTCTTTATGATACAAACAAATTTCTTACAGATTGAGGCAAGATCAAAACTAGCCAAACATCATAGACAATAGATTCATTACTTAAGAATCACAAATAATCTACAATAGATCTAAGTTTGATTAGCTGGATTTTATATATCTTCTATCCATTCTTGTGATTTATCTTTAATAGAGATTATCTAATCTTTAATGGTTTCATTTTCTATTATTATGCAGGTTTGAAGACAGATTTTGAAGCATAACAAAAATAAAATACAACAAAGACCATTGCATGATTTAGTTCAGAACAAGCCAAAATTTGCAAGAAGAAAACCTGGTAAGCTTTCTCGGATTCGAACAATGGTGAAGCAAAACCCTAATAATTCAGTCCATAGAACTCTCATAGCACGAGCAAAACCTCCGATATACAATTTACCAAATTTTCAACCAAAACCCCAAAAAATATAGAGACAAAATTCCTCCCGTGAAAACAAACTTTTTCTTTTGAAAACCAATTGCCGTCTAGAATATTTTTCTTTTTATCATTCATTTTAGATCACAATGAAAATTCACACGCTTAATTGAAAGTTTGCATGCAATTAATCAACAAGTTCAACTTTTTTTTCAACATCATGTTCAAAACAAGATATTTTGCAAATTCAATCACAACTACTTGTTAAAATTCACCAATTTCAAAAACATTAAAATTGCACATTCATAATAATTTCAACTAGTTATTCCTCCAAAATATTATATTTTAATAATCTTTAATAAATTAATTCCTCTGACATTTAAAATAGACTTTCAAATTAAATGTAATCATTCATAACCTTAAATTAAATAAAGCAATTAATAATTGATCATTTCAATACATACTATCTAAACCATTTAATTAATTAAAGCATTTCAATACCAATCATGATGAACTAGAACAACATAACACACAACAAATAACATAACAAGACAGGCGTACACAAGACAAATAGGTAACCAATGATACTCATTCTTTCCATAACAATGGCTCATGATGTAGGATCAAAATGATCTCCCATCAACAAATTCCATTGGGCCTTGGCATGCTTAGACCTGACAAAACAGGTGGAGTCGATGCCTATACCTAAAAGCTACATCAAACTGCACGGTCAACCAAAACAACATATATATATATCAGAAGACACACCATTAACAAGAATCATAGTGTAGCAGGGTACTCACGAGTGAGTAATGCTACATTATCTCCTTCACCCAAACTAACATGAAATGCTACATCAAACATCAATTTCAACGTAATAGCATCATAAACATTCAAAACTGCATATACCACCATGCGCGCATAACCATAATAATGTCATCATAAAAAAAATAACCAGATGATCATAAAGTCAAGTGTATCATCTATAGAGTATAAAAACTAATCATATAATCCATGACATAGAGCAGTAAAGTAATATAGTCTCAAAACAGCTAACGACTAACAACAACTCAAAAACAACTAAAATAACAATGTCATTTGGAGGGTTACTACATCCTCCCCCCTAGGGTGAGGCTTACTCCTGGAAGCCTACAGATAGATAGGGATAAATTTCCCTTATGCATGCTACATCCTCCCAAGTAGCTGAAGCCTTGTCACTAGGGTCCCACTGGAACCTCACTTGATCAATGTCTCGAACCCTGAGGGCGAGCCTCCTGCGCTGAAGAACGCTCATGGGCTCCAAAGCCAACTACCCGTCCTTGACCTATAAAGAATTCCAATCGAGTACATGTGAAATATCAGGATGATATGGTCTAAGAACAGATACATGGAACACATCGTGGATGCATGGAAAGCTAGGTAGTAAGGCAAGTCGATAAGCTACAGGACTGATCCTCTCTAGAATCTTGAATGACCCAATGAATTGAGGCACGATCTTAGAGCCTTTTCCATAAAGGATCAAAATATTCCACAGATGCACCCAAAGAAACACTCAATCAACAACAGAAAACTAGCAAGCTACATGATGAGCATTGATGTACTTCTTTTGTCTATCCTATGCTGCTACCAAATGCTCTCTGATACGATCAACCTGCTACTCCATATCTCGTAGCATGTTAGGTCCAAGAAGCACTCTATCCTCAAGTCTACCCAGTTCAACGGAGTCCGGCATGGGCGTCCATACAAAGCCTAAAAAGGAGGCATACCTATGGAACTATGATACACATTATTATAAAGTGAACTCCACCAAGTAGAGATATTCTTCCCATCGCGACTGCTGATCCATGACGTACATCTTGAGCATATCCTCAAGTACCTGATTAACCATCTCAGTCTGTTTGTCAGTCTTAGGGTGATAAGATGAACTAAAGTTCAATTGCGTACCTAAAGCATGCTGTAAAGATGTCCATAAAGTTGATGTGAAAACATGATCTCTATTTGATATGATTTTGCATGGGATTCCGTGCAAATGAACAATGTCCTCAATAAAGATCTTTGCCACAAATGAGGCATTATATGATGAATGAACCAGAGAGAAATGAGTTACCTTAGTCAACTTGTCGATAGTAACCATGATGGCATCATGCCGACGAGATGACATAGGCAACCCAACAATAAAATCAACCGATAAGATGTCCCACTTCCATTCTGGAACAAGGTGAGGCTATAACAATCCTGCAGGATGCTGGTGCTTAGCCTTAATCCTCTGGCACTCAAGAAATCTCACAACAAAATCTGCAAGGTCACGCTTCATCCCAGGCCAAAAGTACAACTGTCGAAGATCCACATGCATCTTCTTGACACCAGGATGAGCTAAGTACAGTGCTCGATGTGCCTCTAACAATATCAAGGTATGAAGATCGTCTGCAAGTGGCACATAGATACAACCCAAATGTCACAAAAAACCATCAGTCTCAAGCATATAACTTGAAAATCTACCCTCCAAAGGTCTATCTAATCCCAACTCTACCTTCACCTCCTGATACAATCTGTCCATAGGAAGTGCTGCTATAATCTGACTCCTCAAATAAACTCCTAGAGTCATGGCATAAATCTCATGTCTACACTGGCTAAGAGCATCAACTACCACATTCTCTTTCCCTTGAATAAATTTCACCTCAAAATCATATTCATACAAGAACTCCATCCACTGTCTCTACCTAACATTAAGATTAGGCTGAGTAAAAATATACTGTAGACTACGGTGATCACTGTGTAGCTCAAAGTGATGTCCCAATAGGAAATGTCGCCAATGAACCAAAGCATGAATGACTACAACTAACTCCGAATCATGAGTGGGGTAGTTCAATTCATGATCCTTGAGCTTGCGAGACTCATAGGCGATCACACGATCCTCTTGCATCAAAACGACTCCTAAACCCTCCAAGGACGCATCAATACAAACAATAAAATCCTTAGTAGGATCAGGAACAACTAATATAGGCGCACTCACCAAATTTTCCTTGAGTGTCTGGAAGGCCAACTGATACTGATCAGACCATATGAATTTCTTCCCCTTCCTCTGAAGAGAAGTAATAGGATGAGAAATCCTGGAGAACCCTTCGACAAACCGCTTGTAATACCCTGTAAGACCCATAAAACTGCAAACCTTAGGCACATTGGTAGGCATGAGCCAATCCATAATGACTTGGATCTTTGAAGGATCCACTGCAACACCCTCTGTAGAGATAACATGACCGAGGTATTTCACCTCAGTTTGGAAGAACTCACACTTTGATAGATTTGTAAACAACTAATTCTCCCTCAAGCACTACAATACTTGTCTCATGTGCTCCTTCATTTCTCTAGAATAAATCAAAATTTCATCGAGAAACACAAGACCAAAACGATCTAGGTATGTGCGAAAGACACCGTTCATCAAGCTCATGAAAACAGATGGTGCATTCGTTAATCTGAATGGTACCATGGTGAATTCGTAGTGCCCGTAACAAGTTCAGAATGTGGTATTATGTATATCCACTTCAAAAATGCGCAACTGATGGTATCTCGATTTCAGATCAATCTTAGAAAACACATTTTCTCCCTTAATTTGATCAAAGAGGTCATTGATTCTAGGCAAAGGATATCGATTCTTAACTGTCACTTTATTCAATTGATGGTAGTCAATGCATAACCTGAGATATCCATCCTTTTTCTTCACAAAGATGATAGGTTCTCCCCAAGGAGAAACTCGGATGAATGAAACCCTTAGCCAATAGCTCCTCCAACTGCAAACAAATTTCTTCCAGTTCCTGTGTTGTCATTCTGTACGGAGCTCGAGATATGGGCTCAACTCCAGGAACCAGATCAATTCTGAAATCAATATCTCATTTCGGTGGCATACCCGAAATATCACTAGGAAACACATCCACAAATTCCTCGAGAATAGGGTAGTCATCTAGAGATACCTCTCGACTCTCCCCTACCTCCAAGTCACTAACAGTACCTACAAACAGCTGACAACCTTGTCACATACATCTCCTTAACTGCATAGCAGATATAATCTGTAAGGAGATGGGTCTCTGTAGCCTGACTATCTCAATCTCAGCACCAGAGTCATCTAGACAACTTACTGTCTTCCATCGATAGTCAATTACGAAACTATGAGATTCTAGCCAATCCATTCCCAGAACAATGTCATACGAACCAAGAGGTGTAACTCAAAAATCTATTGAGGTAGATAACGATCCAATCCTATGTCCACAATCATGAACAAAGGATTTAACTGCTACCTTAGCCCTAGAAGCCAATTCCACTTGCCGCCTAATGCCTTGCTTTACTGCCACTAGCCCGCATCGCTCAACAATGGAAGGAGATATAAATGAATTAGAAGCTCCAGAATCAAATAGAATAGAAGAACTAACACCCCGTAACTGACCTGAAGCCTCAACCATAGTATTTTGGTGATCTACTTGATGTAGTGACCCCCTAGATGACATTGCTATTCCAGTTGTTTTTGAGTTGCTGTTAGTCGTTAGTTTTTTTGAGACTATGTTACTTTGATACATTATGGCATGGATTATATGATCAGTTGTGAAACTCAGTTGATGATACACTTTACTTTATGATTGTTTGTTTATTTTCGTGAGATGACATTATTACATGTTATGAGTGTATTGTGGTATATCCAGTTTTGATTGTTTATGAGGTTATCAAGTTGAAAATTGTTGTTGATGTAATTTTTTATGTCAGTTGGTGAAGGAGATAGTGTAGTAGTACTCATCCGTGAGTGCCTTGCTACACTGTGATTCTTCTTAATAGTGTGTCTTGTGATATATATGTTGTTATGGTTGACTATGCAGTTTGATGCAACTTTCAGGTATAGGCGTCGAATCCACCTGCTTCGTTAGGTCTGAGTGTGCCAAGGCCCAATGGAATTTTTTGATGGGAGTTAGTCTGGTCCTCTGTCATGAGCCATCGTTTTGGAAAGAATGAGTATCGTTTTGTTACCCAT
This sequence comes from Sequoiadendron giganteum, assembly GCA_007115665.2. Taxonomy (NCBI): domain Eukaryota; kingdom Viridiplantae; phylum Streptophyta; class Pinopsida; order Cupressales; family Cupressaceae; genus Sequoiadendron; species Sequoiadendron giganteum. The sequence continues at coordinate 561,096,082 of CM021101.1, read as the reverse complement.
TTGTCTTGTTGATGTTCGTTCTGTCGTGTTGTCCATTTTTTTGCCATGTCATTTTGTGTTTGTCATGTCTTATATTGATCTGCTTGGATTAATTAGATGGTTTGATCATATGTATTAGAATTATCATCGATTTATTGCTTTATCAGAATTAAAGTATAAATTATCATGCTTAATTTGATAGTGTATTTTAAATTATTTGAGGAAATAATATATATTGAGAATTATTAAAATATATTATTGTGGAAGAATAATTAATTGAAATTGTTATGAATGTATAATCTTGATGTTTTCAAAATTGGAAAAGTTTAAGTAGTAGTTGTGGATTAGATTTGCAAAAATATCTTGTTTTGATCATGATGTTGGAAAAGTTGAACTGGTGGATGAATTGCATGCGAACTATGAGTTAAGTGATGGATTTGCATTGTGATAAAAAATGAATGATATAGCATAGAAAGAAAGGTTAATTTTTACACACAACATTGGGTTTTCAAAAGATACAAAAAATTTAGATTCACAGGAATTGATTGCTGAGAAGAAAACTTTCACATTAGTTTTTGGAAAAGCTTCTTCTCGGTCTTATCTAGTTTAAAATTTTTGTGGATAGTGGGTTTCGAAGGAAACGATGCTTTTGGGAAAATAAAGAATTGCAGATTTATTGGTTCTGGCTTCTATCTTCGTTGGATTTAGGATTAAAAAATCAGGTTCTTTTCTTTTGTTTGCATATTCTTGAGTAATTTTTTTGAATATTGTGATTTTTGAATTCTGTTTATTTTGGAGAAACGTATATGCCTGCCTTTGAAAAGAATTTCTTTGCCATATGGTTTTTTATTATTTGAAATTGAGTTTTGAAATTTTTATTTGTTTAAAGTAATTCACTGAAATCTAGATCTAAAGAAAATACGTAAATACATAAGGAGAATCGATATACCAAATCAATTTTTTTTGAGATTATATAATACTTTGTTTTTGGCTGTGTAATATATATAAAAATCTTCTTAGTCATGACTTAGTCTAGATAATTCAATTTCTTTTCTAAAGTCTTTGTGCTGAAGTCAAATGTAGGGTTTGCATTGCCTATAATGTGTCTATTATCTTTGGTGAGAGTTATGCAAGATTTATTTTGCTACTACTTTTTATTGAAGTCGCCAACCCTTTATGGATTGATAACATTTTAGACAAAAACGAGAGATACTTTATCTCTTTAGAAATTTTTTGAGCCAAATTGTTTGAAGAACTTCTCTTACTCCTGTCTGATTGTGATCGACGCTGGTATCAAGCTTATGTTATCTTTAATTTTTGAATTCTTTTGAATCCGCTTGAGTTTATAACTCCAGATCGAAGATTGTTTGTGCTGCTTGAAATGCGTATATATTGCTATTGAGATCTGGTTCTCTAAGTAGCTGACGATCCTTTAAATTTGTCATATTTGTTTGCATGTTGAATTCACCTTTATCTCATGAAGGTCGCTGGGATTTACCACTAGTCTGAGTTTTTTTTTTCTCTCTGTATCTTCAGATCCGTAATTATTCCTGGTAGTTTTGTGATGCGTATTTGGTGTATTTTTCTTGTTATCTTCTCCTACCACATACAATTATGCTTGGTAGCCCCTTCTATTTGGTTTCTTTTAGTTAGTTTTAGTTATTATGTTAAGATGCATTTCCATCTCACTCACTTACAGGTCACTTGATATATATATTTTCTTATTTTTATGATTCAAACGTCCTTGGTATACCTTTCGACTGTTAAATTATTTATATTTCTCTTGTAATTTCAAGTGTCTCTGTTAAACCTTGATGCACGATAGTTGCAGCTCATCCTTCATCTTTGTTGTGCGCTTTGTGATCCTCTAATGTGGTGTGGTCTGCTAGAAGCCCGCGTAGAATAAGAGTTCTTATTCATTAGGAATCCCTTTGAGTGTATTATCTTCTAAGATATTTCTATTAGTGCATGCAATGCATTTGTATTACTTATATCGACGATTTGCATGGAGAATCATTCAATGCCAGGTTGTTTTTAATCTGCTTGTTACAAGGTCGACTGTGAACTTCAATTCTATCGGTGATGCTCATAGTCATTATTCATGAAGTATAGTTTGGTCTTTGATTACGACAAATTTGTTTTATAAAATAAATAATAAGTGTTGAAACACATATCCATATTTATAATTATAATTTATCTTTTCTTTATTCGCTCTTTCTTTGTTTATTTGTAAGTGATGATTAAATGGTACATGGGTTATAATGAACTTAATATATGATGAGATTTAAGTATGCATGCTATCTTTCTAAAAAGATAGTCACCGGTATTTATGTAAGTAAGATTATTTTAATTTTTATTTAAATGGATATATATGTGTTTAAATGTCACCTTAAGTAAAGATTGATGTTATTTAGGTTGAACAAATTAGAAAAGCAAATGAATTGCCATTTGGATACGTTAATTGAATAATCTTTTGGATTCTTTTATATAATGTATTTTACCATTTTGGATATTTACTTGTAGTGATGTAGAAATTACTGGAATGGTATTTACTTTGGAAAAGAAAGAAGTTTGACATCTTGGTTTATCAAATGTTATGATGTTTTCTTGTCAAATTCTTTTGCCTTGGAGTTTATGTGCATTTGGAAATTTTGTTAAACTATCTTCAAGGGTTGTACTTGCTGGTGTATACCTTTTTAGTTTCTTCTAGAGGCATGAGTTAGAGATTTGTTATTTGAATTGTTGGATACATGTTATTGTGTACCCTTTTATGACTTGAGTAAGAGATTGTCCATGAACGTTGTGGTTTCCTCAATAATGACGTTCAATTTTAAATAGTAGCATCATGTCATATGGTTGATTCTTCGAGTTTTGTTTTATGTGTATGTGGGCTACCCCTGTCATTATTATTGGGTATGTGGTACATAGGAGGAGTGGCTTCCATTAGGGGCTGAACTCAGAAGTGGTTGCATGGGTAACCTCTTAGAAGTGTATTAACCATTGATAACTAAATTAAGCTTTTAGGGGATTGGGTAGTTAACATTTAACCACTCAGATAATGAATTTTCCTCGCCTTGTACTTTAATGCTTATTTAGGTTAAAGTAGGTTGAGATGGCCTGGAATGGCTACTCGAACACTTTGTCTTCTCGAGAAGTGATTCGAATCCACATAAGTTCCTATAGGGGCTGAATGTCATTAGAGGTTACCAGGGTAACTCTGGTAGAGGGCCAGGTAACCTAGGAAGACTATCCAGGGTAACCTATTATGTTTATGTGATGACACTCCCATCCTTGTACATATGTTAGGTCTCTTATGTAGAGTCACTTGTGATTATACTATTGCCTTTGGGAGTATGTCAGTTGTCATGTGGTTGTGATGTCATCATGTTGTCATTTGTCTATCGACCATGTGTTGGTTGTTATCTCTTTTTGATTTCTATTTGACGAGAGGACCTATTACTATCTCCTAGCACGGTGGGTGAGCTTTCGAGTTCCACACGGTTGGGAGGAACATGCCTTTTCTCCCACTGGGTCCCCTTGCAGGTGATATTATTCGAGACGAATTTGTTCTTGACAGGTTCTTGGATGCACATTGTTCACGGAGTTGTTCGTTGGACATACTCGTGGGCTTGGTCGTCAGTGATTCTTGTTCATATTCTTTATTATACTCACTCATGATGTTACATGAGGTTTCATTGTATTATTACTTATGATGTAATGAGATTTGTCACAATCTCATTTATTGTAAATGGGTATGTGCAAGATCATGATGGGCCAAAAAGTGGTGATATGATGGGTATGTGGCTAGCAACATTTTTTTTACCCAAAATTGATTAAACGAAAAGGGTTTTTAAAGGATATTCTCACCTTTCTATCAATATAAATTATGCTTTACTTTGAATTTAATAAATAATTATTATTTATTTTCTATTTGAATTATGGCTAAAGTTCTGATTGATAGCCTAATTGAAAAACATCTATAGCTTTCAAACAGTATCTTATTTTTTGAATATGAAACATGCGTCACATTCTATGCTTCACGTACTATAGGATTAAAAAATAAAAAATGAATTTCATGAAGTTTTGACCAATTTAAGGTGGTCAGACCTACAAGTTTTTATATTTTTAAAAAGTTGTAATAAAAAAATCATAATTAATTATTTACTTGGAAAAAATTATAAAAAAATATGCATCACATCGGGACATGAGTCCTCTACTTATATCTAAAATCTTATAAAAAAGTATTATCATTTTATTGTGGTTAGGGTGGTCAGACATACACGTACTTCTTATTTTTTCCCTGAAATTTAAGTGCTACTACATTGAAATTTGAAATTTTCACCAAATAGATTTAAAAAAAAAAAAACCTAGTAGTTTAGAAACTACATTCAATTTTCTACAGATTATATTCTTACATATTTTTGAAATAATATAGATAACTTATTCAAATTTTTACATCAATTTGCTTAACTCTAATTTTTCTGAATTTTTCGCCACTTAAGGGCCTGTTTTTTCCATTATGATCCTACACATACCCAAATGAACTTGCATTGAAACTCTTACTGATAATGTATTTGGTTATGGGTTACCCTCATGATCTTGTTTATGGTTCTTGATGAGTTTTACTTATTGTTTTTCTTTAGTAGCGTTGTTGTGGAACCCGAGAACATTCATGTTAAGTTAAGGCTCACATGTTATTAATTTTTTTTTTAAATTTATTCGGTTGTTTAGTGTTAGTGATGTGTTGTTCCCTGGGTTCCACGACGGGGCATTACAACTTGGTATCAGAGCCAGGTTCTAACACTGGGTACTCTGGTTCTTGTCAAGCCCACTAGGTTGTCCTAGATGTTAGATTCCTTAGTGTATGTGTTTTCTTGTTTCCTTGTGTCTTTAAACTGAGACTTGACATTGGTCTTGTGTAGGATCATGCCACCTAGGCGAGGTCACAATAGAGGCCATGGTGGTGGCCATGCGGAAAATCACTAGAACAATCCACCACAGAGTTCATATGAAAGTGAACATGGAGAACAACCTAATCCTCATGGTAATCATGTGAATAATGAGCAGGTTTCAAATCAACCTAGTGCAGGGGGAGATTTATTACATCCTTTACTTGAGTAGGCCCTTGCTCACCTTGGGCCTAGATAGGAAAATGATCAGGAAGTGAATAGAGAGAGGGATAGATCACCACCTCAGAGGATTGTATAGACCACAAAGCAGGATGCCATAGCTGCTGGGCACATGAGAGATTTGTTGAGGACACACCCTCCTATTTTTGATGGTACTGGTGGTGGATTGGAGGTGGAGACATGGTTACTGGATTTGGGATGGTGTTTTTCTATGCACCTGTATGGTAGCAACACCCGAGCGAGATGTGCCATCATGCATCTTAGAGGTTTCGCCTCTACTTGGTGGCAATTGAAGGAGCAAAAGCGAGATTATATCAGTATCTTGGGATATGTTCTTGGAGCGTTTTAGAGAATGTTTCCTATCTAAGCACTAGAGGCAACATCGTGCAGATGAATTCCATGATATGCGCCAAATGGCTGTCTGTCAAGCAGTTTGAGCGTAGATTATATCAACTCAAACAATATGCAGGGGTAGCAGATGATGAGGCTATGCTGGTTCAACATTTCATCAGGGGATTGAACACTCGTATTAGTGGTGGAGTTAGAGTCTTCGAGCTGAAGACGATGGAGGTAGTCATAGAGAAGGCACAGATTGTGGAGGAGAATATTTCCATGGCGTTGGGTGGAAACACATGTGTTTTGATAGGCAGTGCTTCCATTATAGGTTTTGGTCCGCATGGTGGTTCGATTCAGACAGGTGGTTCCTCTCGAAACCAACAGGCACCCGCTAAGGGTGGACAATACAACAACAAAATTACCCACAAAATAATAAAGGTTCTCATAAGCAATTGGATAATTGGATGCACAATAAGTGCAACCGCTAGGATCAACCTACCTAGAGTGCACAGTTGATGGTCAATAAAGGCAGTTTCCAACAGTCGAATGCACCTTCGGGTGGCAGAGGCTTTGGCAGAGGATATGGTAGGGGCACTGGATGCTTCTCATATGGTCAAAAGGGTCATATTGCGAGGCAGTGTCCGATGAGAGGTACTTCAGGGTTTGGTCAGCAACCCACAGCTTTAGAGCCAATGCTTGGCAATGCAGGTTGATCTCATAGAGTTTTTGCTATAGTGGACAATCATCAGGCAAATCATCGGAATATTGTGGTTGAGGCTTTAGGTCAGTTGCATGGTGTTAGTGTTTATATTTTATTTGATTTTGGAGCGTCTGATTCATTTATATCTCTTTCCATTGTTGAGCGATGTAGACTAGTGGCGGTTAAGCAAGGTGTTAGGTGGTAGGTAGAATTGGCTTATGGGGACAAGGTAGCAGTTGAATCCCTCATTTGTGATTGTGGGCTTAGGATTGGATCGTTATCTACCTTAGTAGATCTTCGAGTTACACCCCTTGGATCTTATGGCATTTTTTTGGCAATGGATTGGCTAGAATATCATAGTGCCTTGATAGACTATCGATGAAAGACAATAAGTTGTTTAGATGAATTTGGTGTGGAGGTTGAGATTGTCGGTGTGTAGAGACCCATCTCTTTGTGGATTATATCTTCAATGCAGTTAAGGAGGTGTATGTGATAGGGTTGTCAGCTGTTTGTAGCTATTTTTAGTGACTTGGAGGTAGGGGAGAGTCAAGAGGTATCTCTTGAGGAATACCCTATCCTCGGGGAATTTACGAATGTGTTTCCTAGTGATATTTCAGGTATGCCACCAAAATGTGATATTGATTTCAGAATTGATCTAGTTCTTGGAGCTAAGCCTATATCTCGGGCTCTGTACATAAAGATTACATAGGAATTGGAAGATAATTTTTTGCAGTTGGAGTAGCTCTTGGCTAAGGGTTTCATTCATCTGAATGTTTCACCTTGGGGAGCACCTATCATCTTCATGAAGAAGAAAGATGGATCCCTCAGGTTATGCATTGACTACCTTCAATTGAATAAAGTGACGGTTAAGAATCAATATCCTTTGCCTAGAATCGATGACCTTTTTTATCAGATTAAGGGAGCAAATGTTTCTCTAAGATTGATTTGAAATCGACATACCATCAGTTGTGCATTTATGAAGCAGATATACATAAGATTGCATTCTGAACTTGTTATGGGCAGTATGAATTCACCGTGGTACCATTCGGGTTAACGAATGCACTGTTCGTTTTCATGAGCCTAATGAACAGTGTCTTCTGCACCTACCTGGATCACTTTGTTCTTGTGTTTCTTGATGAAATTTTGATTTATTCTAGAGATATGAAGGAGCATGAGGAGCACACGAGACAGGTATTGTAGTGCTTGAGGGAGAACCAATTGTTTACAAATCTATCAAAGTGTGAGTTCTTCCAAACTGAGGTGAAATACCTCAGTCATGTTATCTTTGGAGAGGGTATAGCCATGGATCCTTCAAAGATCCAAGCCATTATGGATTGGCCTATGCCTACCAATGTGCTTGAGGTTCACAGTTTTATGGGTCTAGTAGGGTATTACAGGTGGTTTGTCGAAGGGTTCTCCAGGATTGCTCATCCTATTACTTCTCTTCAGAGGAAGGGGAAGCAATTTATTTGGTCAGATCGGTGTCAGTTGGCCTTCCAGACACTCAAGGAAAATTTGACGAGTGCGCCTATATTAACTGTTCCTAATCCTACTAAGAACTTTGTAGTTTTTATTTATGCATCCTTGGAGGGTTTAGGAGCTGTTTTGATGTAGGAGGGTTGTGTGATCGCTTAGGAGTCTTGCAAGCTCAAGGATCATGAAATAAACTGCCCCACTCATGATCTGGAGTTAGCTGTAGTCATTCATGCTTTTGTTCATTGGCGACATTTCCTATTAGGACATCGCTTTGAGCTTCACAGTGATCACTGCAGTCTGTAGTACATTTTTGCTTAGCCTAATCTTAATGCTAGACATAGACGGTGGATGGAGTTCTTGTGCGAATATGATTTTGAGGTGAAATTTATTTAGGGGAAAGAGAACATGCTAGTAGATGCTCTTAGCCGACGTAGACATAAGATTTCTATCGTGACTCTAGGAGTTGGTTTGAGGAGTCAGATTGTAGCAACACTTCCTATAGATAGATTGTATCAAGAGGTGAAGGAAGAGTTGGGACCAGATAGACCCTTGGAGGGTAGGTTTGCAGGTTATACGCTTGAGTCTGATGGTTTGTTGTGACATTTGGGTCATATCTATGTGCCACTTGTAGATGGTCTTCGTACCTTGATATTGTTAGAGGCACATCGAGCACCATACTCAGCTCATCCTAGTGTCAAGAAGATGCATGTGGATCTTCAACAATTGTACTTTTGGCTTGGGATGAAGCGTGACATTGCCAATTTTGTTGCAAGATGTCTTGAGTGCTAGAGGGTTAAGGCCGAGCACCAACATCCTGCAGGTTTGTTACAACCTCACCTTGTTCCGGAATGGAAGTGGGACATCATATTGGTCAATTTTATTGTTGGGTTGCCTATGTCATCTCGCCAACATGATGCCATCATGATTACTGTCAATAGGTTGACTAAGGTAGCTCATTTCTCTCCACTCCCTTCATCATATAATGCCTCATCTATAGAAAAGATCTTAATGGAGGACATTGTTCATTTGCATGGAATCCCACGTAGAATCATATCAGATAGAGATCCTGTTTTCACATCAACTTTATGGACATCTCTACAACATGCTTTAGGTACGCAGTTGAACTTCAGTTCAACTTATCACCTCGAGACAAATGGGCAGAATGAGAGGGTTAATCAGGTTCTTGAGGATATGCTCAGAATGTACGTCATGGATCAACAGTCACGATGGGAAGAATACCTCTACTTGGTGGAGTTCGCTTATAATAATGGGTATCATAGCTCCATAGGTATGTCTCCTTTTTAGGCTTTCTATGGATGCCCATGCCAGACTCCATTGAGTTGGGATAGACTTGAGGATATAGTGATTCTTGGACCTGATATGCTACGAGATATGGAGCAGCAGGTTGATCATATCAGAGAACATTTGGTTGTGACACATGATAGACAAAAGAAGTACGTTGATGCTCATCGTGTTGATCGCCAATTTTCTGTTGGTGATAGAGTGTTTCTTCGGGTCCACAGAAGAGCTTGATCCATTATGGAAAAGGCTCTAAGCTCACGCCTTGATTCTTTGGGCCGTTCGAGATTCTGGAGAGGATCGGTCTTGTAGCTTATCGACTTTCCTTACCACCTAGCTTGTCATGCATCCATGATGTATTTCATGTATCTGTTCTTAGACTCTATCATCTTGATATTTCACATGTGCTCGATTGGAATTCTTTACAGGTCGAGGACAGGAAGCTAGCTTTGGAGTCCGTGGGCTTTCTACAACGTAGGAGAGTCATCCTCAGGGGTCGAGACGTTGATCAAGTGAGGGTCCAGTGGGACCCTAGTGATGAGGCTTCAACTACTTGGGAGGATGCAACACGCATGAGGGAATTATATCCCTATCTTTTTGTAGGCTTCTAGGAGTAAGTCTCACCCTAGGGGGGGAGGATGTAGTCACCCTCCATATGACATTGCTATTTTAGTTGTTTTTGAGTTGCTGTTAGTCGTTAGTTGTTTTGGGACTATGTTATTTTAATGCATTATGTCATGGATTATATAATCAGTTGTGAAACTTAGTTAATGATACACTTTACTTTATGATCCTCTATTTATTTTCGTGAGATGACATTATTATGGTTATGAGTGTATTATGGTATATTCAGTTTTGATTGTTTATGAGGTTATTAAGTTGAAAATTGTTGTTGATGTAATGTTTTATTTTAGTTGGTGAAGGAGACACTGTAGCAGTACTCATTCGTGAGTGCCCTGCTACGCTACGATTCTTCTTCACAGTGTGTCTTCTGATATATATGCTGTTATGGTTGACCATGTAGTTTGATGCAGCTTTAAGGTACAGGCATAGACTCCACCTTCTTCATCAGGTCTGAGCGTTCCAAGGCCCGATGGAATTTGTTTATGGGAGATAGTCCGGTCCTCTGTCATGAGCCATCGTTCTGGAAAGAACTAGTATCGTTTTGTTACCCATTTATCTTGTTGATGTTCATTTTGTCATGTTGTCCATTGTTTTGCCATGTCATTTTATGTTTTCCATGTCTTATATTGATCTGCTTGGATTAATTAGATGGTTTGATCATATGTATTAGAATTATCATTGATTTATTGCTTTATCAGAATTAAAGTATAAATTATCATGCTTAATTTGATAGTGTATTTTAAATTATTTGAGGAAATAATATATATTGAGAATTATTAAAATATATTTTATGGAAGAATAATTAGTTGAAATTTTTATGAATGTACAATCTTGATGTTTTCAAAATTGGCAAAGTTTAAGTAGTAGCTGTGGATTAGATTTGCAAAAATATCTTGTTTTGATCATGATGTTGGAAAAGTTGAACTGGTGGATGAATTGCATGCGAACTATGAGTTAAGTGATGGATTTGCATTGTGATCGAAAATGAATGATATAGCATAGAAAGAAAGGTTAATGTTTACACATGACATTGGGTTTTCAAAAGATAAAAAAAAGTTGGATTCACGGGAATTGATTGCTGAGAAGAAAAATTTCGCAGTAGTTTTTGGAAAAGCTTCTTCTCGGTATTATCTAGTTTAAAATTTTTGTGGATAGTGGGTTTCAAAGGAATCAATGCTTTTGGGAAAATAAAGAATTGTAGATTTACTGGTTCTAGCTTATATCTTCATTGGATTTAGGATTATAAAACTAGGTTCTCTTCTTTTGTTTGCATATTCTTGAATAATTTTTTTTGAATATTGTGACGTTTGAATTCTGTTTATTTTGGAGAAACGTATATGCTTGCCTTTGAAAAGAATTTCTTTGCTATATGGTTTTTTTTAATTTGAAATTGAGTTCTAAAATTTTTATTTGTTTAAAGTAATTCATTGAAATTCTAGATTTGAAGAAAATATGTAAATACATAAGGAGAATCGATATACCAAATCAATTTTTTTTGAGATTATATAATTCTTTGTTTTTGGCTGTGTAATATATATAAAAATCTTCTTAGTCATGACTTAGTCTAGGTAATTCAATTTCTTTTTTGAAGTCTTTGTTCTGATGTCAAACGTAGGGTTTGCATTGCCTATAATGTGTCTATTATCTTTGGTGAGAGTTATGCAAGATTTGTCTTGCTACTACTTTTTATTGAAGTCTCCAACCCTTTATGGATTGATAACATTTTAGACAAAAACATGAGATACTTTATCTCTTGAGACATTTTCTAAGCCAAATCATTTGGAGAACTTCTCTTACTCCTATCTGAATGTGACCAACACTGGTATTAAGCTTATGTTATCTTTAATTTTTGAATTCTTTTGAATCCGCTTGAGTTTATAACTCTAGATCGAAGATTGTTTGTGCTGCTTGAAATGCGTATATATTGATATTGAGACTTGGTTGTCTAAGTAGCCATCGATCCATTAAATTTGTCATATTTGTTTGCATGTTGAATTCACCTTTATCTCATGAAGGTCACTGGGATTTACCACTAGTTTGAGTTTTCTTTCTCTATGTATCTTCAGATCCATAATTATTCCTGGTAGTTTTGTGATGCGTATTTGGTGTATTTTTGTCATTATCTTCTCCTACCGTGTATCATTATGCTTGGTGGCCCCTTCTGTTTGGGATCTTTTAGTTAGTTTCAGTTATTACGTTAAGATGCATTTCCATCTCACTCGCTTACAAGTCACTTGATATATATGTTTTCTTGTTTTTATGATTTAGACCTCCTTGGTATACCTTTCAGTTGCTAAAGTATTTATATTTCTCTTGTAATTTCAAGTGTGTCTCTGTTAAACCTTGATGTGTGATAGTTGCATCTTATCCTTCATCTTTGTTGTGATTTTTGTGATCCTCTGATGTGGTGTGGTCTGCTAGAAGCCCGCGTAGAATAAGAGTTCTTATTCATTATGAATCCCTTTGAGTGTATTATCTTCTAAGCTATTTCGGTTAGTGCATGGAATACATTTGTATTACTTATATCGACAATCTGCATGGCGAATCATTCAACGCCGAGTTGTTTTTAATCTACTTGTTACAAGGTTGACTATGAACTTTAGTTTTGTCGGTGATACTTGTAGTCATTATGTCATGAAGTATAGTTTGGTCTTTGATTACGACAGATTTGTTTTATAAAATAAATAATAAGTGTTGAAACACATATCCATATTTATAATTATAATTTATCTTTTCTTTATTCGCTCTTTCTTTGATTTTTTTAAAGTGATGATTAAATGGTATATGGATTATAATGAACATAATATATGATGAGATTTAAGTATGCATGTTATCTTTCTAAAAAGCTAGTCACCGATATTTATGTAAGTAAGATTATTTAAAATTCTATTTTAGTATAATTTTTATTTGAATGGATATATATGTGTTTAAATGTCACCTTAAGTAAAGATTGATGTTATTTAGGTTGAACAAATTAGAAAAGGAAATGAATTGCCATTTGGATACGTTAATTGAATAATCTTTTGGATTCTTTTATATAATGTATTTTACCATTTTGGATATTTACTTGTAGTGATGTAGAAATTACTAGAATGGTATTTACTTTGGAAAAGCAAGAAGTTTGACATCTTGGTTTATCAAATGTTATGACGTTTTGTTGTCAAATTCTTCTGCCTTGGAGTTTATGTGCATTTGGAAATTTTGTTAAACTATCTTCAAGGGTTGTACTTGTTGGTGTATACATTTTTAGTTTCTTCTAGAGGCATGAGTTAGAGATTTGTTATTTGAATTGTTGGATACATGTTATTGTGTACCCTTTTATGACTTGAGTATGAGATTGTCCATGCATGTTGTGTTTTCCTCGATAATGACATTCGGTTTTAAATAGTAGCATCATGTCATGTGGTTGGTTCTTCGAGTTTTGTTTTACGTGTATGTGGGCTATCCCTGTCATTGTTATTTGGTATGTGGTACATAGGAGGAATGGTTTCCATTAGGGGCCAGACCCAGAAGTGGTTGCATGGGTAACCTCTCAGAAGTGTATTAACCAGTGATAACTAAATTAGGCTTTTAGGGGATTGGGTAGTTAACATTTAACCACTCAGATAATGAATTTTCCTCGCCTTGTACTTTAATGCTTATTTAGGTTAAAGTAGGTTGAGATGGCTTGGAATGGCTACTCGAACACTTTGTCTTCTCAAGAAGTGATTCAAAGCCACATAAGTTCCTATAGGGGCCGAAAGTTGTTAGAGGTTGCCAGGGTAACTCTAGTAGAGGGCCAGTAACCTAGGAGACTATCCAGGGTAGCCTATTATGTTTATGTGATGACACTCCTATCCTTGTACATATGTTAGGTCTCTTGTGTAGAGTCACCTGTGATTATAATGTTCCCTTTGGGAGTATGTCAGTTGTCATGTGGTTGTGATGTCATCATGTTGTCATTTGTCTATTGACCATGTGTTGGTTGTTATCTATTTAACGAGAGGACCTATTACTATCTCCTAGCATGAGGGGTGGGATTTTGAGTTCCAAACGGTTGGGAGGAATGTGCCTTTTCTTTCATTGGATCCCCTTGCAGGTGATATTGTTCGAGACGAGTTTATTCTTGATATGTTCCTGGATGCACATTGTTCACAGAGTTGTTCGTTGGACGTACTCGTGGGCTTGGTCATCATCGATTCTTGTTCATATTCTTTATTGTACTCACTCATGATGTTACATGAGGTTTCATTGTATTATTACTTATGATGTAACAAGATTTGTCACAATCTCGTTTATTGTAAATGAGCTTGTATTGAAACTAATACTGATAAGGTATCTTGTTATGGGTTACCTTCATGATCTTGTTTATGGTTCTTGATGAGTTGTACTTATTGTTTTTCTTTAGTAGCATTGTTGTGGAACCCGAGAACATTCATGTTAAGTTAAGGATCACATGTTGTTATTAAATGTTAAAAAAAATAAAATTATTCAGTTGTTTAGTGTTAGTGACGTGTCGTTCCCTGGGTTCCACGATGGGGCGTTACACCTGACGACTGTCCACTATAGAAAAAACTCTATGAGATCGACCTGCATCACCAACCATCGGCTCCAAAGCCATGGGTTGTTGACCAAATGCTGAAGTACCTCTCATCAAACACTACGTCACAATATGACCCTGTTGACCACATGAGAAGCATCCAGTGCCCCTACCATAACCTCTGCCAAAACCTCTACCACCCGAAGGTGCATTTGACTGCTGGAAACTGCCTCTCCTAACCGTCGATTGTGCACTCTGAGAAGGCTGATCTTGGTGGTTGCGCTTATTGTGCCACCAGTTATGACTCTTTCTAGACTATGAACCATGACTTGACTGCTTCTGAGAACCCTTATTCTTTTGTGAGTAATGTTGTTGCTGCCGTCCACCCTTAGAGGGTGCCTGTTGGTTCCAAGAGGAACCACCGGTTTGAATCGGACAACCACATGGACCAAAACCTACAGTAGAAGCACTACCGATCAAAACACTTGTGTGTCCACCCAATGCCATGGACAGATTCTCCTCCACAATCCATTCCTTCTCTACGACTACCTCCCTCGTCTTTGGCTCGAAGAATCTAACTCCAACATTGATACGGGCGTTCAAGCCCTTGATAAAATGCTGTACCAACATAGCCTCATCATCCACTATCCCTGCATTTTTTTTGAGTTTGTAGTTCATCTACGCTCAAACTGCTTGACTGACATAGCCATCTGACGTAGATCATGGAATTCATCTACACGACACTGCCTCCAGTGCTTAGATAAGAAACACACTCTGAAACACTACAAGAACATATCCCAAGATACCGATCCAATCTCCAAATGGAGATTTTTCTCCTCTAATTGCCACCAAGTAGAGGCGAAACCTCTAAGATGCATGATGGCGCATCTCTCTCGGGTGTTGCTACCATATGGGTGCATAGCAAAACACTATCCCAAATCTAGTAGCCATGTTTCCGCCTCCAAACCACATCCAATACCATAAAAAATGGGAGGGCATTCCCTCAACAAATCTCTCATGTTCCCTGCAGCTATGGCATCCTGCTCTGCGGTTTGCACAATCCTCCAAGGTGGTGATCTATCCCTCTCTCTATTCACTTCCTGATCATTTCCCTATCTAGGCCCAAGGTGAGAAAGGGCCTTCTCAAGTAAAGGATGCAATATATCTCCCCCTGCACTAGGCTGATTCAGAACGTGTTCATTATTTTTCTGATTCCCCTGAGGATTAGCCTATTCTCCATGTTCACTTTCATGTGAACTCTGCGATGGAGTATTCTGGTGATTTTCCACACGACCACCACCACGGCCTCGTCCATGACCTCTACTACAACCTTGCCTAGGTGGCATGATCCTACACAAGACCAATGTCGAGTCTCAGTTTAAAGACACAACGAACAAGAAAACACACACACTAAGGAATTCTAACATCTAGGACAACGTAGTGGGCTCACAAGAACCATAGTACCCAGTGTTATAACCTTGGCTCTGATACCAAGCTGCAACGCCCCATCGTAGAACCTAGGGAATGACACATAACAACAACTAAACGACCGAATAATTTAAAATAAAAATAAAAATTAATAACATATGAACATTAACATAACATGAACGTTCTCGGTTTCCACAACTATGCTATAAAAGTAAACAATAAGTACAATGCATCAAGTACCATATATGAGATCATGTGGATAAACCATAACAAGATCGCATTATCAATAAGAGTCTCATTACAATCAAACGAGATTGTGACAAATCTCGATACATCCCTAGTCATAATACAATGAAACCTCATGTCACATCATGAGAGTGTACAATAAATAAAGTGTACAAGTATAACTGACGACCAAGTCCATGAGCACGTCCAACGAACAACTCTGTGAAGGGTGTGCATCTAGGAACCTGTAAAAAAAAAAACTCGTATCAAACAATATCACCTGCAAGGGGACCTAATAGAAGAAAAGGCACATTCCTCCCAACAGTGTGGAGCTTGAATGCTCACCCCCCATGCTAGGGGATAGTAACAGGTTCTCAAGTCAAACAAACATCAGAGTAGATAAAACATACTACACATGGCTGACATAAATATGACAACAAGATGACATCGAAACCACATGACAACTGACATACTCCCAGAGGCAATGATATAATCATAGGTGACTCTACAGAAGAGACCTAACATATGTACAAGGACATGAGTGCCATCACATAAACGTAATAGGTTACCCTGGATAATCTTCCTAGGTTATCAACCCTCCAACAGAGTTACCTTGGCAACCTCTAACAATTTTTGGCCCCTAAACGAACTTATGTGGCTTCAAATCATTTCTCGAGAAGACAAAGTGTTCGAGTAGCCATTCTAGGCCATCTCAACCTACTTTAACGTAAACAAGCATTAAAGTACAAGGCAATGCAAATCATTATCTGATGTTGTCATTTATCACTACCCAACCCCTAAAAGCTTAATTTAGTTATCACTGATTTATACACTTCTGAGAGGTTACCCATGCAACCACTTTCAGATCCGGCCCCTAACGGAAGCCACTCCTCCTATGTACAACATACCCAATAGTAATGACATGGATATCCCACATAGACATTAAACAAAACTCAAAAATTAACCACGAACATGACACTACCATTTAAAACTGAATGTCATTATCGAGGAGACATGATGTGCATGGTCAATCTCATACTTTAGTCATGACAAGGTACACAATAACATACATCCAACAATTTCAAATAAATGAATCTTTAACTCTTGCCTCTGGAAGAAACTAAAAATGAATACACCAACAAGTACTACCCTTAAAGATAGTATAACAAAGTTTCCAAATACACATAAACTCCAAGGTAATAAGAACTTGACAACCAAACTTAATAATACTTGATAAACTAAAAATATCAAATCCCTTTCCTTTCCAATGTAATTACCATTCTACTAATTTCTCCCTTACTACAAGCAAATATCCAAAATGGTATAATGCAATATATTTAAGAATCCAAAAGATAATTCAATTGACGTGTCCAAAATGTCAATTAATTTGCTTCCCAATTTTTACATCCCAAATTAACATCAAACTTTACTTAAAATGACATTTTTACACATATATATCTATTTCAATAAAATCATTTTGAAATAAGATTTTAAACAACTTTAATATTTAAATATCATCGAAAGAAAAGCTAATATCCAAATACGTCATTCTTTTGAATCAAATGTTCAACTAACGCTTTCATTAACACTAAACATTCTATTATATTCTTTACATCAGATATACACTTACAAAACTATATACTAGTTTAAGTTCAAGTGACTAATCGAAATAAGTATGATTATGTCCATGCACCACTAAAGCCGGTTCACATAATAATATACATATGGAAAAGTTTATGTCAACCTTTAATTTAAATGAATCTATTTACAAACTGAGTTCCATCGAGTACACACATAGTTAGAAACCTTCCACTACACTTTCACTTACAATGAACTAAAGTATCTAACCCCATCCGTACTCACTCAAGGTCATGCCAGTCGGTTTGATAGAGAATGCATGCTATCCACATGCATGTCGACACACGAATAAACATGAGAAGTCTACAAACTTAAGCAACCGATAGGTATACAAAATAAGTCTAAAACATAAGAAAACATATAGCAAGAAACCCTGTATGTGAGTGAGAAGGATATGCAACTTAATGCAATCACATATACAAACGAAAGGAAACCAGACAAAAGGAGTAAACACAGATCAGTGATTCAGAGAATAAACTCAAATGCATGAAGAATCGCATCAGTCAGTAGGTACATGATCAAGAGAACCAAACACACACTGCATTTTAAGTCTACGGCTGATCCCATAAGCTACCACCACAGAAGCCAGTGATATAATTCCAAAGCTATAACAGAAAGAAGCTAAATTACCAGAGTTTGAAACACGCATGGAAACCGACGACTCAAAAGGCGAGCTTGCAATTACATGCAGAAAGAAATGAAAATTAGCATCGTATTAAGAAAACATTATCATCAATAGCTTAATCGAGCCAGGCAAAAGTCCAAGGGTATACAGTGAGGAAATAAGATGACAAAACCTAAGTGTTTGCACTCACGAAAGGAGAGACCTTTGTGCAGGAAGGAATATCCAATCCACGGCTAAGACAGGAGTTTGGGCTCCACATGGAATGAGAATTAACCAGAGAACAAGAAGAAAACACAAAGCATAATTAAAAGAGCCAAACTGACAACCGTTACAGACAGACACGACAACGAAATCAACAAAGTAGTATAGAAAACCATGACAGGCCACCAACAGGGTTAGAACACCGAAAGGGTTATGTCTTATAAGAATCACAATTCGAAAGCTTGAATGCAACAATTCATAAATGTATACAAGGATAATTCTGAGAACAATCATCCTCAGTTACAGACCGTTTATCCAACTTTGGTCAAGGAAGAAGAATTTACAAATATTACCACACAGCTTAGACTAGAATAAGTAATAAAGGAACATGAATAAAAACTTTTATTGATTTGGAGAAGGTTTACTGTCAATCATGATCAGGTTTAGATGTTTGAAAGAGATTAACAACGGATCTAAACAACCATATTCTTTATGAGACAAACAAATTTCTTACAGACCGAGCCAAGATCAAAACTATCCAAACATCATAGACAACAGATTCATTACTTAAGAATCACAAATAATCTACAATAGATCTAAGTTTGATTAGCTAGGTTTTCTATATCTTCTATCCATTCTTGTGATTTCGCTTTGATATAGATTATCTAATCTTTAATGGTTTCATTTTCTATTATTGTGCAGGTTTGAAGACATGATTTCATAGCATAACATAAATAAAATACAACAAAGACCATTGCATGATTTAGTTCAGAACAAACCAAAATTTGCAAGAAGAAAACCTGGTAAGCTTTCTCGGATTCGAACAACGGTGAAGCAAAACCTCAAAAATTCAGTCCACAAAACTCTCATAGCAGAGCAAAACATCCGATATATAATTTTCCAACTTTGCAACCAAAACCCCAGAAAATATAGAGACAAACTTCCTCCTGTGAAAACAAACTTTTTCTTTCGAAAACCAATTGCCGTCCAAAATATTTTTCTTTTTTCTTTTCTTTTTATCATTCATTTTAGATCACAATGCAAATTCACACCCTTAATTAAAAGTTTGCATGCAATTAATCAACAAGTTCAAGTTTTTTTTCAACATCATGTTCAAAACAAGATATTTTGCAAATTCAATCACAACTACTTGTCAAAATTTACCAATTTTGAAAACATTAAAATTGCACATTCATAATAATTTCAACTAGTTATTCCCCCAAAATATTATATTTTAATAAGATCTTTAATAAATTAATTCCTCTGACATTTAAAATAGACTTTCAAATTAAATGTAATCATTCATAACCTTAAATTAAATAAAGCAATTAATCACTGATCATTTCAATACATACTATCTAAACCATTTAATTAATTTAAGCGTTTCAATACCAATCATGACGAACTAGAACAACATAACACACAACAAATAACATAACAGGACAAACGTACACAAGACAAACAAGTAACCAACGATACTCATTCTTTCCAGAATGATGGCTCATGATAGAGGATCATAAATATCTCCCATCAAAAAATTCCACTGGGCCTTGGCACACTCAAACCGGACAAAATAGGTGGAGTCAATGCCTGTACCTAAAAGTTGCATCAAACTGCACTGTCAACCAAAACATCATATATATATATTAGAAGACACATTGTGAAGAAGAATCACAACGTAGCAGGATACTCACGAGTGAGTAATGCTATGTTGTCTCCTTCACCTGAACTAACATGAAACATTATGTTGATGTATCAAACATCAATTTCAACTTAATAGCATCATAAACATTCAGAACTAAATATACCGCCATGCACACATAACCATAATAATGTCATCATATAAAAATAACCAGATGATCATAAAGTCAAGTGTATCATCTATAGAGTATCAAAACTAATCATATAATCCATGACATAGAGCAGTATAGTAATATAGTCTCAAAACAACTAACGGTTAACAACAACTCAAAAACAACTGAAATAACAATGTCATCTGGAGGGTCACTACACTATATGTATTGAGATCCTTGGTTAAAACCATTTCATTCTTTAATGGATTTCTCTAATATTCCTATTATTAAAAAGCTATTCACTTTAATCAATGATGCTCATTTGAATTTGACTAATATTTTTTAAAAAGAAACATGTTGGCTAAACTCCAACTTCTAAAGAATGATATTGCAACCTTACATAATGATCCATAATCATGCTTTATATTTTATAAGCTTCAACATCTCCTCATGATAAAATTGGCAATGACTTTGTTAAATGTATTAGTTAAATTTTAATTAAGAGCACTATCAAAGAGGCCAAACTTAATTTTAGTTAATCTCATCAATCTTATGATTTTTTAATGTTATGTTCACTAGGCCTTGAATGTAAAGAACCTTTACTAAATTACATGATCCTATCAATATCATATTGCAAAAATATTATAGGGCTCAATCTCACCACTTTTCCACCTCTATACGCTGGACACCTCTCCCTCTATATCAATAATTTGATTTTAAATAATATTGTTATAATCATAGTGTAGTTATTCATTTTACTAAAAATAGAATAATTTAAAACATAATACAAAGAATTAAAATAATATGATCTGTGTTGAATAAGTGAATGATGGAGGCAATGAATTTGTTGCTCCACCAGATAATCTATGTTAAGCCCTTCCCACAATATAACTAGACTAATAATTTAGATGAAACTAATGAAGATAATCAAACTAACACCTTTGTATCTCCATCCAACACGTATGAGGATTATGTTAATTTCATTGAAGATAAACTAAATAAACATTTCCCTCCTTCTATTACTCCAACTCATAATGTGTTCTCAAATAATGGTTATCATATATCATTATACATAAAATTATTTATAAAACACAAGAACACAAATGGTATAAACATGAGAATAGCTCAAGTGGCTGTCATAATTTACATAGAGAAACTTACACTCCTTGTATAATAGCCAAAAATTACTCTGATAATCAATTACAAGAATTATTAAGTATATAATCTTGAACTTGGAACTAGATAAAAAGTAATATCCAACATTGTTTTAAATCATTCCAATATCAAATCAAATTGTTAGATGAATGTATGTCATTGGATTGTGCAATATAAAAAAATTCCTCAATATTACATCAATGTGTCAAGTTTGTTCATACAGGTAACATAGCTGCAATTCCAAGAGAATTATCAACCTCTTTTAAATAGTGTGAACTTTAGAATATACAAGGAATAGACGATATGTTTATCAATGGAACTATCTTCAAATAATGTGTCTAAATATATAATATTAGAAAATGAGGAAATGGGTAGTAATTAATATATATAGTAAATGTGACCCTATGATATGTATATTACAAATAAAGATATCTAGATAAACCTAGGAGGGAAAATATGTAATACTATATAATTATTTAAAGTAAACCATGAAACTAAAGATATTATTTTGTAAGAGAAAATATGTAACTTACATAAAATATCAGTTCATGTTTCAAATTCACAGTGTTATATATTTATGATATTTCATCATTCAAAATGTGAATCCTTGGTTCTAGGGTTTGTGTGTTTTGGATGTTTTAATGAATTTAGATTTGCATGTTTCGCTTTACAAATTTTATGTTTAATCAAAATATATAGTTTTCTAGATCTATGGAGAGTATTTTTTAGAGTGTAAATTTTCCTAATGGTTGTCTAGATGGAGAGATGGATATCTACATGCATGATATGTGCTTTGTTATAGGAGCTTATTGAAAATACCTCGTAAAGTCAAAATAACATCAAACTCTGGTCAGGAATCAGGCGGGGTTTGAAAGAGCTGAGCTACCTAAGCCATGGGACATGGTCTGCATGGCTCTGATGAAATATGTGATGCTGGAAGGTAGGTACAAAACTTGTTTCTTCTATCATTTCCCTCTGCTTAACCATCTCAGACATAAAATGCTGCTTAGCTTTCCATTTTTCCTTCTTATGGACCTGGAAAGCTCGGTGGACAAATATAATGCGGCGGCTTGTCGTAATCCCTGTGATCTCCCGCCTCTCCTGCTCCATCAAGGGCTTATCCTTCGCCTGTACCACTTCCATCTTGCTCTCTGGCTGCCTAAAGCCATCACTGTTCGTGTTGAGAACATTGAACCCATCTCTTCGATTCATATCTCCCCGGCTGAGTCCAAGAGCCCTCCTCAGACTGACAATGTGGGGAGTGTCAAAACCAATTTGGCCACCAAAAAGCTTAAGGGTGGATTAGGCTTGGTTCATGCCAGTGCGGCGGAAGGGCTCTGTGAGCTAAAGGCCACCCAGGTTGGCATGACTAATAATGTCACTAAGCTGAAGAAAGGTAAGGAGAAATGCGTGTAGGCTACGACTGTTAAGGATGGAAAGGGCAAGAATACGGTTGGGAAAGATTCCAAAGGGGATACGGTTGTGGGGATCACGGAGTTGACTGGTGGGGAAAGTGTTAGGAGGAGATCGCGGAGGCTGGCCAAGAGCAACAAAAAGAGATTAATTATTGAGGACTCGGAGGTGGAACAGTCTGACAGCAAGGGCTATAAGGAGGAAGAGTCTAATGATGAGATTGATGACATGGGAGAGAGGCCCCTGCCTACTCTGATGGACAACAAGATTCCTGGCCATGGTTCTAACTCGCACACTCCGCTGGTGAATGAGCCTGGTGGGATTCGAGAGACTAAGGATATTGGAGAAGATGCTGACATGGTGGTGAAGAGATTGAACACCCTGGACAAAAGATTTAGGGGCTTGACCTACTTCACAATGAAACTAAGCCACTTTATTACTAGTGTGCTATCAAATTTCATAAAAGAGGAATTGGAGGGGAATAATAGCCAGGAAAATAAGGAGTGGGTGGGCGATGAGGCGGTCGACCTCCTGATCAAGAACTGGGATGAGGCCAGTTAGCTGCTCCTGTTGTTGGTTTGTCGGCCGTTGGTGTGCTGTCGCTGGGCTGTCTCTAGTTTTTTTTCTGTTAATGTTTTTTGTTTATGTTTAGTCCTTTTTTGGCCCTAGTGGCTCGTTGTGTGGGGTACAACGCCCCGTAAATGCTATTTAAATTTTCAAAAACATCAAACCAAGTACCTTTATTTGTTATGTAAAATTATATGCATTTATTTTAAATGTGATTATCAATCCCAACTTTTGAACTTATGGGTAAAAGCGCAAAGCTATGTCACACTTTCAGCCAACTTATCAACACAATGATATAACATATGATTTAGTAAGATTCATTCTAGCTAAGTTAGATACTTCCACAATTTTTTCAACTAAAATTGTTGGCTAAAACTATATGGAGCACCAATTTTTGTCCAATTTACCAAAAAATAAAATTATTTGAAAAACTTGAGGTTTCAATAGCTCCTACTAATGTAAATAATATTTTTTAGAAAATATTAAAATACCCTTTTGTAGATTCATAAGTGTAGTTTTCAAAAGTATATTTATTTTAATAGTTTAATTATTATTTATTTTTTTATTTTTACTAAAAGTAGGTTATCAACACAAAATAAATTAGGTTGATTACCATGTCATAGAAAAATACTAAAACTTATAATTTTTTTTGAAAAATATATGATGCACTAGATAAAAGAATCTATTTCAAGATGGTATAATTTTTTTTTCCATTTTAAATAAATATTTAATATGAAAGTTGACATCCAATGGAAACAACTATTTTTTGATTCACGCACATTTTAATATTTATTTAAAAATATATATTTATCAAAATTAGGAAAAATATATCCATGCACTAAAGTTTCAAGTTATAAATACAAACAAAAAGTTTGAAAGAAAAAATAAAATTTACTATAAAAAGTTTGATGTCTCATGCAACTTCATTTTTCAATATTTTATGAGCAGCTAAATTATAGTGTTAATTTATTATAAACTAGTTTAAAATAATTATTTATTTATTTTTTAAAATACATATTTTACTAGTTTACATCATTTCAAAATTCAAAACATCACTTTTTAGTGATTCAAGTTTAAAAGTTCGATTAGTGTTGGCCGTTTCCTTTATAAAATGTGACACAACTTTGTGCTTTTACCCTTATAGTATTTGGTATCAATATTATTTAATATATTTACTCTATAAAATATTTGTAAAGATACTAATTGTCCTCTAAGTTAGATTTCTATATGTCAAAAGCGTGCTTAAAAAATAATTGGTTCAACTTTCTAGAGTAACAAAATATGGAAGTTTGAGTTTGTGATAAAAAATTTCTATAAAAATATGATATTATCATTTAATTAAATATTATATGTAAACACTAAAAAATGTTAAAACAATTATATTATTTAAGAATGTCAAAAAAAACTTTTGAGTGTTAAATTAATTATTCTTTAAAAAAATAAAATGTCAATACACATCATACATTATACATTGTAGATACACATTTGACTATATTTATTAACTAGCTATGACACCTACGACACCTTATGCAATGGGTACGTCGAAAAGGTGTGGAAGGTCAATTAGGTAAAAATTAAATTTTTTTACACACATTTGTGCAATATATGAGATCAATTGGTAGGTCATTTAGAAAATGATTTTAATAATATTATTAATTTTTTTCTTTTAAATTATAAAATAATATTATTATTATTTTTTAAATTGTATGTATTAACTATTATATTATTATATAAATATTTATTATTTATGTCATTATTTTATGTATTTATTATTATATTATTATGTTATTATATTTATTATTTATGTATTAAATATTGTATTAACTATTATATTATTATATAATATAAAATTATATATTAAAAATCAAATTATTGATTATATATTTAAAACTTATTAAATATTTATTATTTATGTCATTATTTTATGTATTTATTATAATATTGTTATATTATTAATTAAATATAAATAATAATTTAAGTTTACACATTTTCACATATTTCTAATTAACAAAAAGTAGATATTTTTTATAAATAAATTCTTTAAATAATTAAAAATAATAAAAAAATATTAATCACTAAACTATATCAATTACATAATAAAAATAACGAAACCTTGTGTGGCACTCCGTAACGGCAAAACTTGGATGACAAAAAAAATTAAGGGAAGGGAAAACCAAAAGTGGCGGCCATAATACCCATAATGTTGGTAGCGGTGGGGAAATCAGGAAAAAACAGCGAAAACAGTTAGAAAAATGGCGAAAAATGATGGACGGCTAAGATTCATTTCACTGTCAATCAGGGTCTATCATTTCTTTTCAACCATCCATAGGTAAAATGAACTCTGAAAGCTCAACTAAGGAAATGCCTTCGGCATAATTAATGATTTTAAATTTATAGACATTCATAAAAGGTTTCCAATAGGTTTAGAGATACTACCGAGTTATAATGTTGGTAGCGGTGGGGAAAGCAGGAAAAAACGGCGAAAACAGCTAGAAAAATGGCAAAAAATAGTTTAAAAAAATGACAAAAAATGATGGGCGGCTAAGATTCATTTCACTATCAATCAGGGTCTATAATTTCTTTTCAACCATCCATAGATAAAATGAAAGCAGGAAAAAACAGCGAAAACAGTCAGAAAAATGGCGAAAAATAGTTAAAAAAATGGCGAAAAATGATGGGCGGCTAAGATTCATTTCATTGTCAATCAGGGTCTATCATTTCTTTTCAACCATCCGTACATAAAATGAATTCTGAAAGCTCAACTAAGGAAACGCCTTCGAAGTAATTAATGATTTTAAATTTATAGACGTTCTTAAAAGGTCTCCAATAGGTTTAGAGATACTACCGAGTTATATAGGTTGTTGGACTTGTTTTAACAACCATGGGTGTGCAGCTGGGATGTATTCAAGATTACTGACGCATATCAATGCTTAGGTATGCAAAAAAATTGTTAGAAGCTTCGTTTAGAGATCAGAAAAAAATGAAAAAGATAAGTGGGATAGTTGGCCTTGGTTTAAACAAGAGTTAATCACTTATTTGTTTGCTTTCTTGAAGTTGGAGGGTGAAAAATATCTTGTTTCTTGATTTTCTTGGGTTTGATATTTGGAGCTGCAACAATTGGGAAAACGAAAGGCCCGATTCATGTATTGTAAGCTCACAGACTCTTTATTTTTGTTTGAAACAGTTATTCTTGTTGTGCTGCTATGGTAGGAGGTCTTTGTGTTTTAAGGTTTTGTAGAGGGCCTGCCAATTGCTGAAATTGTGGCTCTGCTTGTGAAGTTAGGATTTGGGCACTTGTGGAATGTGAGGAATTCTTTTTGCAAGCATGTCGAGTTCATTAGAAGCAAGTGAAAGCGGCTTGAGCACACTAGATACACACAAAACTTGCAAGTTAAAAGCGGCTGCGGAGCAAGTTAAGTCTGAAGATAAAGAAAATCGGCACAAAGGTCTGATTTATTTCGGAAGAGTGTTCTATTCCGAAGAGGATGTGAGAATCATCACCCACACGGGAATTGTGCCTCTCTTGGTCGATATTATGAAAATGGAAGTTTACCCAGATTTTCAATATCATGTTGTTTGAATATTACACCATCTTGGTAGAAATGACATTCGTATTTTGATCAATGGCGGACTGGTGCGAGAGTTAGTGAAGCTTTTGTTCTCGCCGAACAAGCTTGTGAATGGGCAGGCAGTTCACACCTTGTCAATGGTGGCACGTCTACACTCAGTGGAGTGCATGGTTGATATAGCTGCGGATGATCTCGTACCTCACTTGCAATAGCCTACGTCCATTGACCATGCCACTTTCATAATGTTGAGAATCATAAAGCTAAAGCCCATTGTGACTACAAAGAGTTTCTTTCCTTTCTTGCATGAGCTTCTATAAATGGAGAAAAACGACAGTATAATTAAAGATTGTTGCAAAGCAGTTGAATCATTTTCTAAGAGTGGGCGCGAGAGCATTGAGGCTATTGTTGACGCCAGCATAAGTCCAAGACTTGTGTATTTTCTCCTTCATCCTTGTCGACACATTAAGCTTCTTTTATTGGAAACAATTGCAAACATTTCAGAGAGTTATATGGAAATTATCGACCAGAGAGCCCTTTTACGCATCCTATCGATTCTCTTGACTGAGCATAACACAGATACAAAAATGGAAGAGGCGGTAAGCAGGATACTTTACATTCTCATAGAAAGGCAGGTTGGTATTGGGCACATAATTGATGCAGATCTGGGTCCAACATTTCTGGGATTCCTTAATGAAGAGGCAAACGATCCTCCAAAGAACGAAGCTGCTATGGCTCTCTGTAATGCAATTTGTGGTGTAAGAGAAGAGCGTATACACTATTTTGTTGAAGGAGGTTGTGTGAAGCTCCTCTGTGGTCTTCTTTCACATGCATAGCTTATGGTTGTAATAAATTGTCTACGTGCCCAGAGAATGGTGGATGTCACAATTGGAAACAACAAATACACCGATATCTTTCAGAATGCTGGCATGGTGGATCAGATTTATAAACTCAAGACAGTAGAGGGTACTGCGATGTATGAAGTTTACACACAGGGAATGACGCTTGTTGGTACATATATCTTGGGCATTCATGGAACTTAACATATGCATTTCACTTCCCAAAATGAAGCATGCCTCTGCTTTGTCAAGACATGGAAGATAGGTAAGTTCGGCCAATGGGTACTTTGTTTAGACATTCAATTGAATGCAATTGGAAAATTGGACTATTAAGCTCCTTCAGTAGAAATTATTTGGAAAAAAAATGTATTTATTTATATTTTATGAGTAGTAATTCAAAAAAAAAATTCTTTTATTAATATAAATGATTTATTTAATTTTTATTGAGTTTTCTTTCGAGATGGATGATTTCTAAATAGTCTCATTGCTTATTTTTGTAAATTTGATCATGAAGGCTTTGCTTACACATTCAATTCAATGCAATCTAAAAATTGGACTATTAAGCTTCTTTAAAATTCAATTTTAGGGGTTCAATAGAAATTATTTGGAAAAAAAAATGTATTGATTTATGTTTTCTATATTGAAAAAGAAATACATATTGATTTATGTTTTATGAATAGTAGTTCAAACAAATTTTTCTTTTATGGATATGAATGATTTACTTAATTTATATTAAATTTTCTTTAGAGATGGGTGATCTCTAGATAGTCTCAATGCTTATTTTGTAAATATCTCCTAAATAAAATGAATGTTAAGCAGGTCATTCATTCTCATGAAATATGGATTTGTATAAACTCTTTCACATAAAATATAGATAAATAAATTCTACTTAAATTACATAATTGAATCTTAATAAAAAAAATATAATTTAATATACTGAAAAAATATCTATATGTACTTTATATGTACCTAACTAAAATTCTCAAAAACACAATTCAATAATTTATGTGAGAAATTTTGTGTGCAATAATTTTTTTTAGATATTCTGTTTGTGAAGTGATATTTAAGTTGCTCTAACTACTTGGATAATGACATTTTATTTATCATGCAATTTAGAACATATGCCTTCATTAAAATCGTAACAATAAGCTATCGAGAAGCCACTAAGGAGTTTATATGTCATGCACTATATGTTTGGCCGCTCTATTTTCATTCACCATACCTATAAACACTCAAGAAATAAACTGTTAGTTTAATACTAGTAGCTACTTCCATATCTACTAAATTTATTAATTTAATGTCGATGATAATCTATCAAAATATAAATACAATTTTCCTTCATTCTAAGGACAATGTGATTTTAGACATTTTTAATGTTATCTTTAGAGGATTTAAATTTTGATAATATGAAATATTTGGTCTTATAAGTAATAAGTTTGTAGGATAAAATATTTAAGTTTATAATATTAATAAGTTTTGGGAAAAGTTGTGTACAAGTTTTTAGTTGAAATTATGTATTATAGAATTTTAAGGAATACAAATAATTTTACAATTTTTTTAATATTATTTTAAATATATATTGTGAATATATTATATTATAGTATTTAATTTTATATATTTAGTGAATTGTTTAATTCCAAACTTATTAAATTGAACAAGTAAACATTAGCCTAAATTAATCAATATCTTATTAGCTCACATTCTAAAGATATCAAATTGAACAAGTAAGCTCACATTTACTTATAGTAATTTGATTATCTTTGTTAGGAACAATCAACTTGTACAAATGAGAATCTCTCCAAAGAGATGTTTGATCATAGATCATCTAAAGATACACCTTTGCATCATATGATAGTCCTTCAAGTTTTATGCATTTGAATTACATGTGTGGTGTGATTTTAACCATGTACATCATTATCTAGAGTTTTTCTTGTAATCAACACACTTCTAGATCTTTTCCTCCTTTCTTGAAAGCAATCCTCGTGATTTTCAGATAAACTCCTTTCCAACAATAAATCAAAAGATAAAGGCATAATATATTCTAAAGCTTGCATCAATGCTGGACTAGGTTACAATAGATGAAGTAGATCACATGATGCATGACCTATCCTTGACTAGGCCATACAAAGTGGCCCCATCTACATCAAGTCAAATCCTATTAGAGTTCTTGATAATATATTTTTTTATCACAACTCGATTGTGCAAGCTAATTATGGAGTAGTTAACACCCTTTTAAGTTGCAATGAAAATTCTAAAACCAAACATAAGATAGCTTCACATAAAAATAAAAGGGTTTATCCATAAAATATTGAAAATATAGCAATAAAAGTTGTATCATTTTTGTTATGCTCACTAGTTCTTCCTCGTGTTCTTTGGGGTCTATGGTTGGAAATAAATACTAGGGTCGACATTTCCTTTGCCTCCTCTATGTTTGTTAAGAATAAATTTTCTTATATGTCTTGAGGTTTAAAGTCCCCCCTCTTGATATGTTTCTATATTTTTAGTTTTTTGTTACATTCAGCTGGAACCTAGATGTTGAATTAGGCTTTTTCCTCCATCATTCTTCACCCTATTTTTCTACTCATTAGAGGTATCCTTTGTAAAACTGGTGTCAACTTAATTTTATGGGGCTTCCAAGGGTAATCAAAATTCAACTAGTGGAGGTGGTGCCATTAAGGATTTTTGTGTCTAAGGTTTTGGGGCCTTCTATCAATTTGGGTGTTCATTGTAACCACTTTCTAGAAGCATCAAATACCTTCAAAGGTTTATCCCTTGCAAAGGAGTTTGACATCCTTCATCTAGAGGTTGAAAGGGACTTGCTTAATATTATGAATTTTCTCCTAATGTGTCACCTCCTAATTGGCTCATTAGAAACATCATTAGTGACTCCCTTTCTTTATTAATGAGCTTCTCAACCATTAATACCTACTACATTTTAAGAGAGGATAATTCTATCACTATTTTATCTAATTGGGGTTACATTTTCGAGGTGATCAAAAGTGAATTGGGAATCATGAAATTCCATGTGAAGTGACTACACTCCTTCATAATGATATTGCTAATATATTGTGCTAATTTGATAAGTTCTCTCTTTATAATGATGTTTCTCCTTACTGGCCATGGTGTGATACCTTCAAAACTCAATAATTTTCTTGTGCCTCTGAGGCTTCATGTGGTCTAGGTTTTATTCCATCATTATTTTTGTAGAAGAGGATCCAAGGGAAAATATACTTATTTGATGGGTCCTAGGAGTAAGAATACTTTGCAAGGATCTAACTATGTTCATTAATGATAGATATTTTTCAATATGGGAGGTGATGCAATAGAGTGGAGACCTTATCTTGTGAATAGATTAAGTAAGAGAAAAGGATTTGGAGGGTCCTTGAAAAGGTGGGTTGATGATTTATATGGAAAGAATCAATAGCCTGGACCCCACTTTGTCAACTAAATTTTCTACTAATTGGAACTTGAGGGTGCTCACAATGCGTGGTGTAGTGTTGAAGATATCAAAGTAACTCATAGCCCATATTATTGGTTTTCCAATTTAATGAAGAAAATCTATAAAGAGTTAACACTATGGATGATGAAAACATGAACCAAAAATAGTAACAATATAATGAAAGTACAAAATTCACACTGGGTGATCTCACAATACTTTTTCCCAAACTTAAGACATGCAATTTTTGGGAGTGGGACATATTTCTTAAAATATATTTTTTTGAAAATATTTATTTAAAGGAAAGTCCTTTGCTCAAAGGTCTCCACACAAAAGTCTTCAATCAAAGGCCATTTTCGTTCAAAGGTTCTCGTTAATATTTTTTTTTAAAAATACCATCGAGTGAAGATACCTTTGATCGAAGGAATTAATTTATTGTTTTTTAGAGGGTAAAAGCAAGAAGTTGGGGCCACAAAGAGGGGAAGTTTTAGCCAAAACAAAAAAAATTGTAGGAAACGCGTATGTGCTTTGGATGGGGTACCCAAGCCTAAATATGAACGCATATATGTTTAGATTCAAGTACGCACCCAGAAATGCGTACGCATTACAAAATGTGTATGTGTTTTATAACATGTATGCATTATTGAAAGCTTTTTTTTTTAAATAAACGACTATCTTATTCATTTTTTCACTACAGTTTGGCCTACAAGCTTGAGGAAGATATAATTTCACGTATGCGTTCTTGAGGGACGATTTCAACCTAATTTTCACTGCCAACTCCATTGTCGACAAAACCAACCTCAGAAACGTCCAGGTTGGTTGAATTTTTCTCTTTTTTTGCTTTATATCTTGCATTTTTGTTTTGTAATTGTTATTTAGTTTTTATTTGTTTTATGTTGAATATTTTATAGTTTTTAAATTGTATTTGTAACCAAAAACATCAACCAAACCAAAAATGTTAAATTGTAAATTGAAAACCATAAAATCTATACCTAAATTAACTAGAATTTAACCTAAATTGGACACAAAACTTAGAAATCAAAACGCTAAACCCTAGGTTCCAAAAAACATAGACCTAAAAACTAAAACCCTTAACCCTAGGACCTAAACCCTAAAACCTAAACTTAAAACCCTAAACCCTAAAACCTAAACCTAAATTAGATTTATAATGTATACATTTTTTGTCTTTTTACTAGTCCTCAAATCACATACAATCCCTAGATAAGTCTATTTATAATGTCTAGATTTGTTATCTTTTTACTAGCCCTTAAATCACATAATCCCTAAAATAATAACTTCTTAAGAAAATCTCATATCTTTATAACAATTCTTTAGTTAAGCATTAATTTACATAAGATCACATTCAACCTTTCGTAATGCTTGTATATTTTCCATACAAGGAGCATATCTAGCACCAAATTCTACATTTTCAAGGAAATAATAACTTGTTTCAAATATGGTCTTAATAATATTTATTACTGAGCCCAAGATTGCATTAGTATCACCTTTTATTGTACCTAATCCTTATTCTCCACCTCTAACAAATCTTCAAATACTTGGTGTGCTCACTTTTCGAAGTCCTTGTTCAATTTCTTTAGCAATATTCACCTATGTTCATAATCTTCATGCTTAGTGGTGCAGGAGCACACCTAGGCTAACCTCCAAGATAGTTGTTTTGGCTTGTACTTGACTCTAGCCAAGTCAGGATGTTAATTTGTTTTCAGACCCTAGAAGGTCACTACTTTTGTGGGCTAGGTGAGTTAGTCATTAGGACTAAGGTCACACAAATAGCCATTGTTAGTAGTCTAAGTTTTCTTAGTATTAGATGTCTAAGGTGAGATTAGAGTCTTAAAGGTGTTCTTAGCACTTAATGATGTTGTAAAGATGCCTTAAGGTCATTAAATGAGTTGGTTCCTCAGAATCTAGAGAGAATAGTGGTCCTAAGAAATAGGATCAAGGCATAGAGAAAATGCCACATGTTGTAAGGAAGTTGTCATGCTAACCTTTGCAATTATTGCAAATGTTGCATGCAACTCGGTTATCTTTGGATCCCCTTGAGAATAGGAAGTGGGAGATCGGCCAACAGGCCCTAGAATCATGGAGATGGCATCTAATATGTGGAAAGACTCGAATCTTGAGGTAGTTATGTAAATTGTAATTGTTTTTGAAGTTGAATAGAAAGCTCTGCAACACTGTTTTTCAGAGAGAACTCGAGCTTTTGTGGTGACAGGCATGTTTAATGGATTGAGAGACTGAATCTAGTGGTTGTTTAGTGTGCTATAGGATAATCTAAGACTGTTTCATTTGATAAGCAAGTTGTTTAGAGTAGATATATATTGTGTCAGTTAAATTGTTTTGTTTTTGAGTTCCTACTGGTCTTGTCCTGACCAATCGGTGCTTTCATGACTCCCCCATGAAATCTAGCCTTGGGAAACACCTAAGGACAGGTGGGAATGATAGGGGAGTCATTAGTGTATATAGGTTTAGGATTAGGAGTCATGAAATATTGGAGAGCTCTCTTTACTACTAGATCTTAGGTGAGTAGACAAAGCCCGGTTAGAGGTCTAGGTATGAAAGATTGAAGATTTCTTGCAAGGTAGAGAGGAATTGTATGACACAGGTACTGTTCCAAGTAGGGTTTCATCATAACTCAACATACTAGGTGGATTGAGGTCATATCAATCACTTAGACTATGTTTTGAGCAAGATACAAGCAAGGTTACAGTCAGTCCTAGAAATTAGGCCTATTTAAGGTCTCCAAATGGTGAATCCTTGAATCTGGTAAGGATAGGGTTAAAGAACCTTCTAAAATGGTTCAAATTGACAAAGTTATGAATTTTTTCATAAGGATGGACACCCCTGCAATGAAGAATGAAGTTTGTGAGAAGATAGCACTTAGAGCTTTCTAAGTGAGGGAGAAGATTTGTACTTTTAAAAGGTGTTAGTCCTACAAGGTGAAGCACAATGGATAGAACTCTTAGAGAAGAGTTAGAATTGGACTTAGTTAATCATCTAAGCCAATCAGGACCTAGAGGAGACTAGGTTCCTAGAAGAGACAAGTTAGGTCTCTTAGTTGCAGTGCAAGCAAACCTTGGAGCACTCACATCATATTGGTATCAGAGCTTGAATTGATCAGGCTTGTGGTGGATGTTGCAACCTACTGAATCAGTGGAAGAGAATACACCAATGGAAGATAAAACCATGGTGACTAACGCTGAGTTAGCCAAGAAAGTAGAAGAACAAGAAGAGGATAATCAGTTGCTAAGAGAAAGATTGTCCCAAATGGAGCAACTCTTGGGTGAAGTCCAAGACAAAACTGATAAGGTCAAAGTTAAAATTGATCAAAAGGAAGAGAAAGAAGCAAGGGAAAAGGAATTAGAGTTGGAGGAGAAAGCACCAACACCTGACCCTATTCTTCTTGAAGAGCCATTCTTAAAAGCACTAAAGGCATTGAGTGGCAAAGCTTTGGAAGGTGTGCCACTATTTAGTGGACAAATAGATCCAGATTCAGTCGTGGATTGGATAGACAACATTGAGAACCATTTTGAGTGTGATGGTATCTCAGAAGCACAAAAAGTTATGGTGGCCAAGTCTAGACTAAGAGGTTCAGCTCTTACTTGGTGGAAGTTTGTGCAAAACGAGAGAGAAAAGGATGGAAAAGGTCCTATAGTTACTTGGAAGGGCATGGTAAACAAAGTGAAGCAAACCTACCTACCTGATGACTATGAAGTCCAGTTGCATAGAAGGAGACACAATCTAAGACAAAAAGATCTAGATGTCCAAGCCTACACCGAGGAGTTTCAAAAGTTATGTTTGAGATCAAAAGTAGTAGAAGATGAAAGCATTAAGCTTGCAAGGTACTTGAATGGCCTCAAATGGTCTATTCAAGAAGAAATGAGTCTAGTGAACTTCAAAACCATTTGCCAATGCTATCAAATGGCCTTGAAGATAGAGGAGAAAAGCAAGAGAAAGCAAGACCAAACCTCTAAAAGTAAAGGTAAAGAAAAGGATAGTAGAGGACAAAGAGGTGGCTATGGTGGGAGAAGTTCTGAATCAAAAACTCAAGGAGACATAAAATTCAGTGAGCAACAAGAAGGAAGCTCAAGTAGAGGTGGTAGAGGAAGGAGTTCTAACTCTAGCTCTAGAGGAAGAAATGGTGGACAAGGAGGAAGAGGCAACTACTTTGCCAATATGAAATGCTATCATTGCAATCAAATGGGGCACCTTGCCTATAGATGCCCAGAGAAAGGTAGTTCTTCACAAGGAGGTGACAAGAGAACTAACCTAGTTCATGAGGAATCTAATACAACAGACAAACATGCTGAAATACCATTGAATTCAAAGGAAGGAGAGAACCTCATGATGAGGAGAACTTTGATCAAGGAGCCGGTGAAGGAGGAGCCAAGCCAAAGGAGGTCTTTATTAAGGATAAAGTGCAAGATGATGGGGAAAGTATGCAGAGTCATCATTGACTCAGGCTCTACTGATAATATTGTGTCAGAGGAAGCAGTCAACAAACTAAAGTTGACAAGGATACCCCACACCAATCCTTACAAGGTCACTTGGCTCAATAAAGGACAACATGTGTTAGTGAATGAAAAAGCATGGGTGGAGTTCTCAATTGGAAGGTATAAAGATAAAGTTTTGTGTGATGTGTTACCTATGGATGCATGCCATTTTCTCCTAGGTAGACCATGGCAATTTGACCACCAAGCCATACATGATGGAGGAAAGAATTATTATTCTTTCAAGAAGGACAATGTGACTTTCAAAATACAATCACTATTGGAAGATGTTGAGGTGAAGACAACAGGTTCAAATGTTCTTTTGGTGGGTGAAAAAGAGTTCTTACAAGCCATGGAAGAGAGTAAAGGAGTTGGTTATGCATTGGTGCTAAGACCAAGAGAGGGAGATGAAGGCAAGGTGACCAAGAAGACAGAGTTACCAAAGGAGATTCAAAGCATGCTGCAAACTTACCAAGGTATAGTGAGTGATGGACAACCATCAACCTTACCCCCTAAAAGAGCCATAAGTCATAGGATAGACCTTATCCCAGGAGCTACCCTTCCCAATAAGGCAGCTTACAAAATGACCCCTCAACAAAATGAGGAAATTGCTAGGCAAATACAAGAACTCCTAAACCAAGGTCTCATTAAAAAGAGCATTAGTCCATGTGTCATACCCACTATCCTAGCACCTAAAAAGGGAGGAGATTGGAGGCTTTGTACTGATTCAAGGGCTATTAATAGGATAACCATAAGGTATAGATTCCCTATCCCTAGGATTGAAGACCTAATGGATTGTCTAGGTGAAGCTAAGTACTATAGCAAGATAGACTTGAAGAGTGGCTATCACCAAATAAGAATACATGAAGGAGATGAGTGGAAAACAGCCTTCAAAACCAATGAAGGTTTGTATGAATGGCTTGTCATGCCATTTGGATTATCCAATGCCCCCTCCACCTTCATGAGGCTCATGAATGAAGTTCTCAAAGACTACATAGGCAAGTTTGTGGTAGTATATCTAGATGATATGCTGATTTTTAGCAAGACAAGTAGTGAGCACCTAAAACATCTTGAGATTGTTTTCAAGAAGCTACATGAGGAGAAGTTGATGATCAACTTGGAGAAGTGTGAGTTCATCAAAACAAAGCTAGTGTACCTTGGATTTGTCCTATCACATGGCAATCTAAAAATGGACAAAAGCAAAGTGGAGGCTATCATGAATTGGCCTACTCCAAGGACAACAACAGAGGTAAGGAGTTTTCATGGCCTTGCACAATATTATAGGAAATTCATAAGGCATTTTAGTGCAATTTGTGCTCCTATGTTGGATACTGTTAAGAGAGGCATGAAGACCAAATTTGTATGGAATGAGCATGCTAACAAGAGCTTTGAGTTGTTTCAGGAAAGGATATCTACCCAACCTATTTTGGTGCTACCAAGCTTTGAGAAGCTTTTCACCATTGAGTGTGATGCTAGCAATGTGGCAATTGGGGCTGTTCTAAGCCAAGAGGGTAGAACGGTGGCTTTTCATTTAGAAAAGTTGAGTGAAGCCAAAAAGAAGTACTCTTCTTATGAACTTGAGATGTATGCATTGGTGCAAGCTCTAAGGAAGTGGAGGCACTACTTGCTTCCCAAGGAATTCATTGTGTATTCAGACAATCAAGCACTTAGTTTCCTGAATTCACAAGAGAAGTTGAGCCACAAGCACATGAAGTGGGTTGAGTACCTACAAGATTACACCTTCAATATCAAGCACAAGAAAGGTGTCTTCAATAAAGTAGCAGATGCATTGTCTAGAAGAGCTCTCACAATTCAAGAAATTCAGTTGAAGAGCATGGGAATAGATCACTTCAAGGATCTATATGCTGATGATGAAAATTTTGCAGACGTTTATAAGGTATGTGCTGAATACAAGAACCATTTTCATAGTAAATATGCTGAGTATACTTTGCAAAGTGATCTCTTGTTTAAGGGGAATCAATTATGTGTTCCTAGAGGCTCCATTAGAGAGAATTTGATACAAGAAAAGCATAATGGTGCTTTGAGTGGTCACATTGGGATCACTAAGACTCAAGAACTTGTTCAAAGGTTCTATTATTGGCCTAAGATGAATCTTGATGTTAGGAGGTATGTGGAAAGTTGTGCAGTATGTCAAAAGGCCAAGGGCACCTCTTCAAATGCAGACCTTTATCAACCAAGTACCTTTTCCTACTAGGCCATGGGAATGTTTGATTATGGATTTTGTAGCTGGGTTACCCAAGACAAGACAAGGCATGGATACTGTTTATGTAGTTGTGGATAGATTCAGTAAGATGGCTCACTTTGTGCCATGTAAGACAACCAATGATGCTAGCCAAATAGCCTCTCTTTTCTTCAAGGAGATAGTAAGAATTCATGGGTTACCTATGAGCATTGTGTCAAATAGAGACACCAAGTTTATGAGTCATTTTTGGAAGACTCTTTGGCAGAGATTGGGCACTAATTTATCTTTTGGATCTGCATACCATCCCCAAATTGATGGTCAGACCGAGGTTGTAAATAGAAGCCTTGGAAATTTATTAAGGTGCTTGACCAAGGAGTATGGTCAACAATGGGATCAGTTGATTGGGCAAGCTGAATATGCCTACAATGATACTGTAAACAGGTCCACAGGGAAGAGTCCCTTTGAAATTGTGTATGGCTTACATCCTAGGGGAGTCTATGAACTAAGAGATCTAAGGGATGGAGTGAAAGGAAGTGGATATGCTGATGATTTTGCATATTCTATGTAGGAGATACATGATACAGTGAGGAAAACCTTGACAGAGAACACCATAAAACATAAAACCAAGGTGGATGAGCATAGAAGAACAGTACAGTTCAATGTGGGTGAATTGGTTATGGTGCATCTTAACAAATCAAGACTTCAAAAGGGAGTCCCTCATAAGTTGCAGATGAGGAGGATAGGTCCCTGCCCTATCTTGGCTAAGTATGGTGATAATGCATTCAAAATTGAGCTACCGAATGACAGTGGAGTGTCCCCTGTCTTCAACATTGCAGACTTAGTCCATTACAAAGGACCACAACAAGACATGGATAATAACCTTCATGAAGTGATTAGAGATGTGGAAGATCTACACCTACCTACTGCTGTAGTCATAGGAGTTGACAACATATTGGACACAAGGGTCTATAAACATAATAGAACCAAAGCATACAAGGAACACTTGATCAAGAAGCATGGTCAAACCGATGTTGATGTAGTATGGATAAAGGAATCAGAGTTCAAGAAGATGGGGATTGA
Organism: Sequoiadendron giganteum; assembly: GCA_007115665.2. Classification (NCBI taxonomy): domain Eukaryota; kingdom Viridiplantae; phylum Streptophyta; class Pinopsida; order Cupressales; family Cupressaceae; genus Sequoiadendron; species Sequoiadendron giganteum. The sequence continues at coordinate 561,057,346 of CM021101.1, read as the reverse complement.
TCCAAGCATCCTCAATCCAAGGGTGGATTGAACTTTTTGTTTTGGGGAGGATGGTGTAGGAGCACACCTAGGCTAACCTCCAAGATAGTTGTTTTGGCTTGTACTTGACTCTCGCCAAGTCAGGATGTTAATTTGTTTTTAGACCTTAGAAGGTCATTGCCTTTGTGGGCTAGGTGAGTTAGTCATTAGGACTAAGGTCACACAAATAGCCATTGTTAGTAGTCTAAGTTCTCTTAGTGTTAGATGTCTAAGGTGAGATTAGAGTCTTAAAGGTGTTCTAAGCACTTAATGATGTTGTAAAGATGCCTTAAGGTCATTAAATGAGTTGGTTCGTCAGAATCTAGAGAGAATAGTGGTCCTAAGAAATAGGATCAAGGCATAGAGAAAAATGCCAAATGTTGCATGCAACTCGGTTATCTTTGGATCCCCTTGAGAATAGGAAGTGGGAGACCAGCCAACAGGCCCTAGAATCATGGAGATGGCATCTAATATGTGGAAATACTCAAATCTCGAGGTAGTTATGTAAATTGTAATTGTTTTTGAAGTTGAATAGAAAGCTCTGCAACACTATTTTTCAAAGAGAACCCAAGCTTTTGTGGTGACAGGCATGTTTAATGGATTGAGAGACTGAATCTAGTGGTTGTTTAGTGTGCTATAGGATAATCTAAGACTATTTCATTTGATAAGCAAGTTGTTTAGAGTAGATATATATTGTGTCAGTTAAATTGTTTTGTTTTTGAGTTCCTACTGGTCTTGTCCTGACCAGTCAGTGCTTTCATGGCTCCCCCATGAAATCTAGCCTTGGGAAACACCTAAGGACAGGTGGGAATGATAGGGGAGTCATTGGTGTATATAGGTTTAGGATTAGGAGTCATGATAGATTGAAGAGCTCTCTTTACTACTAGATCTTAGGCGAGTAGACAGAGCCCGATTAGAGGTCTAGGTATGAAAGATTGAAGATTTCTTGCAAGGTAGAGAGGAATTGTATGACACAGGTACTGTTCCAAGTAGGGTTTCATCATAACTCAACATACTAGGTGGATTGAGGTCATATCAATCACTTAGACTATGTTTTGAGCAAGATACAAGCAAAATTACAGTCAGTCCTAGAAATTAGGCCTATTTAAGGTCTCCAAATGGTGAATCCTTGAATCTGGTAAGGATAGGGTTAAAGAACCTTCTAAAATGGTTCAAATTGACAAAGTTATGAATTTTTTCATAAGGATGGACACCCCTGCAATGAAGAATGAAGTTTGTGAGAAGATAACACTTAGAGCTTTCTAAGTGAGGGAGAAGATTTGTACTTTTAAAAGGTGTTAGTCCTACAAGGTGAAGCACAATGGATAGAACTCTTAGAGAAGAGTTAGAATTGGACTTAGTTAATCATCTAAGCCAATCAGGACCTAGAGGAGACTAGGTTCCTAGAAGAGACAAGTTAGGTCTCTTAGTTGCAATGCAAGCAAACCTTGGAGCACTCACATAACTTAGGTCCACAACAAGTCCCTAAAATTTGTATCTATGTCCCTATACATACCTCTAAGGAACTCAAAACCAAGTATCAAATTTCATCAAAATAGGCTTGGAAAGTACAATTTACCACTCAATTTTAACCATGAAAGGAAAATGAAATTGGATATGGTTACTAGAAGTCAACACAAAACCAATTGAATATACATGATTTAATAAAATTAAACTCTCTATCATAAAATAAATTTTATATGAATATGCTTGTTGGCTCTAATTCTCAAAATCAATTTTATTGCAATAAAAATTCAAGGTTCATGTGGTCTATAATAGACAATGAAAAGGAATGGACAATTTATAATTTTATATATTCCTCTTCATGGACCTAATATTTAAAAATTTCAAAAGTGACAACGTTTGAGACTTATAAATATGTCTATCAAATATATAGTAACAAAACCTAAGAAACTTTTGAAATAGCTATGGTTATCTTCTCAAACTAGTAAGGAAATATAGGCTAGTTAAGAAAAACAACTCTAGAAATTTGGTTAGAAATTTAACGAAAATATCACTGTTAACACGTAGGATTGCACCCAAATGCAAAGCTGACAAGCTCAACAATCCCATGTAACATTGAAACAATTTCGAGCCTGTGGGTTGCTCATAATGAAGGTGAATCTCCAGATTATGGGCTGTTTCCCCTTTTGATATCCTATAAACTAATGGCTTGGATGGGAAAAGGTAAGAAGGATAACTAAATTGAAATGGAAAGCTTTAATCTAGGAGACCTATGATGCACCGATTATGAAACAAATATGAAAAAAATGACTCACAACTATCCCTCAATGAACCCTTTTTACTTATCTCAATTTGTGCAATCAAATCATATAATTAATTCATAAGGAGACCTGCAATATCTGATTCTTTGAAGGAGAAAAATGTTTTCACAACTCATAATACAAAATAAGATAAATGCACAATTTACAACCTATGATGGTTAGTTGCTTTTGTGTATATGTAATTAAATAATGAGAAATAAACTTAAAGGTTTTATCAAAACAAAATAACTTTGCATCAAATCATTCAAGATATTAAAAAACACCTGAAATCGAGAAGGCAACTTGATAGTCCTGGAAGATGGAAGGAAACACTGCAAAAATATGAAAGTAACCTATTACTGTATCATAAATAAATAATAATTATGAGCCACAAACCTTTAGCCTCTCTCAATGTGTAAGAGAAGGCAAGAAAGAAAGAACTGAGGAAGAAGATAATTTTTTCCCCATATATACACAAGATGACTCCAAAGTGCCAAGAGGTGGCACTTGTAGTTAACTGCATCTAAAAATATCTCCCAAATATCTCTCCTATGAGAAAATATGAAAAGCCTCAAAAAGAGGGGTCAAAACTAAAGTAATTTGAGCAAAAATAGCTCCAAACTATGCCTCATGATTAGTTTGACCAAAGAGGACTCAAAAACCACTTTAGTTTGACCATAAATCAAGGATAAACTCAAAATAAATCCAAACACATGAATCAATCTCAATTACACTAATTGTTCCACTCAAATCCACCTTCTCATATGCTTTTCATAACTCATCAATCACCCTTGAACTATCTCCTTTGACCATATATTGAAGGAAACACATCTTTATCTTTATTTTGCACAATAAGTAACATTAATGAAAGTGATTTATAAAATATCACTCCAATAATGTTTCTTTACATTTTCAAATAAATTCCACATTTGTGCAAAAATAAGGCATGACTCAACCTTGTCTTGGGAAATAATGAAAAAGAAAACATAAGTCATTTTAAGGGGACACCCTTAGTCACTTGGTGTACATAATGCAAAGGGCAACAACATATGAAGGAAATATTTTAAAATAAAGGCAAAAATGCCATTTGTTTTGTCGGCCAAAAATTAGGGAAAATAGAAACCCTAAGGAAGCCTGCGGCCATACACATTCTCACTTTTCATTCTTCTATTTTCTTTGGCTCTGTTGGTTTGGGCATCGCCATGCTAGGGTCTGAGCTTGATCCTTTCATGGAGTCCTCTGGGAGTCTTCATGGAGAATTTGGAGCTTTTTGTGTTGAGGCAGAGTGGTATGATTTGCATTCTTTCTTCGTATCTCTTCATAGTAGAAGGTTGAGCCTTCATTCTTGAATATAAAGGGTTCTTCTCTTTCATTTCTCTCTACATATATGTCAAGAGTTTATCTCCATTTGCATGCTTGACTTTTCTGGTATAGAATGGGGGCTTGAGTTTTCTATTTTTTTTCTTTCAATGTTCGACCTTTTGTATCTTCATATACTTTTATAAGGATACAACAAAAATGTCCACTCTTCTTTGTATACTTCCACTCCTTTCTCCCATGCTTTTAGTCATGTAAAATGCCACAGGCCGTGACTCTCACATTATTTTATTTTGTAGGAATAGAGTAAAAATTACTCAACCTTGGCTCAACCCCACATCTTTCATGGCCATGATTTTGAATGCTTGCTCTGGGTTTTGTTTTTTATTTACACAAATGGGGGTTTCACTTTTGTATTCTCTGTATTCAGCCTTCACAAAACCTAGGCCATGCTTCACTTGGTTTTAATTGTTGTAATAGGCTTCGACTTCATATTTTATTTCTCTTCATTGTGTGATGGCAACTATTATGCTTCAAAGGAGAAACTTCATTAAAAAACACATATGATGCTATTGTTTGACTACCCTCCATTAATTACCTGCTAGGGTTGTCATCCTATCTTTTAATGATTTGATAGAGATTAATTGTTATACTTGTGTGGTGATTGTACAACTATTGGGAATTTCTACCCTTGTCAGGATTACAATCATGCCTTTTAAATGAATAGATCATTGCCTTCTTATGATTTACATTATCACTATCTTGGTGCATTCTAACTCGCACAATCAAGCTTTCATTTTTGCATTCATGTCATGCACCTGGAAATGAAAATGATTGTACTTCCATTGCTCAGTGAATATGTAGTCCATGATAAAAATAGTGGCATCTGCTCCTTTCAAGTTGAATGTCCCATCAAGGTTCATGGATACTCCTATTGTAATGAATTTATTTTCCCTTAAAAGATACCTTGAATTTCTCTCTACTTTATTATGACTATGACCTTATGGCACTGTTCCTCTATATGAAAATATTCCAAACATAGCTTATAGCTTTCATTCCATACACACATAACAGCTATGAATGTATAAATGCACTACATTAATTTCTTCTATAGTATTGATTTTCTCAATGGAATACAGTGTATAAAGAGCCAAAACTTGCTATCATTCATTGTTTCTATTTAATGGTATCTGTTAGCAACAGTTTGTCGTCTCTTGATGATTGAGAAACTTGGGTTTGGACTAAGAATTTGATACCATGGTGAATACCATCTTTTAGGACCATACCATGATTGCCCCCATTGAACCATTTCATCACACTTAAATCAAGGAATGATAAAATTAGCACTTCTTTACCACCACATAAGCAGCTACTGATGCTCTTTTCATAGTCATAGTTTCTTGATGACAACTTATGTAAGGTCCTTTGATGACTATGCATATGATGACTACTCCATATTAGCACTTCATGAATAGTCCACTCTTATTGTGTTATGAGACTATTATATATTGAGATGGCTCATACTTTGTGAATAATCAATGACATAATGAAATACACTTTGATGCTTCATTTGGAACCATGAGGATAGTATGTTGGGCTCAACCCTTGTGGGAGCCACACTTTTTTACACATACTATGATGATGATGATGAAAGATGATCCTTAATAACAATGGACCTATTCCTACATAGTTAACAAACAAGTTAGAAAAAATAGTGAAGCTTAATGCTCCTGTGATTTTTTTTAAATTTTTAGGCTCTCTTGATACATGTGACAATTGATAACTAATTTAATGCATCTTGAATGAAGGTTTTATTTCTGTTGGTAGGATATATGATCAGAGTTTATATTTGGAGCTCTGACCAAAATTTTCCATCATGATGTAGGTACATCTGAAGACCAGGAACACAAAAGAGCTAAAGACAAGGAAGATCAACATAAGATTTTGCCACAGGAAATGATGGAAATATTCTCTTTCCATGTGTTTTCCTTTATTTCATATCTTCTGATATATAGATTTCCTCTATGTCATATTAAATCAGTCATGCCCACGACTTGTGTGGGACATTCAAACATTCTTTCTCTTTCAATGTATAAAATAAGAACATTTATGCAATCTTGTGTACATTTTCATTACAAAATGAATGATAGAAAGCAATACCATGCAATTTATGTAATTTCCTTCTATTGTAAAACATTGCATAATAAAAATTGAATTCCATTTGAAATAATTCATATGCAATGGTTAAGCCTTAGCATAAATTTATTGGAATACCTTTCACTTTTGATGCAATCAACTATTTCAGCTCTACCAAATTGAATTGTATGTGAAATTTGGTAATATTTTTGGCAGTTTTTGTTGAACGCTTGCCTACTAATTATATTGGATCAGTCGCCTTACATATCCATTGGGCATAGGAGTATTTTCTTGCCCTCTTGACTCAAAAAACCTTAGTAACCCAACTATTTGAAATATGAACAACAATAGAACAAAACAAAAAACAACTAAATGGCACCATTTAAGACATGGCCAACAAACAGTGCATCTACAATTATTGGAAAACAAAAAAAACTGAAATGAAATGTGCTTTGAGCACTTATTAACTAAAAACATCTATTTAACTATGTACATCTATAAACTTTGATATTTAGTAGCACTGTTTGAGGTGAATCCCGTTCACTGGGATAGGCAACACCTCTCCATCCAACTTTAGAGGCTGAAAAGTGTTATGTTGTTTGCATTCAGTGATCACATATGGTCCATCCCACATGGCATCAAACTTGGTGTGTTTACCAGGTCTACTTTTAAGTTCATCCCATTTAAACACCAGATCGCCTTCTTGGAAAGATTTTGGGATTGCTTTCTTATCAAATATTTTCTTCATTTGGGCCTGATGGATTTCTAGATTTATTAATGCCTCTTTTCTTATTTCCTCAAGTTCCATCAACTATACAAGCCTGATCTCCATTGGTTCCTCCTCTAACAACTCAATTTCTTTGATCAAATTTAGTGTAGGCAACTCAATCGAGATTGGTATTCTAGCTTCCTTGCCATAAGTAAGAACTAAAGGAGAGTTACCTGTAGCTCTCTTTGGTGTAATTCTATTAGCCCACAAGGCTAACTTCAATTTATCATGCCAATTCCTCTGGTTGTGCTCAATGGTCTTTTTGATGATCCTAATCAAGTTCTTGTTAGTAGATTTTGCTTGTCCATTACCTTGAAGGTAATAATTGGAAGAGGTGTTCAAATATATGTTGCTTTTGACAGACCAATTTGATACTCTTCGATCAACAAAAGCTAAAGCATTATCAAAGATTATAGAGTCTAGAGTACCAAACCTTGATACTAAATCTTGGTAGAAACTAAGAACAACAGTTTCATTTCCTTCTTTCAGTGCTATAGCCTTTGACCACTTGGTAAAATAGTCTTTTGTAGTTAAAATCCATCTATGACCAGCACTAGAAGGTGGGTTAATGGGTCCAATAAAGTCAAGAACCCACTTAGAAAAAGGTTGCTCTACCTGAATCAGATGCAATGGAAGGGTTGCAAGCCTTTGCTTGCCTATGAATAATGAACATTTACTGCACTTTCTCACCCACGCATGTGCATCCTTGAATAAATATGGCCAGTAGTACCCAACTCTCACAATCTTCAAGGCTATTGTTTTGGGTGCAAAATGGCCTCCAAAAGGTCCATTATGAAACTCTTCTAGAATTTTGTCAACTTGATTTGGCTCAATACACCTCAGCAAAACACCATGAAAATATTTTCTAAATAAGAGTCCATTAATAACAGAATAGGGTATGGCTTGGAGTCTAAAATAACATCTTTTTGCTTCGTCCAAGCATTCAGGACAATCCCTAGTGTTAAGATAATGTACCATTTGTTGAATCCAGCTTGCAAAAAATGTTGGAACAACAACCTGTTCTTCATTATTAAGTATTAAAATAGGTTGTTCATCACTGTCTTTTTTGTTCTGTGAATCTTCAGCTAGTTGTTTGCATAAACCATTTCCTCTAACAAGATTGGTGACCTTAATCTGGATGTCATACTCCATTACTTTCGTAATCCAACCAACTCTTTTGTCATTAATGTATTTACTTAATAAGAAATATTTTACTGTTGGATGAACAACCAAAAATTGAATCCTATTATTTGAAAGCATGTATCTTAAATTTTTGAGACTTCTAATTACTGCAAGTACGTTCTTTTCAACAAATGAATATTTTACTTCATAATCCTGAAGTACTTGACTGAAAAATGCAATGGGTTGCTCCAAACCTTCTCCATTGTGCTAGCACAACATGGATGAAATGGTATCAACACTCCCAAATGCATATAATATTATTTTTTTATCAAAATGTGGGTTAATAAGTGTTGGGGCTGCTGCAAGGGCCTCCTTGATTTCCTCAAAACTCCTTTTCCCCTCCTTGGTCTAGCTGAAAATGACATTCTTCTTGAGCATTAAGGTAAGATGCTTTAAAAGTGTTGTAATGTTTGAGATGTGTAGACGTTCAAATTATCCTAATTGATATCGTGCACTTGATCTTGATCCACTAACATCATTTCTTCCTGAATCACTTCTTTACTAACCAGTTAATTAAATAATCCTTATTTAATTAATTCACCATAATTCCTCTTTTAATTAAATAAATCATTTTATTTGATTAAATCATCATCTTCTTTTAATTAAATAAATCATTTTATTTAATTAATCCTAATATTTTCTCTTTGATTAAATAAATCAATTTTATTTAATCCTAATGTTCCTCTTTTAATTAAATAATTTATTTTATTTGGTTAAATCATATTCCCTCTTTGATTAAATAAATCACCCTTATGTGATTAAATCTAACATCACCCCTTTTAATTAAATAAATCAAACTTTATTTAATTAAATCTAATGTTCACTATTCCTCCCATTTGATTTAAATAAATCCAAAAATCTAAGTCAAATGTCAAATCAACTAATCTCTACCTAAGTTAATTAAATCCTAATTAACTCTAACTCTAATCCATCAAATCCTCTAGATTTTTCAACTTGCACATGTAAATCAATTTAATTGATTTATAAATTCTTCTATTTTCATTCAAAAGGGCATCTCATTGGAATATTCCTCCAATTTGAAATGTCCCTCCCAAAAGGACTTGTCCTCCAAACATGGCATTTAAGCCTCTTACAAGTCCTTTTTCTTGAGCCAAGTGGTATTAAATCCTCTTCCACATCTTCCTCCACAAGCCACCTTTCAAATTTCAAATTTCCACCTAATTGCATTTATTTGCACATTGACCAAAATGTGCTCAACCTCTCTTCAATATCATGTTAACAAATGTCACATTGTTATTGGTTCATTTTCAATCTCACATCCTTCATGTTTCTCATTCCTCCATCCTTCTTTTCTCTAAATAGAGAGCTTCTCTATTGATTTGGGATCCACAACTTTAGGCATTTGAGTCATTATCTACAGATTTTATGCAAGTTCATCCATTTTCATCCAAGTTTTCATAGAATTTCATCAATCTTAGCTAGGTTATGGTCAAATTTTCATCAAAGGAGCACAATCATCAACAATCTTCATCAAAAGCTTTGCAAGGAATTGGGAAAAGAATTCTTTCCACATCAAAGAAGCACCAATTCCCCCATGGGATGCTGGTTTGGATGTTTTGAATAAGATTTAGTAGCTTTTATTTGGTTTATATCACTTTATTTCTCATTCTTTGCATTTGAATGAATTGCATGGGGAATGATTGTTTTAGAATTGTTGAATGACTAACATTGGGTTGTTTTATGATGTTTGAGCAGGTCTAGATCAACCATTCACATTTTGGCGCTAGAAGGAGGGCACACCTTTCAAAATTAACACGTTTTTTGTCAAATTATATTGTTTTTTTGAAATTTTTATGTCTACAAGAAATAATGATGTTGCAAAAGACAAACAATGATGTTATCAGTCTAGCATCGCTATATAGTGATGCTGCATCTGCTTCAAAACCCGATGTTGAAGTCATTTTCCTGAGCTTGGACCAATCAAACTCCAAAGAGAGACGTTTGGTGAAACAGTGACGCAATCACAGTCTCTGTTTCTCCACAGAGTGATGTTGACTTCACCAGAGCGTCGTTGAACTTCTCCAAATAGCAACGCCTTCACAGATTATGACGTTGGGGTGGGGTAAAAGTCATCTTTTTAGTTTTAATTCAACATGTGCTTTTTGTTTCTATTACCTTGAGCTTTTAACCTGTTTTATGGCTTTGTTTTTTGTGGATTAACCAACTTTTGTAGAATGAGGTGATCAAGAAGAGGAGGAAATAAGGAGAAGTTTTATTATGGCATTATCACATGATTGTAACAAGTGCTTTTAAACACTTTGGGAGCAATTACAATCCCATTTTAAGGATATTGTTATCTTTATTTTTTTAGGACTCAAATAATTTTTGTTTGGGTTTTAAAAAGAACAAGGAAAGGGTTAGAAATAACCTCAGGAACTCACTAGAGTTGGTTTTGGATTTAAAAAATTGAACAAGCAAATTTCACACTCCATCTTAGTGCTATTAAAAAGAATCCATTACTACTTTGAGGTCTAAAATGAACATGTGTTTTTTGTGTTTTGTAATTTCTTTTATAAAATAATATCATTTGAAAGGTGTATGCACTTCTCTCGCGCTTCACGATGATCTTGAGAATCAAAATAATTTTTGTGATATTAGGTTATCTAAAAGATTGCCTCCACATTTCAAATTTAGGCTCTTAAAATTGAACAAAGCTTGCTAGTGTGAGAAAGGCCTCGTGTGTGCTCTCTCCTTCTCCATGCAAACAAGGATTTGCTCACTTTTTTGTACCTTTAGAGGGCCTTCCTTAGTGGGAAAAAATACTCACCCCAAGGGAGCGACCCAAATGGTAACAAGCATAAGCCAATCTCTTCTAAACCGCTATATAAATTTGTGGTTGCAATGAAAATCATAAACAATGGGAAGCGGTGCGTGATAACTCTCCCCAATGTCTTTATGATGCATAAATCCCTTGTTCTAAGGGTTGGGAGATCTCTCACAAGGAGTTTATCATTGCACCCCCTAAATTGGATTCCCTTACTACGAACCTTTGTTTAGAAGCCAAAAATCCTAATATTTGTTGGTGTTAGGAGGTCGGACCTCCGAAGCCATCCAACATATTTGCGATTATTTGTAGAGATGAAATTTTTTTCATGGGAGATTCATGAGAACTGAAGCTTGGATGACCCATAGAAGTGACTGCCATGGAGGGGAGCCAATTTGGTCAAGCTTCTAATCATCTACTTTGAATAAGCGTAGTTGGAGAAATCCAAGTGGGAATTCAACAAATATTGTCTCTTTCTATCCTAGGGTTGTGCATCATTTTGGAATCAAAACACTTTGCTTGGATCTAAAACATTGGAAAACAAAAATTCAACAAATCATCAAAATTTCAAACCCTTTGGAAGAACAAATACCTTTGAGGTGTCCACGTGTTACTACTTGTCCCTAGGGGTTTTATCCCTAGAAGGCTTCTAAAAATTTGGATATCTCAATTTGTTCCTCCCAAAGTCAACATAGGAAACTATGCTCTTGAAACCTTGATTTTCACATAATGGACCTTGCGGGATGAAAAGGAAATAAGACATAGACATTCAGTTTGAAACTGAAGCAAGACATTGGATGTGGTAAAAGCAATTCATTAATGAAGATGAAATCAATTGAACCCCACACATGTGCTTGTTTATCTTTTTGTCTTATGGTCTTTTGAGAAAACATTGATCTTTTGGTGTGAAGTACTCTTATGGAAAAGAATGTTCTTCAAAACCTTGGTCCTGTAAACAAGTCCCTCTTAGGTTCACTTAGGATAAAAAAAACCAATCATTTCATCCATCTCAAACGTCAATCAAATCCCATCTCACAAACAACTTTTGAACCATTGGAAAAATCATTCATACTAGACTTTTGGTAAAATCCTTCAAATCAACATCAAAATCACCTTGTTTAGACTATTGTGTGTGTATGGATCCTTCCTCATTCACCTATTTAAATTATCATCCTTGTGGACAAGTTTATTCCAAGATAACATCCAACATCTTGGGGTTTATAAGTCCATTATCCAAATCAAATAAAATCAAATACAAATAAAAAAATCCAAAAAATCCTAAAGTATAGAATTCCTCCAAGGGGCTTAAAAGTTCAACACCCATATCATTCACCCCTTTCATTCTTCATCTCATCATTGGTCCTAAATCCCTTAGAGGTCAACAAGGTAAAAACACAAGAAAAACCTGGAATATAAACTTGATTCATACATCATGATTAATCCAAGTCAACCAAACTATCAAAGCCTTACAATGCCAATTGATTATCAAAACTCACATTTATACAATCCATACATGGGATCATTATCTCCTACAAACCTCAATGGTACAAAAAATGTGAGTATTCTCAATCTAAATTTTGGAACACCTTTCCCTTTGATAGATTTAAATCAAAGTCAAAACCTACAAATCTATTAGCCAAACAATCAATGCATGAGTCTTCAACAAAACAACATTATCCCACCAAATCCATACATGTCGAATGTGACTATACCAAGTACAAGTTTACCAAACATGAACATTTAAAATCCACACTTGGTAAACTTTGGGATAGATATATTTGTGAATCATACAAATGTTGCTCAAAGTCCAAACAATATGTTAATGACTCCATGTACTGATCCAGGTCAAGGTAACACCATGCAAAATCAAAGTTACCTAAATCAAGGCAATGTGATTCCCAAGCACAACAATATTCAATTTCAACCTATAAATCCAAATCTAAACATCATCCCAAATTAGAACATTGTCCAAAATTTATTTGTCCATGATCTCATACAAACACCACAAGTATACATTCCAAATATTCTTGAACAAAATCCAAATCAACTATATCAAGGGTATCAAGATCAAGATCAAGATCAAATTTTGTGAGATTAAATTGCTAAACTTACCAAAATAGTTGATTCATTGCACCAAGAAAATAAATACACTCTTCCATTGGCTGAACCATGTCATCAAAGCATTGGGTTGTGTCCCCAACCACATCAAGAACAATATCTCCAATGTCAATAGGTTGGATATCAAGATCAACAACATCAACAAGAAACACAATCACCACATCTCGAAGATCAATCACAACAAGAATCACCTCAAAAAGCATAAATCTCACAAGATAACAAACGTGAATACACTCCTCTTGGAGTGACAATCAAAACAGTGCTAAGAAAGCTACTTAATGCAAAACTCATCACTCTTCCAAAAGTAAGTGCTTTCAACTCTATCCTAAGCTTCCCTTGGAATAGAGATGGATATTATTGTGAGTATCATAGAGAAAATATTCATAAAACATCAAATTGTATTCAGCTCAAAAATCTCATCCAAGACCTTATTGATCAAAAAATAATAATTGTTGAGGACAATGATCAAGATTCAACCACTAGTGATATCAGTAACAATCTCGCCACCACAATTGTTGAAAACAATGATCAAGATCTATCCATCAATGAGCACCTTGAAGATGTTTTTGCCTCATCCAACAATCAAATCAACATACATCAAGAGTCACTTTTCAATCATGGTCAAAGTCCACCAACAATACTCGACAATGATCCAATTCAAGAAATGTTAACATCATTTGATCCTATGGTTGAAAACATTGAAAAAATCTCCACCATAATTGTTGAAAATGATGATCAAGATCTATCCATCAATGAGAACCTTGAATATGTTTCCACCTCATCCAACGATCAAATCAACATACATCAAGAGTCACTTTTTAGTCATGATCAAAACCCCTCAAACAATGATCTATTTCAAGGAGTGTTAGAATTATTTGATCCTATTGACATAATACACGATCTATTGACCAATGATCATGTTGAAAATGTCTCTACATCACCTAATGAGTTAGAGGAAATATCTCAAGAATTTATTCCAAAGAATGATCAACGTATTTCACCAAAGTCTAGCAATAGTCCTTTCCAAGACATAATTGACATCCTTTGACCTCATGGTTATAGATACTAAAGGGATCCTCAACTTAACATTTGATCCAAGTCTACTCAAAGCTCAAGAGGATATTGAGCCACTTCTCATTCTTAATGAAGATATCCAATAACCCTTTACAAGCAATCCATCCTTTGAAACTGACCCATGTCAAGAACTTGATCCAAAGCATGTCAAAAGAAATTTCAAAATTAAAAAAGATCAAGAATTTGTATCTTTGAGATACTACAATGATCCAATGGACACTCTCCTATTTATACAATATTTTTCAAATGATGATCATATCCATATAGCACATACTCCTCCATCTACCCATGAGATGCTTTCGTTGGATGGACACGTAGATGATCTTCATTTAGAATAGGTTTCTTTTACTCCTGACATTATTACACAAAAGGAGTAGGTTATTGATTCCTATAGTCAGGTTGAGTTGTCAACATTAGGATCAATTTTATTCCAAATTCAGATTGAGGACATCATATATGTAGATATCCAAGATTATCCACTCAAGGAAATAGGTCATACCAAATAGGACATTCCAGAGCCAACAAAGCAGCAAATCAAAATAACATTATCTGTAGTGGTCATTTATCAAAGGATGCCTGCTCAATATGACATCTCAAAATAGGCAGAATCAAATCATGAAGGTACTTTTTTCATACTGGGGGCAACTATGTCTCAAGAAAATTCCAACATAGGGAGCACAAATAATCCTTATGATGGAAACCAATGCTAATACTACAACCAACCATATCATGAATCTTCATCCACCCATCACCCCATCTACGAATTGGGACCAAAACCAAAAGAAAGATTTGAATCAAAGCATGAAGAACATCAGCAAAGAAAAATAAGTATTGAAGCATGAAGGACAAATCAAATACAAGTGGATAGCAAAGAATACAAAGCAAGATTATCCCTATCAAACTCCATTAGTCAAAGAAACTATGGGGAAAAATAAACAAGGGAAAAGTATCCATCAAAGATGCCCACAAAGGAAAAAGCAGGCTTCTCAAGCAATGTACAAAGTATATCAAGTTTTTGGTCCTAATTCCATGCACACTTTTGTATCCATCCATGATTTCTCATCTTCCCAAGTTTGGAGAGTCAAAAGTTCCAAGCTGTGAACCAATCCATCTCCTGTTCCTAAACACACAACACCATCCAATCCTCCATGCATGATATCCAATTCTCACATTGACCATGTATTGGAAAAAACCCTTCATCATAAGGATTAGAAGGTATTCTATTGCGATGTGTGCATAGAGACAAAGTTAACTCCAGTATTGAAAAAGTAGATCAGGATTCTCAAAAGTTGCATTCAAGTGCACGTATCTTGGAAAATCAACTTCTTCAAGCAGGATATCAGTGACACATAATGACAGAAGCATCAACGTCAGCAGTACTAGGTGTTTCAACATGAGCTTAAAATATTTCAGCAAAAAATAAAAAAATCATGAAAATAGTAAAGATAAAAATCGTCCTCCAGTGAAAACCACTATGGTGGCACTTTGGATAGGTAGCATGATGAAAACTTGGAAAAAAAGCATCATGTGTAGAATCAATCATCTATGTGAGACATTTCAGGAGAAAGAATCTTATCATATCCATAATAAAGCCAACATTCCTTCCATCTTATCCATAATAATTCCATTCATCCATGAACCATTTATCCAATCCATTTTAATATACCTGCATCTATATTCCAAATTATCTTGATCTTGAAAAATTTTGGTGCACACTTTACACTTGCTTATGGTAAACATCTTGACATGAGTAATTTTCATTGATCCTATCCTACCCAATATTATCTGAGCCATGAAGCACTATTCAAATGAGAATCCTTTGTTCGAACACCTTATCTTATCACAAGATAATCCATATCTATCCATCCATACACCTATCCAAGAATCCACCCATGGCCTTTCAAACATTGCTAGACACTGGGGGAAAATATTTACATCTTGCTTTGAGAATAAATCTTGATCTATATCCTCCAACTTATGTGGTGATATGAACATTGGTAAATGTAAAATCAAATTGGTCAAAGCATTTGTGAGCCAAAATCCAAATCACTAGCCCATGGCATATTTTGACAAGAAGATGTTCCTTATGAAGCTTTATCTTTCATCAAAAATCAATCCAAACAATCAATATCAGTTGCATCTAATTGGTACTTCAATGTTGTATCAAATCATTCAAAACACTTTTGTTCCAAACCAAGCTTCAAAATATTGATCAATCAAATCCAATCAACCCATCATCATCTTGGGATATCCTTCCCAATCCTCATGTTGCTTAACACTATCCTTGCATTGTTGTGTATCCTCAATGATGTTATCATCACAAATCCATCAATCTGATCAATCAAACCTAGCTTAGTTTTCAAAAAAATCCCAAAACAAAGCATTGATATCATCACATATCCATATCCAAATCGTCAAAATCATGCAAAAATCCAAAAACATCCAAAATAGGTCAAAAAGTCAGAAAAAATTTAAAAAATGGTATCTGAACTATGTCGTTTCTGAGCTTAAACGTAGGCAAGGCTAATCCTTGATTGGCCCCCGAGACACAAAATCCAAAAATATTCATAAAATCTCATAAAACACAAAAACAATGGAAATTTTGAAAATCAAAACATTTGTAAAACATCTCGAAAAAACCCAAAAACAACCTCATAACATTTCAAAAATATGAAAAACATCCAAATATTTGAAAAAATCCATCCATCCCATTTCAATTTCATCCACAATAATCTCATCCACAATAAATCAATCATCACCTTCATCATTTGGCAAAACAAATAGAAACAACCACAACAATCAACAAAAGCAAACTTCAAACACAAATTCAAAATTGAAACAACAAACTTTTAAATGCAAAATCAAACTCTTGATCATTCACAAACATGTCAATCGACCTTGTATCAACAACCTTTAAAACAACCTATCAACTTGCCACCATCCACTAACATGTCCTAGGATGCATCCTTCCTACAATAGGCATTATCTTTGGCAAATCACTTTGGATACTTATCCTAAAAAAAACACATCCCCTTGGCTAGAGGTATGAAGAACATTGTCTTGTTTGTTCACTTGATCTTTTATTTGATTTATCTTATTGATCTCATTCCAATGACCTCTTGATGATGTCTAATCAAAACGATTTAGAGAGAAAGGAAAGGGGAATTAATCATTATCTTTCGTTTGCTGTGCTTGTTGGACGTTCTTGTAATATAACCTTGGAAAATACTTGATTTGTTAGGTATGTATGGAGGGTGTTTTGAATAGCTTGTTGACTATTACATTGGAAGGGTATGTATTTTTGTGTTTTGGTCTGAGATGTTTGAAAAATCTAAAGTGCATCCTAGTGAGGTTTCTGTATTTTAGGTGTGAACAAGAATACTCCTATCTGTTTGTCGAGTCAAAATCCATCGCACTAGATTCCTCACGATCCTATTTATCTATACCTTGATGCATCATATCTATGTATTTTATCAAACACAAGGAAAGTTGTACCTTTCATGTCTCAATCCCTAATAAGAAAATCATCATCATTCATCATCATATCTAATAAAGTAGGATCCACCCATCTTATTCTTCTTATTCTTCTATATTTACTAAAATTTCTATCCAAAGTTTGTGTGATATCTCAAAATATACATGAGGCTACCCATGGTCGATGACTGTCTATACATCATCAAAATTGTCTACATCAAATAT
Organism: Sequoiadendron giganteum; assembly: GCA_007115665.2. NCBI lineage: Eukaryota > Viridiplantae > Streptophyta > Pinopsida > Cupressales > Cupressaceae > Sequoiadendron > Sequoiadendron giganteum. Next base: position 561,039,984 of record CM021101.1, on the reverse strand, counting down.
CTGATCTTTCTAAAGAATTATCTTTCGTCCTTTGATTAATAGAACCACTCCTCTCACATTTTATTGCGATCTCGATTAGAAAAGTAACATTTCCGCTCGATATTTCGAGGGGGTAGTGTACCAGCGTAATTCTTCTTTCTGCTATGGCAGCAGTGGGGAATCCAAAAAAAATAGATTTTTTTTGAATTTTGATCTCAACAAGGTTATTCTTTGAACCAACCTAGTAGGCACATTACTTCAAAGAGGGGAAAAATCTAGACATTCAAATTATCCTGATTGATATCATGCACTCGATCCTGATCCACTAACATCATTTCTTCCTGAATCACTTCTTTACTAACTAGTTAATTAAATAATTCTTATTTAATTAATTCACCATAATTCCTCTTTTAATTAAATAAATCACTTTATTTGATTAAATCATCATCTTCTTTTAATTAAATAAATCATTTTATTTAATTAATCCTAATATTTTCTCTTTGATTAAATCAATCGATTTTATTTAATCCTAATGTTCCTGTTTTAATTAAATAATTTATTTTATTTGGTTAAATCATATTCCCTCTTTGATTAAATAAATCACCCTTATTTGATTAAATCTAACATCACCCCTTTTAATTAAATAAATCAAACTTTATTTAATTAAATCTAATGTTCACTATTCCTCTCATTTGATTTAAATAAATCTAAAAATCTAAGTCAAATTTCAAATCAACTAATCTCCACCTAAGTTAATTAAAGCCTAATTAACTCTAACTCTAATCCATCAAACCCTATATATTTTGTAACTTGCACATGTAAATCAATTTAATTGTTTTATAAATTCTTCTATTTTCATTCAAACGGGCATCTCATTGGAATATTCCTCCAATTTGAAATCTCCCTCCCAAAAGGACTTGTCCTCCAAACATGGAATTTAAGCCTCTTACAAGTCCTTTTTCTTGAGCCAAGTGGCATTAACTCCTCTTCCACATCTTCCTCCACGAGCCACCTTTCAAATTTTTAATTTCCACCTAATTGCATTTATTTGCACATTGACCAAAATGTGCTCAACCTCTCTTCAATAGCATGTTGACAAATGACACATTGTTATTGGTTCATTTTTAATCCCACATCCTTCATGTTTCTCATTTCTCTGTCCTTCTTTCCTATAAATATAGATCTTCTCTATTGATTGGGATCCACAACTTTAGGCAAAGTTATTATCTACAGATTTTATACAAGTTCATCCATTTTCATCCTAGTTTTCATAGCATTTCATCAATCTTAGCTAGGTTATGGTCAAATTTTCATCAGAGGAGCACAATCATCAACAATCTTCATCAAAAGCTATGCAAGGAATTGGGAAAGAGATTCTTTCCACATCAAAGAAGCACCAATTCCCCCATGGGATGTTGGTTTGGATGTTTTGAATAAAATTTAGTAGCTTTTATTTGGTTTATTTCACTATATTTCTTGTTCTTTGCATTTGAATGAATTGCATGGGGAATGATTGTTTTAGACTTGTTTAATGACTAAAATTGGGTTGTTTGATGATGTTTGAGCAGGTCTAGATCAACCATTCATAGGATTAACCTTCTTATAAAATTAATTCTGCCAAGAAAGTTTTGCAAGTCTTTCTTGTGTGTTGGTAAAGGTAAACCCAGAATTGCAGCAATTATTTCTGGATCAATGATGATCCCCTATTTAGAAACAATATGTCCTAGAATTTTACCTTCGTGGACATAAAATACAAACTTCTTTGGGTTAAGAGAAACCCCAAACTCCTTGCATCTTTCAAATATTTGTCTTAAATGAACAAAATTATCAACAATATTTTTAGAAAAAACTATAATATCATCTAAATACACCATCACAAATTTATTCATTAGACCATGAAAAGCCATATCCATGGCTCTCTGAAAGGTTGATCTTGTGATTGATATCCCAAAAGGAATCTTTCTGTAAGCCATGGTGCCCCACTTCATTGTAAATACAGTTTTGTATTGATCTTCCTCCTTCACCAAAATCTGATTGTACCTTGAAAAGCCATCTAACAATGAAAACCTATCAGATCCTAAAACAACTTGTAAAATATACTCCATAGAGGGTAGCGGATAATGATCTTTAAGGGAGGCTCTATTAAGGTCTCTGAAATCAACACACATTCTAATTTCACCATTCTTCTTCCTTACATGAACTAGATTTGACACCCATGAGGTGTGTTTGATGGGAAAAATAATGTTACTCTCAGTAAGCTTACTTAATTCAACTTTCATAAGGTGCTCAAGTTTCAGATTTAGAGGCCTTTTTTTCTGTCTCACAGGTTTAGCTTTTGATTCAAGCTCTATTGTATGTTGAGCTAACTCAGGATCAAATCCTTTAAGATCATGATATTCCCATGCAAATACATCAAATTTTTTTTGTCAAAGTAATACAAATGCATGCTTTTCTTTTGAGGTGCATAATTTGCTAACACTACAACAAATACCTATGATTAGCTCCCTTTTTTGCTCCCTTTTTTGCTTCCACCCATAGTTTTAATGTATTTTTCTCCATTTTTTTAGAAAATTTGGCGCTATTTTTTGGGATGGTGCTAGTTTTGGCATTTTTTGCGCCAACCAGGACAAGTAGGCGCTAATTTAGGCACAAATTAGTGCTGAGATTAGCACTAAATTTAACGCCTAGTGTAGTGCCCATATTAATGTCAAAATTAACGCCTATGGTAACACCCAGATTAACACCTAAATTAGCAACCAGATTAATGTCTATGTTAGTGCCCATATTAGCTCCTGATGTGATGCCTATTTCAACACCGACTTTAGAGCCTAATTTAGTGCCTAATTTAGCACCTAATTGTTTTGATCTAGCAGGGATTAAAGGTGTTAGAACAAAAAATCCTTCCCCAATATTCACTAGGCTTCAATTGCTTGCCTACATTTCATTTGCATCAAAAGATCTATTGCCTTTGATTTTTCGTTGTATTTAACATGAAATGAAACAATTTGTGTGACAAGATCCATAGTTTCACTAACATTCCCTTTGTATATACCCATTTATTCCTCCAGATAATCATAAACAAAACAATTTTTTCCTTTACCGCAATACTTTTTATAGATTAAGGGTTGAGGGTGGAGGGATTAAGGGTTGAGGGTTGAGAATTGAGTGTTAAGGGTGGTTTAATGTATAGGGTAGAGGGTGTAAGGGTTTAAGGGTTGAGGGTTGAGGGTTTAAGGTTGAGGGTAGAGGGTTGAGGGTATATGGTTCAAGGATTAGGGTAGAGGGTATAGGGGTTGAGGGATTAGGGTTTAAGGGTACTTGAGGGTTGAGGGTAGAGGGTAGAGGGTACTTGAGGGTTTAAGGGTTGAGGGATTAGGGTAGAGAGTAATTTACTTGGGTTTAAGGGTTGAGGGATTAGGGTTGACTAGGGTAGAGGGTATTGGGTTGAGGGTATAAGAGGGGCGTAGAGGGTTTAACAGTTTAGGTTTTAGGGTGTTGGGTTGAGGGTGTAGGGTTGAGGGATTAGGGTTGGGGGATTAGGGTAGAGAGGGAGGGATGGATTAAGGGTTGAGGGTTGATAATTGAGAGTTGAGGGCAGTTTAATTTATAGGGTAGAGGGCGTAAGGGTTGAGGGTTGAGGATTTAAGGTTGAGGGTAGAGGGTTGAGGGTATATGGTTCAAGGATTAGGGTTGAGGGTCCAATATATAGGGTAGAGGGTATATGGGTTGAGGGATTAGGGTTTAAGGGTACTTGAGGGTAGAGGGTAGAGGGTAGAGGGTCGAGGGTTTAAGGGTTGAGGGTTGAGGGATTTAGGTAGAGAGTAATTTACTTGGGTTTAAGGGTTTAAGGGTTGAGGGATTAGGGTCAAGGGTATAAGAGGGTATTGGTCGGTTGAGGGTAGAGGGACAACAAGAGGGTTTATAGATTTAGGGTTGAGGGTATTGGGTTGAGGGTATAAGGTTGAGGGGTTAGGGTTGAGGGTAGAGGGTAGAAGGTTTAAGGCTGATTTAGGGTTGAGGGACGTTAAGGGTTGAGGGTAGAGGGTTTAGGGTATAGCTAGGAATTTTGAGGGTATATGGTTGAAGGTCGATTAGGGTTGAGGTTCCAATGTAGAGGGTAGAGGGTAGAGGGTATGGGGGTTGAGGGTTTAGGGTTTAAGGGTTGAGGGTTGAGGGATTAAGGGTTGGGGGTTGAGAATTGAGGGTTGAAGGTTTAATGTATATGGTAGATCAGAGGGTAGAGGGTAGAGGGTATAAGGGTTGAGGCTTGAGGGTTTAAGGTTGAGGATAGAGGGTTGAGGGTCCAATGTATAGGGTAGAGGGTATAGGGGTTGAGGGATTAAGGTTTAACTAGGGTTGACGGTTAAGGGTTGAGGGATTAGGGTAGAGAGTTTAGTAATAGAGTTTAAGGGTTTAACTAGGGTTGAGGGATTAGGGTTGAGGGTATAGGGTATATGGTATATGGTTGAAGGATTAAGGTTTAGGGTCCAATATATATAGGGTAGAGGGTAGAGGGTGGAGGGTAGAGGGTGTAAGGGTATTGGGTTTACAGGTTGAGGGTTTAAGGTTAAGGGTAGAGGGTAGAGGGTATATGGTTCAAGGATTAGGGTTGAGGGCCCAATGTATAGGGTAGAGGGTATGGAGGTTGAGAGATTAGGGTTTAAAGGTACTTGTAGAGGGTAGAGGGTCAAGCGTTTAAGGGTTGAGGGCTTAAGGGTTGTGAGTTGAGGGATTATGGTAGAGAGTAATCTACTTGGGTTTAAGGGTTGATGGATTAGGGTTGAGGGATTAGGGTCAAGGGTATAATAGGGTATTGGGTTGAGGGTAGAGGGACGTAAAAGGGTTTAATAGTTTAGGGTTTAGGGTATTGGGTTGAGGTTATAGGGTTGAGGGATTAGGGTTGAGTGTAGAGGGTAGAGGGTAGAAGGATTAAGGATGGTTTAGGGTTTGAGGAATTAGGGTTGAGGGACGTTAAGGGTTGAGGGTAGATTTTTTAATTAGGTTATAGCTAGGACATTTGAGGGTGTACTATGGTTGAAGGTCGATTAGGGTTGAGGTTCCAATGTAGAGGGTAGAGGGTATAAGGGTTGAGGGTTTAGGGTTGAGGGTTGAGGGATTAAGAGTTGAGGGTTGAGAATTGAGGGTTACGGGTTTAATTTTATAGGGTAGATTAGAGGGTATGTTGGAATATGGATTCTAGTGTTGTCATTGATGGCAACCTAAAGTCATTCATTTGGTCCACAATTTAGTATTGGATCATACCGACAAAACATAGTGAAGAACAAGGCATCTAGTTAAACCCGAGTCTATCGATCAATGTGCATTATCTGCTTATCAGTTCATGTTGCACATCTCAAGGAAGATATTCGAGTATTTGGAATACCTTATTCTAGAGTTTTGTGCCTACGTAATTACTAGTGTACGATCTAGGAGATCTGATGCACTAATTTTTTGGTTATCTGTGCTAGAAGGCCGACTTGGAAAAATTAGCCGTTGCGGATGTTTAAGAACTAATTGGTTAAATGTTTTTGTGTTTGAACATGTTTATTCGGGTCTTCACTATGCTATAATAGACTATGGGTGGTGCACATAAAGAATTAGTTGTGGATCTAACTGAAAGTTGGAAAGTATTTTATGTTTTATGAAGTTGACATATGAATGATCAAATCTTTAATAGCGGATATATATAAGAGATTGGATATAGCGTTTTGGATATCGAATCATGTGATATGCGAATTATGTAAATGTGTGGTGTAAAATTCAGAGGGACAGTGGTGTGAATATAAGATCTATGATGTGAATTGTAAAGAAGAGTAGAGTATAGCAGAGCAAAGTGGAAAATCAGACTGAAGGTTCAAAATCTGATCTATGAGCCTAATTGGAACTGTAACCTGGAATAAGTAGATGCTACTACTTCAGTTCAACCCTTCAAATGGTTTTAATCTGAACATTTTATAAGGCAGTGAGCCTTTCCTTTTGAGCAGTGATCTCCAGGCAGTGAGCCTGAATGCAAGTGCATTCCTTTTTGTGAAACTTATATTTGAGTATTCAAATTGTGGATTAACCTCCACCGTGGTTTTTCCCCTAACATGGTTTCCACGTAAAAATCCTCGTGTTATGGTGTTGTGGATGATTACTATGTATGTTTGCATCTTTCCTTTGCCTTAATGTTGAAATGGTTTAAATATCAGATTAATAAAGTTTAGATTTGTAGAACATTGATTCACCCCCCCTCTTAGTGTTCCCTTGAGTCCAACAGGGTAGAGGGTAGAGGGTAGAGGGTTTAAGGCTTGAGGCTTGAGGGTTTAAGTAGGTTGAGGGTAGAGGGTTGAGGGTATATGGTTGAGGGATTAGGGTTGAGGGTCCAATAATGTATAGGGTAGAGGGTATAGGGGTTGAGGGTACGTATATGGTATGTTGAGGGATTAGGGTTGAGGGTCCAATGTATAGGGTAGAGGGCATAGGGGTTGAGGGGTTAGGGTTTAACTAGGGTAGAGGGTAGAGGGTAGAGGGTTGAGGGTCAATTAAGGGTTGAGGGTTGAGGGATTAGGGTAGAGAGTTTAGTAATTCGGTTTAAAGGTTTAACTAGGGTTGAGGGTAGAGGGTATATGGTTTAAGGATTAGGGTTTAGGTTCCAATGTATATATAGGGTAGAGGGTAGAGGGTAGAGGGTAGAGGGTGTAAGGGTGCTTTAGGGTTTAAGGGTTGAGGGTTTAAGGTTGAGAGTAGAGGGTTGAGGGTATATGGTTCAAGGATTAGGGTTGAGGGTCCAATGTATAGAGTAGAGGGTACAGGGGTTGAGGGATTAGGTTAGAGAGTAATTTACTTGGGTTTAAGGATTAGGGTTGAGGGATTAGGGTCGAGGGTATAAGAGGGTATTGGGTAGAGGGATGTAGAGGGTTTAACAGTTTAGGGTTGAGGGTATTGGGTTGAGGGAATAGGGTTGAGGGTATAAGAGGGTAGAAGGTTTAAGGCTGGTTTAGGGTTGAGGGATGTTAAGGGTTGAGGGTAGAGGGTTTAATTAGGGTATAGCTAGGATGTTTGAGGGTATAATATGGTTGAAGGTTGATTAGGGTTGAGGTTCCAATGTAAAGGGTAGAGGGTACAAGGATTGAGGGTTTAGGGTTTAAGGGTTGAGAGTTGAGGGATTAAGGGTTGAGGATTGGGAATTGAGGGTTGAGGGTTTAATGTATAGGGTAGATCAGAGGGTAGAGGGTAGAGGTTTTAAAGGTTGAGGCTTGAGGGTTTAAGGTTGAGGGTAGAGGGTTGAGGGTATATGGTTGAGGGATTAGGGTCGAGGGTCCAATATTGTATAGGGTAGAGGTTATAGGGGTTGAGGGTACATATATGGTTGAGGGATTAGGGTTGAGGGTCCAATGTATAGGGTAGAGATTATATGGGTTATGATGGATTAGGGTTTAACTAGGGTAGAGGGTAGAGGGTTAATTAAGGGTTTAATGTATTTTTCTCCAAATTTTTGAAAAATTTGGTGCTATTTATTAGGATGGCGCTATATATTTTTATCACTATCAACAATAAAAATAATATTAAGTTTATAGTTAATTAGTGTTGAAACCATTTAAAAAATTTATTGTCACTCCTAACAAGTAATATTAAGCCTTATTATTCAAACCAGTCAAATAATTTAAACCATTTAAGTCTTGAATACATGAAATATATATAGATCTCAATAAGGCCATGAAGGTATACATAATGTCTTGAAAATGTCATATAGTGTTATAACGTCTAAAATGTCATATATGCATTTGATGAATGTCTAAATAAATTCATATAGGAATATAATTCTACACATTGGTAAAATATAAATACATACATATAAATCCATTTAGGTATATACAATGATATACCTCTATATTTCATGGAAATTGAAATCATAATTTAGAGGCACTGGAAATCATAGTTTGGTGGCACTGGAAATCATGTCATATGGCCCAAAGAACTAGGCGCATTATGGAATTAACCCCAATTGGCATCAGACGGAGGTGAGCTAATGGGCTGTGGGACAAATGGACGACAGACAGTTGATCTGACCAGGCATGATGGTTAATGCACAACATAATAAACTCTTGGCAACCGACTCTTTATTAATATAGGTTGGTCAAGTTTATTTTCACCCATCTTCATCATAGTTTGTCTTTGGATTGCTCTGAAAAATAGCTATGGTGGAACATTCTAAATTCATTGTGGAGGTTTTACTGGATGGTGTGGTTAGTGTTGGATTGGAGACTCCAATTTAGCTAGATTGCAAGGTGCAGAAAATGGACTTCAAGCACATTACCGATCAATGGTTGAAGCGGATTATGCTGAGGACCAATCCTTATGTGGTGGTGGCAGTAAAAATGGTGTTGGGGAAATATTTTGTGCAGAACCAAGAGTCCTTCAGGGTTAACACCCACATTGCCTCCCATTTTCTCGCATCTATCCTAGATGTGAGAATGCCAAAGGTGGAGGCAAAGGCCATTATTTTCAAATTGTTCAAGAATGAGATTCTGGGTGGTTTGGACGAGGTGCTCAAATTGGAATTGTTGGGGTGGGGTGCATCGCGGGCTCACAATTTTCCTTTGGTGATGGTGGTGGGAGGATTCATCCACATATATCCTTTTTTGCTATCTAAGATTAAGGATTTGGCATTGTTTCGTCACTGATGGATTGCGGCCTATGGGGTCAACTTCCTACAAAATTTTCTTGGGTTGGTGATGGTGGAAGGTCTGAGCTAGATGGTGGAATTCGATCAATTCACAAAGCTGAATGGATTTTAGCCTATTTATGTGGGTTGGGTATGGTGGCATGTCTGGTGGTCTGTCGGGTGGTTTATAAGTATATGCTTGTAAATTGTTTCGATGCTTCAAGTTCTTTTTTAGGTTTCTTTTTTTGGTTGGCCACACTTGTGGTGGGAGTCAACTGTTACTCTTGGTGGCCAAATTTCTTTAATTTTGTGGTCAGGGTTTGGGTTGCACTCTGATATGTTCTTCCCTACTTTACAGACGTACTGTAATTTTTTTAGCTTCACCTATTAATGCAATTAAACCATATATACAATAGTATAGAAATCTTGAATAAAATGAAATAAGTAATGATCTACCTACTTTTTAGAATAAAATGGAATTTCTCTTTTGAAATGTAATTTATTTTAGTGGAACATGAATTGTCTCTTTTAATTTTTAATTTTTTTAATAAAATTCCCTTTCATTTAAGAAGAGTTGCTTTTACAAAAGGATCAAATATAGATTGGAATTATCCTTATATTTTTTAATATCTTAATTTAGAAATTATATGAAGATATTTCCATTTGCAACTTAGAATTATTCAATATATTATATAAAAAAGTGGATAGTATTAATCAAACAAATCTTTGAAAAAAAATTAAACAATTTTTTTTAGTTATATAAAAAAGTGGCTAGGTTCACAAAGTGGAGTTGCCTCCTCTTATGGAAATAATGAAGAAACAAATAAAAATAAAAATAAATATCATTTATTTACACTAAGTGGTAAATATTACATAATGTTATTTATATTACTAGCTCATACTAATGTGAGATCCTTAGGAGATAAAATTTCCATACAAATTCCCATATCCTAGAAGAGTATGTGTTGATGTTGTTGGAGCTAAAAAATCCACATTGGTTCTCCCGCACACCTCCATTTTCACTTATCCTCTCATATCCACCATATGTTCCATTTCCATTTCATAATACTGGCATTAGTATAAAGTACAAAAATAAGGCCCTTGATCATTACAATAAAGTGAAGTCCTTGCCTGAAATGTTCTCCTAGTAGCTCATGGAATGTTGCCAAGACAATGCCTTATCAGAGAGAGTCTCACCATAGCCTCTTTGACACAAGCAGAAAGAGATGATAAGAAATATAGATGAGACTCCTGAATTTCTAAGAGACATATTCAAATGTCTTCCCACCATCCTAAAGAGAGACATGTCTAAGAGACTTGGGCATGTTGAGGAGAGAATCTAACATGTCTCATCGAAAAATCATACGAGTGTCAACATTCAGGAAATAGAAAAACATCTCTCGAAAAACAAGAGGTTATCATAAAATAAATAGTAAATCATTGGTGGAACAAGCACTGATGAAACAAAAATGTAGAAGAGACATCAACATGTCGAAGAGAGAAGCAAAGAAGTCTCTTCGACACTCAAGGAGAAAAGTATCGACAAGACACAGAAATATCGAACATACATTGGATGAGGTCTCATCGACATCCTAAAAATGATATGTCGAGGAGAAACAAAGATATCGATAAGAAATTATCAAAATTCTCCCCGAAATTTTGGCACGAAATATCAATGAGACTAAGGGACGTCGAAGAGAGGTGACCTCGGGTCTTCTCGACATAAAAAATCCACATAGACATCATCAACAACTATTACCGCTAAGGAAATAAATAAATACATGTCGAGGAGACATAAGCTTGTTGGTAAGAGAAATCCACCAGTGTCATCGACAAAAAAGAAAATCACCAGGGAGCAAACTAAGAGGTAAATATCAAAGAGACATTGCGATATCGATGAGAGAAACCTAGATGTCTCTTAGAAATTTCTCAAAATATGGCCAAGGATATTGAAGAGAGATATAGAGATTGTGATCAGAGTCTCATCGAAAAAATATGAAATAATTATCATTGGATTGATTTGACGGATCAAGTCATTGAAGAGACAACTTCCATTAATATGTAAGTTGATAGGAAGGGTGGCACAAGCGCCTTTTATGAACCAGATCTGGTTTAAGCATGCTAAATTTTGATAAAAGCAGCCTCTAAGAAACAAAAAGGAAAAAAACTGAAAGTAGACCTCTCAGTCAAGACTTAATAGATCAGTGTCTCAGATCTGGGCCTAAAGCATGAAGAATTGCTTAGTTAAACCCATCAGGTGAGACCCTAGAAGACAAGCATAAAAATTTGGGAGATGTATGGACTCCACATAAAGGCTACGTTTTGTTCATATATCATTATAGGAAGAAATACAAATATAGCCCAATCTCGAACCCATGAAATTTCAATTTAGGGAAGCTAGTAATGCCAAATGTTTTTGTGAACATAGAGTTAATTAGAGAACTAGAAAATAATTATAATCCCAAAACAAGGGCAATTCATTTGCATGATGGGTCACATTTTATTATCATAATGAGGGATTATATTTGTATGGTTTTCCAATTGGACACTTCTTTGAAAATGAAATTGTGGCTGAGAGACTTGTTGGAGGAGTATCACTCTATCGATATGAGTTACAAGAGGTGGAAGCTACCTCTGCACAGGCCTAAGGGTCCAGGAAATCAACCTATGAGGTTTGTTAGCAATGAAAAGCCCCCATTTTTTGTAGAATTGTTTGAAGAATATTATTAGTACACATACTATTCAACTGGCCAAGTGTTGGGAATTGAGGCCCCTACAAACATGACTATAGCTCCCATGGTTCTGGCCACAAACATTCAGAGTCAAGATGCTAGACCCTATTATTATGCAGAGTATCTGTCAGAGGCCATTAATAGTGATCTTAATACTATTAAGAATAACAGTGAAGCTATCAATTTCAAGCACAATTCACTTCTTATGCATATGATATTGTACGAGGGCCAGGTGATGGGAATCTGGGGAGAAGAATTAAGAGTAAAAGATCTAGATAGTGATGGTAATTCAAGACTAGTGAAAATTTGGACATTAGTTTAGGATAGTAGATGTGGGAGATCCCACTACATGTACTTTGAGGAGAATTTTGTCAAACCCTTGTATAAATTTCTTAGTCGTAAATATGATTATAATCTATCCCCCAAAGTACAGAGGTTTCTCCGACCAAAGGAGAAAGACCATGATGGAAAGATAAACCACAATTGGGGAGATTGGTATGCTTTTTCAGATTGTACTATCTTTAGGGTGTATGGATTTGAGGCAAAACCATATTTGCTGCCTAAGATTGTGCCGAATAGAGTTGCTTATCTTGAGATTATAAGACAATTATCTTTTTCAGCCTTTATGCATTTGAAAAGATATGGAAGGCAAACATTCATGCCTTCTACTTTGTTCTTTGGTGATTTCACCATTATTTCTGATTCAGGGTATGACTTGGTTGGAAGCAAGTTAAATTATTATGGATTTCCAGATGGAAATAAGAGGAAGAATTTTGACCCTGAGTACTTTATAAGTGATGCCAAAATTTCTTAGAAACTGAAAGGATATGAGCAGAAGTTTGATATTGATGATGTTGTCAGGAATTGTGAGGATAGTCATGTGATCATGAGAGTAAATACATACAATAGGATTGTTATGGCTAAGGCCTGGAGATTGAAAACTAACCCATCTTATGTAGAAGATTTTTATGAAATTCAGGACCCCATGGAGAGAGTTGAACAGTTGCTTCTGCATGAAGAAGAGATAATAAAGGATGTACCTCTGGTGGCATTTGAGAGAAGAAGAAATGTTAGCTCTTGGAGGCAAGAAAAAAATGTAGCATCATTAGACCATTTGTCACCTCAACCTACTCCAGAGGTAAGATTTTCAATTAATACACCAATCATGGTAGAAGATGATGTTGAAGAGGAGGATGATGTCACACAGATCAATACTCCTATCATTCCTCCATATGAAATTCCACTAGAAAGGAGTGTGGTAAAATTTTAAGCTTTTGATGAGCTATCTGATGATGTGAGGCATTGAGCCAGTGAAGAGTTCATTGCAGATGATGCCTTTGTCCAGATTCCTAAATTTAAAGCTTTCATATATGAATATAAAGGAAAGGTGGTAAGGGAAAGGTTGAAGGAAATTGATCCTGAGAAGGAAGCATATACTTTAAAAGAACTTCAACATGAAATTGATAGAGAAATGAAACATATGACTACTGAGAGAGGAAGGGAATTTTTGAAGAGGTTGGGGTTATTCTCCTTCCAGGATGGGATATCAGCTCGACCATTGTATTTGATAGTTTTCTAAAAAGAAAAAAGAAAACCTTGCACTTAATAGATGAAGTTGGTGACAAGATCTACACTGGATCAAGATTTAATCCTGACAATAGTACGTTGCAGATATGGGCACTCTATCCACCAGGGAAAAATCCTTCCCTAGTTGATCATGGTAAGATTTTCAGACATCTTTTGGTGTAGAGAGTAAGAGAAACATATCCCATAGAAACTGCCAATTTGATTGTGAATGTGGCCAAATTCACTAAGGCTCAAATTCAAAAACTGGTAAGGGATAACAAGGGGTTGATAGAAGAAAATGAAAGGTTGAAACAAGAGCTAATCAGCTACAGGGATAAACTACCTTCTTCTTCTTCAGGGCTCTTTCTCCATTGGTTGAACATGAAAGGAAAGTGCTTGAGGCAATGTCAGAAACAACATATTGGAAAAGAAGGCACGAGAAAGTGAAGAAGGAACATGAAGAGTTAAAGGGAAAACTCAAAACCACTACCTTTGAGATGGAATCAAAAATAGTTTGCATGATATTCAAAGACACGTACAAACATGTTGAACAAGTTTGTAAAATTCATGATAAAACATATGCAACATTACTAGAGAACACCAGATTGAGTGATACGATGAAGGAGGTAGAGTCTCAGATCATTGAAAAGAAAGAAGATAAATTTTCTATGCTACAAGAGTACTAGGAACTCATGAAATCTCATAGGGACTTCCACAATATCCTGGCATAGGAGTTGAGTGATTTCAGTTAGCCACTGATTATGGCCTTACCCAATTTCTTTGAAGAAACAAAATTGAAAGATCAGGATACATGGAAGGACGAAATTGCCAACTATCTACCAGTTATTCTTGATGCAATTAATGATGAAGAGGAATTTCTTAAGAGGACGCACCAACAACTTGGGAGAATCTTTGAATTGGATTATGTTATCAAAGAAATCATACATAATGCAGAAACTCATGCTAAAAGTGGGTATGTGGAGCATTTGTCAAAGGTCAACTTGTTCATTTCATGGGCCAAGTAAGAGAGGAGTGACAAGGGATAGATTTTGATAGTTTTGGATACACAATCATGGTGTATGAGCCTTGAACAGGTCTTAGATGACCACGAGCGCTTGCTGGAGATTAACGGACTACAATGCATCCACTAGAAAACTCTTAATATTTTTATGTTTATTCTAATTATGTTTTAGTTATGAAATAATGTGACTTTTGTAATAGGCCCAAAGCTTGTTGCTTCCCATACAAATAGGGAAACTAGGGCCCAATTTTGAGATATCATATCATCATCATCATCACATTCCATTCCATTAGAGTAGGCATTAGTAAGAAAATAGATTTCATAATTCGCCCATCCCTACCATATTTCAAAGACTTCTGTTATAATGCTTAAATTTTGAAGTAATACAATGGAGTAGATTATTCATAAATCATAATTCATTTTTACTGCTCAATTACTGTGTTGATTTTAATGCTTATTTATTAATTTGTTGTCTCCAAAGTGGCCTAGAGCATATTTGATGTTACTATGTAAAAGAGTTGATTGGTTTCTAAGTTGATGTGAATTAAAATCCTTTCTAATAGTTTACTTTAATTGGTCTCTGCCCAGGGTTAAAATCCTTGTAAAGAAGTTGTTTTTATTGGTTTTTATTAACTCAAGAATTAAAAATCCCTTCATACTTTCAGAGTAGCTTGAGGAGATATCATTGGGATTATTAAAGAAGAACATTGTGATAAACATACTTGCATATTTGCACAAGGTGCAGACATCTCAAGTGCCCTATAATTCGAGTTAAATTGAACAATAGGATTACCTATCTTACAACTCTATCCGTTCTATTAATCACCATTCACTCATCCACTTCGTTCACACAATAGGAGTAGGCATTAGTCATACTTAGGATGTTACATACAAAATACAACTCACAATCGGTAATTTTCAACTACTTTCAATAGGAATTAGATATCAAAGCTCTGCATCTACTCCACCTTCATGTGCCATAGTGAGTAGGTTGCTCAATCTAGGAACTATATCCAATTGTAAATCTTCCTTATTGTTTAGGTATACCTACCTAGGTCTGGTAGAGCCTGAAGAGCAGAAGGTAATAAATTTTTTTAACCTTGTTCATGGGCCAAAGGTGTATTAAGGGATTGGAACCCCCTTATGGTTTAAAAACCTGCACTTTTGAGACCTAACAAATGCCATTAACTAAAAATAGGAACAACATTATTTGACCAAAATATTCATAACATTATTTACATACATATGATTAAAATTAATAAAACTTATCCTTTAATGAAATTTGATGACTAATTAAGTACCACTAATGTTTTATAATATTAAAGGTCTTGGTGGAGCCAAAAATCCACCTTGGTTATTTTGCATACTTCCATTTTCACCCATCTTCCCACACTCACCATATGTCCCATATCTATTTCATAATGGCTGACACTAATATAAACCACCAAATAAGACCTTGGTCATAACACTAAAGTGAATTCCCTGTCTTAAGTGTTCCCATAAAAACACATGGCATGTTGCCAAGACAATGCTATATCGAAGAGAGTCTCACCATTGTCTCTTCGATGTGAACATAAAGGGTTGTTTTGAAATGTAGATGAGACTCCCGAATGTCTAAGAGACATATTAAAGTGTATTCTTGCCAGCCTAAATAATGATATGTCTAAGAGACTTGGACATGTCGAGGAGAAAAGCTAACATGTCCCATCTAGTAGTGCTGCTGAAATTTTGAAAAAATAAAATTGCCTCTTAAGGTTTTCTACCTTTTGCGTCCATGAGTAGGGTTTAAGGTTTTAGTTCAAAAAACCTCACTTCATAGTAATCAATATTAAACCTCCATCCTTATAATTTCATGTTGACCTACTGCATCCAGTTATCGATCATTTAAGTCATGAGTTGAGCCATTAAAATCATTCTTTGTATCGGCCCTGAGTCCTAAGTTAGTCGGTCATCATGTATGGTTAATCATTTAAATGATCCCTATAGTCGGGCCATAATATTTTTCAATTGACTTACGTTTAAGTCATCTTCTTGAGGGTCAAATTGTTGTTGACCTAGTCATGGCCCCATTTGGACTAATTTTATCGTGTGTGCAGGTTGGGAATCTTGAGAATTGATCTAGGTCGTTCCCCGCTAGCTTACAAGTTTCAAAGGGTGGCTCGTTAAACGTCACGTGGTCTGCAATATGTTGAAACATGTATAGCTATGAGTATGGGGTGTAGTCTCCACTTCATCCATCTGACATCCTCAGTACTATAATCAATGGTTATGATGTGACAGTAGGGTCAATCATTGCCTTTCCCCATCATCTCGCTGGATTAAGTTGTGGGTTGGTTAAAAGTTGCGAGGTCTCTGAGAAGCTGCCACATGTTTTCTTTGGTCATAGGAAAATGAGGGAAGGTGGAGCCCACGAACAAACGAATGAGTACCTTGTTGGAAAAGTTTCATTGGCCAGTGGAACAACATGTGACAATGATTGGAATTCAAAATTAATTACAATCTACATTTCCTCTTCACTGCCAGACTCGTCTCCTTTTTCCTTATCTACATTTCTAGCTTCAACTTCTAATTTATCCCATGTTTTACCTTCCTCCTCTTCAAAATATTCTTCTTCTTTGTCCTCATTTGAATCCACAAGAGATTCATCTTCTTAACCTTCCTCATTTGATTATGATTCCTCTTTTACATCAGAGGGTTCTTATCCTTGATCTGACTCTTCTAAATTATCAGAATCAGAATCACTAGCTTCCATATTCAAAAATTCCCAATCATCATCTTCAATAAATTTATCTAGATCATTAGTAATATTCTTCAAAATTGGCCACCAATTCAAGTTCATTCTACTTTCATAATAATTCATATCCATGGAGTTCAGCCATTCCTTGATGCCATCAAGCAAAGATTGAGAAATGACGTCAATGTGGAGTACATCCCACTTGAAGTATTTGAAAACAATAGCCATATGAAATTCCTTTTTCCCAAGTCCTACTCTCTCAAGGTTAACAATCTCAATCTCATTAATAGTGATTACTAAGAAAGGTAATTCCACCAACGCTACCAAATAGTTTACCATAGGAACAATAAAAGCAATGGATTTGAAAGGAACTCCATGAAAACCAAGCTCTCTAAATGGTATATCAAACTCTAGTTCAAAATATTTTAGATGAGGTTTCTCCCATAGCTCTCTTACTCGCTTGACAAATACTTGAAACTCCACATTGATTTTATTTTTCCTATCCCTCTCTTATTTTTCTTCCTCAATTTCATCAGGATCATACATTGAACTTCTTGCCCCTCCTAAAGTTTGGACCACATCCATTAGCTCCACATAAAACTAGACATCCTTGGTCTTCTTGGTTCCCACACCATGGTATGGTTATCCAAATCAAAATGAAGCAAAGTAATCATCTCCTTCTCCATTGGCTGGAAGAATGTATGCTTAATGTTTTGATACATGATATCAACTCCCTCTTCTGCTCTCATGGTTGAATACTGAAATCCATTATGGTGGCCTCCAAAGTTCCAGTCATCTTTCTTCCTCTTCCACCAAATGTTGGCCTGATCCACAAGTCTGCCATCCTAATTGCCTTTGTTTTTGAAAGATGAATTTTCTCTTAAGTTACCATTGTAGCTCTCTACCTTTTCAGACTCTTTCATTACTACAGATCGTCTATGGGATTTAATCATTTGTACCACATGGTTGATGTGCTTTGAATCCTTGGATGTAAAGGAAAATTCCTTAACATAAATACTGCTAGGGAATTTCAATGCTAGCATGTAGTTGGCATTAAAGCCGATACCTGGAACATTGAAAATTATCCTTATATAATAATTCCCTCCATCTTGCTAGATTGTAACACTCTTGATGGTGGCTACATGAAATGGAACCATGATGCCATATATGGGTACCAAAACAACATCATTTTTCGTATCAACCTGAATCATGAGCTCTCTAGAAATGGGGATATCATCCACATTTTTGTACGAAACCATCTCATTGGATGGCTTGGAAGAGCCATGTCCACCTCATGTACCAATGCCCCCTACAACCAATCTTCTTGTACCCTCCTCATTCTTTTGCAGAGGGTTGGCACTTAAGGTTATGTAATAGAATTTACAATTGATAGTTAAATTGCATAACAATTTTTTTTATGATATTTTCTAACGTTTATTAGAATTGTTTTATATTTTACATCATTGGAATGACATATTAGTTGTAACTTTTTGAAATTTTATTATGGTATGTGCGCTTTGATATGATGTAATATGATTATGGTTTCATCTCATATGTTGTAATATTAGATATATAATAGAAAAATAAATTATTGCATGAAATAAATAATAAATTTTCATTTTAAATGGTTTTTTTGTAGAACACGGGTCTTCCAGAAGATCAAGTGATCCTCATCATGATATATATCCAAAGAATATTGGTTATGTCAGTATAGATCACATGGTAGAGGATGATGATGATGTAGATACAAAAGACACTGAGGTCGATGACAATGATGATGACGACAATGATGATGATGATGATGATGATGATGATGATGGTGATGATGATGATGAGGTAGTTGTTGGTAGCAACGACATTCATGATCATATAGACTGCATCATGGATCATTAATGATATATCATTGTTATGATGATGATCACGATGGTGGTGATGATGATGAGGCAGTTGCTGGTAGTACCCCATGACATTCATGATCATATAGACTGCATCATGGATCATTGTTGTTATATCATTATGATGCCTCTTTTCATGGTTACTATCATATGCATCATTTTCACTGCCTACAATACCATATTATTGAGTTGTATCATATTGACATGTATCATTTTGACATGTTATTGATCTACTTGCATATTTTACTTTCACTTGTTTTAGTTATATATGATGATGATCTTATCAGGATTGACTTGTCAATTTATATCTATTAAAAGTGGTCAATGATTTTTGGATGGATATTTATTACGTATGATGATTTTAATTTACTGCTCAAGATGGATGTTGTCAAATTCAATTAAATTATAGATATTTGACTCACTTATTTTAATTATAGATGATGATCATGTTATAATAATTATCTTGTTATTTAATCATATGAGTTAAATAATTAAATTACTCGCTTTATAATCATATGAGTTATTTAAGAGATGTGATATATTTAACTAATTAAATTGAAATAAAAAATTAAATTAATAAATGGAAGCAAAACAAGAAGCATTTTTAGAAGCAAAAAAGGAAGCAACAATGGAAGCCAAACTAGAAGCAATCTTGGAAGAAAAAATGGAAGCAAAACCAAAAGCAAACCTAGAAGAAAATCCGGAAGCAAAACTAGAAGCAAACCTGGAAGCAAAACTGGAAGAAAAATTGGAAGCAAAACTGAAAGCAAAATTGGAAGCAAAATCGGAAGCAAACCTGGAAGCAAAATTGGAAGAAAACCTAGAAGAAAAACTAGGAAGAAAACCTGGAAGCAAAACCAAAAGAAAAACTGGAAGCAAACCCTGGAAGGAAAAATGGAAGCAAAATTGTAAGCAAAATTGGATGCAAAATTGGAAGCAAAAATGGAAGCAAAACTAGAAGCAAAATTGGAAGCAAAAATGGAAGCAAAACTAGAAGCAAAATTGAAAGCAAATTTGGAAGCAAACCTAGAAGCAAAACTGAAAGAGAAATCAGAAGAAAACTTGGAAGCAAAACTAGGAAGCAAACCTAGAAGCAAAACCAAAAGAAAAATTGGAAGCAAACCTGGAAGAAAAACTGAAAGAAAAACTAGAAGAAATACTAAAAACAAAATTGGAAGCAAAATTGGAAGCAAAATTGGAAGCAAAATTGGAAGAAAAATTGGAAGCAAAATTGGAAGTGTAGTGACCCTCCCATCGACACTTTTATTTTAGTTGTTTTGTTACTCAGTTAGCTGATTGACCTTTGATATTATGTTGTTTGATGTTTTATGTCATGACTTACATGATTGGTTGTGAAACTCATTTGATGATACACTATATTATTTGATGTGATGATTACTTTCATGAGATGACATCATGATGATTATCTATGCTATTATATTTTACACATGATGATGTTATGTTAGTTAGATGTTATGTCAGTCAGTGAAGATGACTTAGTAGTACTCTGCAGTGAGTTCCCTACTATGTCATGATTCTTCTTCACAGTGTGCTTTCATAAATGTACATGTTGGATTAATCGTGCAGTGTTACGCAGCTTGTAGGTATAGGCATCGACTCCACCTGCTTGTCAGGTCTGAGTGTGCCATGACCCATGGAAATATTGATGGGAGATAGACTTGTCCTCTGTCCTTAGCCTTCGTTCTGAAAAGAACAAGTATCCATCGTCACCTTGGTTGTCATGTCACATGTTCGTCGCGTGTTTGCAGTCAATTGTTTATAATTAAGTTTGCAATGTTTATGTTATGTTAATTTGAATTATTATAATGTTTTAATTAGCGTTGATTTAATGGATTAAATGATATAATTAAATTATATAAGTTATTCTTGATTCATTATATGATTAAATTAAAATATTAAATTATCTGGTTTCGAAAATAGCAATGAATTATAAATTGATTTCTTTATTAAAAGTTGCATTTTGAAAATAGAACATGAGTTATGATCTTAAGTTTCATGTCTTGTTAAACTATTGTGTCAATTGAGTTAATGCATGCGTTGCATGCTGAATCAAAAGTGGAAGTTGAAATTGGGGAATTTTGGAAAACATAGGAGGTTTTCGAATAGACAATTTTTGGGTTTTAAAAGAATAGAAAAGATAAAGATTTTTTTTTCAAATGTTATTTTATGGAATTGTTGGATTTGCAGAATTGATCAAAGGAGCTGCAAATTTTGTACAAATTTGTGTATCTGTTCATGGGAAAAGAAAGTTTGCATCATCGTGTTTTGCTGAGCTTCATCTTTGTTCTTCAAGGATTCATTTTTCAGGTTCTTTTGTTGTGATTTTCAAAGTTGTTATGATAATCATGTTAGATTCTACTATGAAAACCTTGTCTACAAACCTGCATGTGCAAATCGAAAATGGAAACATTAGTAAAAAAATCTTATTCGTGTTAATTTGAAATTAGTATTTCTGATAATGTAAAAGGAATTGGTTTTATATATCTCTATCCCTTGCGTAGATTTGTCTTTGCTAAGATTCAGTTCATTTCTTCCTGAATGCGGTTATGGTTCCTCTTCCAGTTTTTCCTTTAGGAACGTATCCATCTTATGTTTACTGCCATTTATCTTAGTATGCTATAGCGGATCCCAACTCTACGTAGGGTTTCCTTGGCTGCAAAACTATGTATCTCTCTCCGATTGTTTGAAGTTTGATTTCTTTGATTTTGAAGACATTATCCTATGTATGTTCGCTCTGGCTGAGATATAGTTTATTTTTCTGAGATAAAATTTATTACTCTCTGCATGTGTTTTTGGATCCTATACCAGCTCTTCCTTTAGGGATGTAATCATCTTATTTCCATTGATTTCATCTCTGTGTGGTTGTATTAGATTTCTTTGAGTTCGATGACCATTCCTTATGCATGTTTACCTTTGCTGGAATACAAGTTATTTCTCTTTGAATACGTTTGAGGTTCCTCTCTCAGCTTTTCCTATTGAGAAAATTCATCTTGTATTCGGTTAGAATGGATATCATTTACTTAGAAGGCCTTGTCCAGTCGAAGTTCGAACCATGGGCAGCTTACCATTAGTCTGCCATTTCTCTGTGTATTGACTAGCTTATGCTTGTAGCCGCACGACCATGCTGAATAGTAATAGTAATAGTTTCTTCCTTATATTTGCATGCTTACATTTAGTTTCCTTCCCTTGGCGGTGATGGCATGCCATTCATAAGTTGATTCTTTGAATCTTGATGGTCAAACCCTGCGCATGGTTGTATTTACTATGGTATAGTTGTTTCTCTTTGCATACGGTTGTGGTTCTTCTATCAGTTTTTCCCTTTTGGAGAGTATCCATCTGTTATTGATCTCTCTCTCTCTCTGCGCTGGGAGTAGTCTATTTGAGTTTGAGGACAGTCCCCTGCGTATGTATGTCTTGCTGAGATACAATTTATTTCTCTCTGAATGTGTTGGCGGTTTCTTTATCTGTTTTCCTTTTTTGTTAAAGTCATCCTATATTCTTTTAGAAATTATATCAATTTCATGGGAGGCCTTGTCCAATTAAAATTAATAGACTCGTAGTGTTGGGTGATCGGGCGAATGCATGGGTCTGCATGTAGTTGGCATGTTGATCGACTGTAGTCGAGTATAGTGTTAGACTATGTTACCATAAATTTTACCATAATCTTTAATCTCTTGTAAATTCATAATATAAATTGTTAATGTTATTAGAAAATTATATTATTATCTCTTATAATGATGCTTTATTATATTTAATTATAAACTTTTGATTAAAGGTTAGTTATGTTCAGATTAGATTTGAAATAGTTAGTTAAATTTGAAGATTATCACTATTTCTAATTAAGTTTCATATAAGGAAGTTTGATCTTAAATGGATTCAATATTTGGATCTATCAATTAGAACTAATTCTGTTTAGAATTAAGATTATTATTAGTTATAGTTATCTATAATTAAATTCACTAATATAGATTTCAAATTACATTTTATTATGACTCAAATTAAATTATGTTATTCTTGAGTTATTGATATCTTGTAGAATGGTTGGATTGTAGTAATTATGTTGATCATGGAATTTATAAAGTATTGCATGAAAAGATACTAGAATCATAGATGTATCATTTAGTTTCTAAATTTATAACAAAGGTTATGGTTAATGATATATTCAGTTATTATTTTGAATTATAGAATATCAATAGGGATTTATGTATGTTTGTTCAATGCTTGAATCTTTATGAATGTTTGTTTGAGTGAGAAGCTTTTAGGAATTAGTTAAACTCCAATTGTGATGCCTTATCAATGTTGTGATATTTTAATGGATTATGAAAGGGTCTTGTTTGTGGGTTCCCAGAGGTTTCATTTGGGTGCGATATAATGGCATGTGGTTTGTTAATCTGTTGGTAGCGTGAATCACGCCCAGTTAACTGTTTGGAAAGTTGATGTATCATATTATGTTGGATACGTGTTTGTGGAAGATGTTGCAATATCTTGTCACTTTGATTATTTATTGGATCAATTGGTTATAGGTCCTTGATTTAAGATCATGTTCATGTAGTATTGTGTACTTGATGTATTCCATTTGTGGAGTTGTACCTTAGGAAGAGTGGCTTCCATTAGGGGCCGGACCCATAAGAGGTTGCAGGGGTAACCTATCAGAAGTTTTTAAACAAGTGATAATTAAAACATGTTGTAGGGGTTTGGGTAGTATAATAAACCTTGCAAGATAATGTTTACCTCAATTTGGATTTTAATGCTCGTTTAGGTTAAAGCAATTTGAGAAGGCCTAGAATGGAAAATTGAACACTTCGTCTTCTTGAGAAGTGCTTCAAGGCCACATAGTACATATAAGGGTCGAGAGTTGTTAGAGGTTGCCAAGGTAACTCCAGTAGAGGGTCGGTAACCTAGGAAGGCTACCCAGGGTAACTTATCTCATATATGTGATGACACTCTTATCCTAGTACACCTTGTTAGTTTTTTGTTATGAGTCGCCTCTGGGGTTTTTGTAGTTTTTAGTATGGAGTTATGTTTATGCAGTTTATTGTACCAGTGTGTTGATGTCTTTGACTGGTTCTTGAGTTGTCGTGTGAGTCAACCTTGTAATGGTATTTGATTCTTTGTGAGGTTAGTTTGACATGAGGACTCGTTCTATCTCCTAGCACGGGGGGTGGGATTTCAAGCACCACATGGTTGGGAGGAACGTGCCACCACTCCATTGGGTCCAAATTAGGTATTTTGTTTATGGCAGGTTTTCTTGGCTAGATCCAGATTGTACATCACTTACAGAGTTGAGTTCCTTTGGCAAATTCGTGGTGTGGATGTCTTCCTTTTCCTCATCTCATTATTCTTTGTATTGCACTCATTATGTACATGAGATGCCTTGTATATATATTGTTTCAATTTGAGATTTGATATAATCTCGACTGTTGTATTTAACTCATATTATTATATTATCTGGGCATGAATTTGTTTATCATTACTTGTTTATGTGGTTGTAATGTATTGTTGTTATCCGTAGTAGCGTAGTTGTGAAACCCTAGAATGTTTATGGTTGTTGTTGTCACATGTTATCTCTTTTTAAAAAAAAATTATTCTGTTGTTTATGTGATTGACTTAACATTTTCCGGAAGCACAACCGAAAGCAAACCTGGAAGAAAAATTAGAAGAAAAACTGGAAGAAAAGCTCGAAGCAAACATGGAAGCAAAATTGGAAGCAAAATTGGAAGAAAAACTGGAAGCAAAACCGAAAGAAAACTTGGAAGCAAAATCAGAAGCAAATCTAGAAGCAAAACTGGAAGCAAAATCGAAAGAAAAATTGGAAGCAAAATCAGAAGCAAATCTAGAAGAAAACTTGGAAGCAAAACTAGAAGCAAACCTAGAAGCAAACCTGGGAGAAAACCTCGGAGCAAAAATGGGAGCAGACATGGAAGAAAAACTGGAAGCCAAGTTGGGTGCTAATTTAGGTGCTATTTCTGACATTATTTCTCGGTGCTATTCTTGGCGCTAAAGGAGATGCTATTGTTGGCACCATTTTTTCTACGTACAATCCAGTTCTAAAGTGGGTGCTAAATTTGGTGACAAATCCGGCACTGAAATGAGCATACCATTTAGCGTTGACTTTTGTGTTGTGAGATGTTTCCAATTGATGGACTCAAATACACTAAAATCCGGTGCTATTTTAGGTCCTAATTGCCTATTGTTCTATTGTGTAAGTTTAAGAAGTCTATTATTAAAAATCTCAACAAGTTCGTAATGATCCTGCTTGATGGAAAAACCTGATCTCTCTTTTCTTAATTGATTATCAGTGTTAACTATTGATTCTAAAGTTACTATCCCTTTTGGTAGCTTATTTTCCTTTAGCTGAAGAAACTAATCCTCATATTGTTGAGACACATTTTACTGATTTGAAGCTGAAGACTCATATTCCTCTATTAAGAAACTGATAATCTATTCATCACTGTCAAAAACCTACCAAAAGATGTTATTTTATGGTATAATAGGTCTAACAACAACCTTTACATAATTTTGAACAACAACGTTCTTTACTTCGGTTGGAATGCCAAATTCAACACCCATAACCGCAAGCTTATCGGCTTGCTTATTTTGATTTTGTGGTATAGACAACAAATTAAATGCATCAAATTCATCTATCATGTCCCAAACACGATGCTTATATAATTTCAGCAAATCATTCTTGGTGGAATTAATATTTCTCATTTGGTTAACCACTAACTCACTATCACCGAACACTTGAAGATACTTAATATTATTTTTTCTAGCCCACTCTAGACCATGAATAAGTACTTTGTATTCTAAAGTATTATTTGAACAGCTAAAAGCAAAGCGAAAATCTGAATAATACCTTTCACCAATTGGGGAAACCAACGTTGCAACACCACCAACACCCACTTTGCTTCTTGAACCATCAAAGTACAAGCTCCAAAGCTCATTAGTTTTTTTCTTTTCCTATTATTTTTTTTCTTTGACCAAATTCAGGACAACAAGGCCCTATTCATGAATTATGTATATGCCTAAGTTAACCTACTCAACATGAATACTAGTATCAACTTCATGGTTATCAACTGCCCATTCATCTAAAATGACATCTAGAATGTCTTCAACAAGGGTATCGGGATCCTAAACAACAAACTGATCTGTCTAAGTTTTCTCATGAAAATAAAGATTTTCATTTAGAGGGTTTGGGAGATAAGGCTCAATGTAGTCCTTGGCCATTATCTCATATTTAATGGTAACCTTAGTGCCATATCGAGTTCTAAAAAAAAAATGAGACAAATCATAGCACAAATAGCCACCTAACTTGGTCATGAAATCTGATAGGCTATTGTTAGGTCCTATCTCTTTAGTTGAAAAAGCATCAATTGTATCGACCAGGTAGTGTTCAGAGGCTATATGCAATAGAAAACATCTTGACTATCTCTTTCAAATTTTCTAAGTGATTGGGACAGTTGAAATAAAAATTAAACTAAGTGGCCACTAAACTAGAAAGCAAGAAATGATTAATCTAAAAAGCATAACAACTAAACTAGAAAGCATGGAGATAATTAAACTAATAAGCATGTAAATTGTTGAAGAGGAAATGCATGTAAAGAAACTATGAAACATCTGACTAACAATAGATAATAAACTTAACAATTAACAGAAAAAAACTTAACAACTTGCAGATAACAATGAAAGTAGGTGCTTCAAAACTTCAGATAACAAAATTAAAAGATTACAAAATCGATCTACAACCTGCAAGATTAACTTTATAGAATTTGACACATGAAAATAATCTTTACTCACATTTATCATTTACAAAATGAAAAAAACAAAATTATAAATAGAACACTTATCTATCTACTCTATAGTCCCTCGAGTGGCCAGCTCTCGCCTGCTCCTACGCTTAGCTCAGATCACATAAACTTTGTAACTCCAAGATTACTCCATTCAAAATTATTCCATTCACAATATTTAACAACTCAGGATGAGTCAAGAAAAAATTGCTTTATTCATATTAAAAGTATAACTCAGAAACATATTTTAAGAACACATTATGGTAGCATAACGATATCTCTTTGTATCATTGCTTCTGATGGTTACATATTTATACAAAAACAGTTAACAAAATCCTATAATTCAAATGGTAAATATTACCACTGAAAAATTCTTCAAGTGAATTCAACAAATCAACGGACTTAAGTCCACTACATAAAACATTAAAGGGCTCAAGATGAACCATAAAGTCTTTGAACTAAAAATCATAGAAAGCAATAAAAAATTGATCCACCATGCATTCCCCTAAAGTTTCAATGCCTATTCTTCAGGTGCTTGTCTTCAATTGTGTTGAAGTTTGTGTTGAATCCACTTGGTTGGCATGATGACCTATTATGCTTATTAACTTGTATAATACTTAGAAACTAAACCATTATGTTAGCGTTGGTTAGCTTATTTCAATTATTTTTAGGAAATAAAGATTATACATATTTCTACAAAAAGCAAGTAATTACTAATCCTAAAGACAATTAATTTGTGAGGTAAAGGTGATTGGAAGATATGAGGAAGGGTATTTAGTTCATTATATTGATGAGGTTATTTTTACCTCAACATTTCATCCCCTTCCTAAGCTTGAGTAGGTCCTCTTGCTCTTTGTTGTGCCCCCTATCCTTCATTTCCCCTGTTTCTGCTCAGCTCTTCATAATTTGCACTGAGGTCATAAAGATCATCCGATTCTATGTCTAGATCCTCAGGTTCTCTCAAAAAACCTTGATGAAGCTTAACCCTTGTTGTCCATCTTTCAAACAAAATTTTGCTCTCATTTGTGTTGATATGTAATGTAGGGGTGGTGAAAGAAGTAGAGGAGGTTTGTATCTCATGCCAATCCAATCAATTTTTAGTTGTTGTAGGATACCATCCAAGGCTTCTACTCTTCTTTAGGACCACCTAATGTTAAAAGGTGAAATTACCTCTCTTCTCCTAAGATACATAGGAAGAGGAGTATATCTCTCTTCACATGCATGCCGAGCTCTCCCTATCAATTTTGGCCCTTGATCTAAAAAATGGTTAAAGCAAAGAAAAAGGTTACTGTTGTATTTACTTTGTACGACCTCACTAATCTTGATGCTTAGGAACTATGCTTTGAAAGTAGCAGACTTTTAGTGAAGATACTTCATTTTTAGTCCAACAGTTTTCTTTTCCTGTGAATATTCTCTTGTCCATTCCTGCCATTGAATTTGATTATGCATGGGGGATAGAAATGACCTCAATTGAACTTCACCAATTAAAAAATTAACATAAAAATTTGTGTATCTTTCTAAGAACAAATTATGAATAAAGAATTCGCACAACAAATCCTATTGATCAGGGGTTGATTCTACAAATTATTTGTTATCAGGATCATGCGGCTGATTGTTGTATATTTTGAGTAATTTCCATCTCAGGAGTTTCTCATTGAGGAACATAGAATATAGCCTAGATGGTCTTCTGCAAGCTAATAACAATTCACCTATTTGACAAGCATCTTGTTTAACTCTATACACCCTGTCAAATGATTCTTTTAACAGAACTAACTCCTTTTTCAATCGAGCATTTTCAATGCTTGCCTCCTTTAGAAAATAGAATCTCTCTATCCATTTCATTAATAATGGAGGTAATTATACTTGGAACCATTCCATTACAATTGGTTCTGTTTGTGTTTGTATAGACTCCATTATAGGCTTGGCATCACTTTCCCACAAATCTTGTTCTAATTCAACAATTTTGCTCAAAGAGGCATTAAGTTCAGTTTTTTGTTTATTCCTTTCTTCTTCAAAAGTAGTAAACAATTGTAGAAAATTACTTGTTAAACCTTTGATGTTCCTATCTTTCTTAGACAAATCAGCCACATGCTTTTTGCTTTCTTGATTCCACTGATGTATTTGATATTGTAATTGCTCAATAACCTTATCTTTCTGTTTCATTTGTATTTTCAAATCCATAATTTCTTGATCTCTTTTCCCTATGATTGCAGTATGTGCCTCTATTTTCTCTTGTTGTTGGCTGATTTGTTCCTCATTTCCTTGCAACTAGTGTCTCAATTTAGCAATTTTTGTTTTTAGTTTTTCTAATTCCACTCCCCTTTGATCAAATTCTTCATCCCCTATATTAACAGAAAAAGGCATATCAGAGATTTTCATATTATCATCAATTACATTTTCCTCAACACTAGGTACATTACCTTTGTCAGACACATCAAATGAACCTGGCTCAGTAACTCTATCAATTAAAGGGGACAACTGTCTCAGAGGATCACCCTCAACATCCACACAATGTAGTGATTGAACCCTTCCCTCTTCTTGTCCTGTTGGAGATGGCATATTCTCTTGTTCAGCCTCAGGGGATTGTTTAGCCTATTTTTCACTTTCTTTTGGGGTCTCCTCAAGGGGCTGATTTCAAGTTTCCAGTGAGTGTTCATCTGATTTTTGTCTTCTCTTTTTAGAAGAACTCGATGTGTCACAACCTATAGTCTCACTATTTTCAGCTGATAATCTTCTACTTCTCCTTAAAGGAGGATTTTTCACCTTGGTTTTCCTTTTCCTCTTGTGAGGAGGCTCTTCTTCATCTCTTGAATGTATAATTTCTGCATTTTCTGATTGCCCTGGGGTTTTTCTAGTATGAGGTAAAAATTTTGGTCCTTCACTGTCAAGAGCTTTTGTGGTCTGTTGAAGTTCGGGAGCATATAAAGCTTTAGGGGAATGTTTTTTGAAAGGTTTAGTTACTTGCTTGGATGACTCTCCTTCCTCAAATTGTCCTTTAGGCTCCAAATTCACAAAATTTTACAAAAAATTCTCCCATTTCCTTTCTGGTTTCTTGCGGAAATTATATTTGCATATCAATTGAATAAGGCCATGGTGTTTGAGTGGCCTTGTACCAATTTTATACTTTTCTATCATGCTAGTGATAGAGTCACATGAGAATGCTGGCAAATTAATCCTAAGATAAGGATCTTCAGTGCCATGGCGCAAATGTGTAAGAAGTTGAAAAGGGGGACCTACTACCATTGCTACTTGTCCTTCATAGGTAAAATAATTAATTATCCAAGCTACAACAATTTTGCAAGGTTTCAGGATAGACATTCTTTGGAAACCTTTATTTTTTCCCCTAGTACTCATAGTTATCAAAGGTTGAGGTTCTCCTTCTCTATGAAATAATTCTACCATTCTTTGATAAGTGATATGAGTAGTTTTTGTCAAGTTAATGCCTCTATTTTCAAGACCAGAAAGATGGGAAATAATTTTAGGACTTACCTGGAAACACTTTGTCTGCAATTTTTTTTTCAAATTCCTTTACTATCTGCTCATTATGCCCCTCAAACTTCTTTATAAATTCTAGCCACCCAACTTTTTGAAACAAGCCTGCAATGCTGCCCAATGCCAATAATTTATCTGCCGAAGCTAGTTTAGACTTATTGTTAGCTCCTCCCATTCTATTCTTCTCTCACTGTTCTGCTCAATTGTACGAAAGTGTTATGATGCTCAAAGAAACCTTGTTTAAACAACTAAATTGCAGAGGTAAGAGAAAATAATTTTGATGCAATTGATGGGAGACGAATTCATTGTCTTACTTGAGCTTTGCTATATAATCATGATGGTTTTACATGGGAAAATATGCAAATATTGTCATACCTCAAGCAATCGCACAATGGCACAATTTACTAAATTGGGAGAGGGAATGCCTTGTGCCAATTAATTAATATTTATTCAAAATAACTACGTACTTTAAGTAAAACTATATGTACCTTACGTCCTATCATTAATTGAACATCACTTACCTTTTGTTGATGTAACAAAATAGTTGCATGATTTGGCAAGGGTGGTGGCAAATTTATTATGACGTGGATGGGACAACTAGTAAATGGTGGGATTATTATGATGAAAAAGTTGTCATAATAATTTTAATTATTATGAAAGGATATGGCAATGTAGGAGAAATGGCAGAATAACAATATAGGGTGTGGATTCCAATGTGATGACAATTTTTAAAAAAATGGACATGTGTATGACATTAGAAAAATCAAAGCATTGGGAAAAGAAAATAATTTACAAAAATTCAGAGCATCGCTAAAAGATGTGGTCGAGGTGAAGGATGAAAAGTTTTGGAGCAAGCTAAAATATGCACCTGGAATGGAAGGAGTGAAGTGGAAAAGTTTTGGAGCATCACTGAAAGATGTCATCAGAATGCAACAAAAAAATTTCTGGAGCATCATTGAAAGATGCGGTCAGAGAAGCAACCAAAATTTCCAGAGTAGCAACAAAACAAGTTCTGGAGCATCGCCGAAAGATGCCATCGAAAGAAGGAAGAAGAATGTGGAAGTTTGGACTCAGACCTTCTAGAGCACTATTGAACAATGCGCCAGATTGCAAGAACAAAGAAAGGAATAACACGAGTTGGACATGCAAGTTCCAAAGCACCACAACAACCGAGCCAACAAGTTCTGGAGCATCGCAACACTCAAACCAACAAGTTCTGGAGCATCATAGCAAGATGTGCTAGAATTTGTGTTTGATTTAAAATGAAGTCCTGCAAAATGGAAATGGAATTTAGCCAAGTCCAAAAGATGAAAAATTTGAAAAGAAATGCTTTGAAGGAGAATAAATTCATACACATGCAAATTTTTTATTTATTTTTATTTTAGAGATAGCAACAAAAACTATATTGACTTTTCCGTAGCAGATTAAATGCATTGGATTTCTCCTTGCATTTCTACCATTTTTGCAAATTCTTCTTTATTAACAGGTTTATGGTAGATGCGTAATCAATGACCATTAACTAGGAGAGTTCAAGTGTCACCATCAATGGGCTTCAGCTATACTGCGCCATTTGAAAATACCTCAAAAATTTCATATGGGTCGAGCCAACGAGTTATGAGTTTCCCTCGATGATCTTTGTATCTAGAATCGAATAACAACACCCAATCCCCATTATGGAATTCTCTCTCCTTAATATGCTTGTTATTCTAGACTTTGCGTTGTTGTTTCACCAGTTCAGTTTGATGGACAACATCCAAATGGAGTTCATCCAACTCACTAAGCTGTAAGACTCTCTCTACCTGGGCTCGTTTAAGATCTATACCTAACTCTATGGTTGTTCTTAGAGTTTGGAGTTCGAATTCAATGGGTAAGAGAGGTTTCTTCCCAAAAACTAGCTCGTATGGACTAAAACTGGTGGTTGATTTCCACATTGTGTTATAAGCCCAAATAGTTTCAGGTAGTTTTCTAGCCTAGTCTTTCCTTCCTAATGACACTATTTTTGTTAAATGTTTTCTAGCTCCCTATTAGTGACTTCCATTTGGATGTTTTCCTAAGGGTGATAGGGTGATGATTTCTTATGACTTACTTGGAAATGGTCGGTGAAGGATAACATAACCTTATACATAAACTAAGGACCCTAATCTGTGATGATCATCCTAGGGGATCCAAACTTGAGGAAAGTTTTATTGTATAGGAAATCAGCTACTTGTTCCTTCCTGGCAACTCGTAGAGCTTGAACTTCTGCCCAGTTAGTCAGATAATCGGTACAGACTAGAAAGTATTCTTTTCCTTGTGAAGTAGGGTCTATAGGACCAATAAAATCCAATCCCCATTTTTCCAATGGTTCAAGGACTACCTTGGGTTGAAGGGGAATTTCATTAGATGTAGTTGGCCTCCCTACCCTTTGAAATTCATCACAATGGTGAACATATCTCTTGACATCCCTATGCATAGAGGGCCAGTAATATCTTGCACCTAAAATATTATGTGATGTCCTCTTAGTAGAATAATTCCCTCCATAAGGATCATCATGGAAAGCTCTCAAGATATTATAAGTCTCATATGCCCTAACACATCATCATAGAACCATATCAATCCCACATCGAAATAGGATCCCATTAATCCATTTGAAATGGGCACTTTCTCTCACAAGGCATTTCTTATGTTTTGATGTGAAATTAGGTGGTATTTTTGAGGTGGCCAAGTAGTTGGAAATATCAGAAAACTAAGGAGTTTTAGTAGAGATGGAAAACATATTCTCATCTAGAAAGTCATCCTGTACTGGAGCACAATCACCATCATCTTGTTTAATTTGGGATAAGAAATCTGCAACTACATTGAATTTCACTGGTTTGTCAACAATTGTTACATTGAATTCCTGGAGAAGCAGCAACCACCTAATTATCCTCCGACTCAATACAGATTTGTTCATGAGGTATTTGATGGCTGAGTGATCTGTGTACATTGTTACTTTGTATCTTGTAATGTAGTGTCAAAATTTCTTAATTTCATGTACTACAACTAAGAATTATTTCTCTGTTGTGGTATAATTTTGTTTTGTTGGAGTCAAATTCTTATTGATGAAGTATATAGCATACTTTCCCCCATTCTCATATTCTTTTCCTAACATTTCTCCAGTAGCATCATCAGATACATCAACATAAATATGGAATGGAAGGTTCCAATTCGGTCCACGAAGGACAACAACATATATGATTTTCTCCTTGATGATTTTGAATGATGATTGGCACTCAGGTGTCCAAATAAACTCTACATCCTTTTGGAGAAGGAAAAACATAGGGGTTGCAATCTTGCCGAAGTTATCTATAAATCTTTGATAATATCCAACATGCTCTAAGAAACTTCTAACATCAATCTGGGTTTTTGGAGTCACAAGTTGTTGTATCACTTCGATTTTCTTATGATCAACTTTTATCCCTTCAGCCGAGATGTGGTGTCCCAACACTATTCCTTGTTCTACCATTATTAGACATTTTTCATGGCTTAGAGACAAACGGTGATCCTCACATCACTTCAACACTTTATATATACTTTAGAGGGCTTCATCAAAACTGTACCCATGCATAGTGAATTCGTCCATATAAACTTCCACACACTCATTCACCAACTTAGCAAATATGGCCAGGATAGCTCTCTGAAATGTTGCAGGAGCATTGCATAGCCCAAAAGGAAGAACTCGATATGTGAATATTCCCCAAGGGCAAGTAAAATTCATTTAATCCTGGTCTTCTGCTGCTACATGTATCTGGTTATAACCACTAAATCTGTCCAAAAATGAGAAATATTTTCTCCCAGCTAAGTTATCCAAAACCTTGTCTACAAATGGTAGGAGAAAATAATCTTTATGGGTTGATTTGTTAAGTTCCCTATAGTCTATGCACACTCTCCACTTCCAATTTTTGCTTGGAACCACGACCAAAGGTGAAACCCATTTGCTGTCAGAAATGGGATAAATAAACCCCACTTGTAGGAGTTTCTCAATTTTAGTTTTAACGATATATTTCAAGGCAGGATTGAGTCTCTAATGTGGTTGGAAAATAGGTCGAACATTCTCGATGTAGATATGATGAGTACAAAAACCTGAGTGTATTCCTCTCATATCTATGTAGTCCCAAGAAAAATATTTAGATCTATTCACCAAGATATCAAACAATTTGTGTTCTCTTGACTTGGTCAACTGGCTATTAATGTTCAGGGTTTTTGCTTGGCAGCAACATAATGGATTTAACACCCGGATGGTTGGATGTGATAGTGTACATTGGTCTTGTCAAATTGTTAAGGGGACAACTATGAGGCATGGTTCTGTGAAGTCTGGAAATATCTTCAAATAAATGATCTATTTTTGGAATGATATTTGCCAGAGGACAAGGTAATCCCATGAAACTGGTGTTATCGAATTCAGTGTGGCCTATGTTGATGGTTTATCTTATGATTTCTTCTACGTCCAACATATCCTCATCACTTGAATCCATGGTAATATTTTCCATTTTGTTTTCCAATTCATCCTCCATTTCTTCACCATGTTGTTTGATGACTACCATGTCTAGTGAAGCTACATTTTCCTATCTGTTGGGACCTTCTGGTTCATCCACCCATACTTTATTATATTCAGCAGGCTTGGTGGGAGGATACAAGAATAAATGTTTGCTATTAGGACTATGTGAAATGGTCATTCCTCCCTCTCTACAATCAATTTTGGCTGCTACAGTAGCCAACCATGGCCTTCCTAAAATTATTGGGTAACTGTCTTTTGGTGTAAGAGATTGTATTACTTGAAAGTCCACTGGATATTCCCATCCATTGACCTTAACAATAATATTCTCAAGGAAACCCTTGAGAATGGTTATGGATTGGTTTACCATTTCCAAGACTATAGTTGTGGGGCATAAATCACCGAGCCCCAACTTTTCCATTACATCAATAGTCCTTACGTTAATGGCTACTCCTAGGTCCACTAGTGCATTAGGTATTGCTACCTCATTAATTGTTACTATTATAAGTGGACTACCTGGGTCATCATATTTCAGAGCAGTGGTCTTTGAACCAAAAATTTAGCTAGATAACCATTTATGTGAACGATATTTATCCGTTTTGATCTCCTCCTTGGAGTTTTGATACACAACTGTTTGATCAGTTGGTTCAACTCGGGAATCTCCTTAATTGCTTGTAGCAAAGGAACCTCAATTTGCAATTTTTTGGTTTCTTGTATCAACATAGTCTCAGTGGACGAGGAAATTTCTAGAGTATCTTTCACAATGGTTGGTTTTAGATTCTCTGGAAAAGGCACTTGAGTTTTTTCTTTAAGAGTGGAATCCTCTAAATAATTAGTTGGAGATTGACCCCCTCCTTTTGAGGTAGTTCAGAAGCCCAATTGAAGATGGTAGAAAGGTATTATTTTGGGTAGTTTCTGGGTTTTTCTATAAGGATGTGGGAGTTGTCTTAGCCATCTCAACAGATTTCTTAATAGGCTCGTCTAGGATTTCAACAATAGTAGGTGGCTGAAGTGTTTTTTTGGATTTTAATTGTAGATTTCCATAATGGATAGCATTGAGTCTAGTAATATTGTCTTGTTCCATAGAATATATTATGGTATTCTGACGATTGATCTTTGGGTTCAGAACAAGTTGTGCCAGAAGTTGTGGTTGATTAACTTGCTCATTTTGTTGAGTGTTCTTGGGAGATGGTAAAAGATTTGGTTGTTGGTTAGGCATCCTTCTGGGACCAGTATAAAATTGATTATGAGGTTGATTCCATTAAGGAGTAGGATTATGAGGATACCATTAATGTTGAGTCTGGTTGGGCCATTGAGGGTTTCCCTAGGACTGATTTGCCCATTTAGGTGGTCCCCAAGGGTAAGTCCCCAAATTAGGTGGTGGTTGAGATGGTGGTTGAGGCCAGGGTGTTGACCATTGATTATTATTCTAGTTATTATGAGGTCTCCACGAAGGGTTTGAACTTTGGCCATAGGAAAAATTCCCTCCAATTCTTTGATTTATAAAGTTAACTTCCTCAACTGGATATTTCCTTTTCTTAGAGTTCTTGATGGATTTCAAAATATCACACTGGTCAATGGCATGACTCTTCTCACAAACTTGATGAATGCCTGTTTTTTCCAAGAGACACTCTCTCAAAGGATGTTTGTTGCAACACCTAGGACAATAGATGGATAGAGTCTCAGGATTATGTGTTTTGGCCTATATTCCATCCAACATTGTATTTAACTAGACAAGAATGTCAATTTTAAGATTTTCTAGCTCCTCATGAAATTTTCTTATCTCATTGGAAACTTTAAAAAGAGTAGAATTTCAAATACCTCCTCAAGTACGAGAGAAGTTTCGACATAATTCAGTGATATCATCGAGTCCTAATTGGGACACATCTCCTTTTCCCATTCAATCTAGGCTCCTTCGAGAATCTTTGTCAAGACCTTTGAGAAATATGGTCTTCAGAATCTCTAGACTTATGGCTTCTCCGCCACATCGTTTAGATAAGAAGATAAACCTATCTAGGTAATCTTCTAGGATTTCGTCTTCATTTTTCCTTAATTTGAACAACTCTTCCTTCCTATTGCTGACCCTACAATAACTCTGGCATTTATCTAGAAAGGAAAACTCCATGTCATCTCACGAGGTTATCGACCCTGAAGCTAATCCCATGAACCAACACATTTTTGAGTCCTTCAAAGTAGAGGGAAAAAGCTTTAGTTTTTGGTTATCATTATTGTAGTCATATGCATGACATAGGACTTTAAACTCAAATAGAAACTGGTCAGGGTCTTCAGAAGACAAACCTCAGAAGGTTGGCAAGAAGGCTAGTGAAATATTTTTCATAGTCGTATCATCATTTGCATCGATAGCAATAAGATAACTGAATGTATGCGGTGGTGGAGGAGGTGGGTCATTTCTACAGTCACCCATGATGTTGAAGGGGATTTGTTCCTCCTCAAAAAATTTCTCAAATGGGCAAGGCTTTGGGGTTTGCAAAGGAATATGCTCCTCTACAACTATGTGTTCTCTTTCTAGGGTATACGGGAAGGTCTCAGGTTGATCCCACTCAATCAATTCTTCAGTAAGTTCTTGATATGAGACTTCTTCCTCTCTACTTTTGGTTGGTACATCGGCTGGGGGAGTTTTTGGTATGAATCTTCCATGGGGGGTGCGTTTCTTGGCCATGTAGAAAAGGAAGCCTAAGGATTATTTTTGTGCCTAAAAGAGGCATTTAAGGTATCTCCTACTAACACTAGAAATGGAAGTTCCCTGGAAACAACACCAAAAAGTGATAGGTTGTCATTAGGTCCTATCTCTTTAGTTGAAAATGCATCAATTGTATTGACCAGGTAGTTTTCAAAGGCTATATGCAATAGAAAACATCTTGACTATCTCTTTCAAATTTTCTAAGTGATTGGGACAACTGAAATGAAAATTAAACTAAGGGGCCACTAAACTAGAAAGCAAGAAATGATTAATCTAAAAAGCATAAGAACTAAACTAGAAAGCATGGAGATAATTAAACTAATAAGCATGTAAATTTCTGAAGAGGAACTCTATGTAAAGAAACTATGAAACATATGACTAACAATGGATAGAAAAGTTAACAATTAACAAAAAACAACGTAACAACTTGCAGCTAACAATGAAAGTAGGTGCTCTAAAACTTGAGATAAAAAAAATTAAAAGATTATAGAATCGATCTACAACCTGCAAGATTAACTTTATAGAATTCGACACATGCAGATAATCTTTACTCACATTTATCATTTACAGAAATGAAAACAACAAAATTAAAAATAGAATACTTATCTATCTACTCTATAGCCCTCAAGTGGCCAACTCTTAGATGCTCCTACGCTTGGCTCAGATCACATAAAATTTGTAACTCCAAGATTACTCCATTCAAAATGATTCTATTCAAAATATTTAACAACTCAGGATGAGATAGGAAAAAATTTCTTTATTCATACTGAAAGTATAACTCAGAAACATAGTTTAACAACCCATTATGGCAGCATAACGATATCTCTCTGTATCATTGCTTCTAATGGTTACATATTTATACAAAAAAAGTTAGAATAATCCTATAATTTAGATGGTAAATATTACCACTGAAAAATTCTTCAACTGAATTCAAAAAACTAATGAACATAAGTCCACTACATAAAACATTCAAGGGCTTGAGATGAGCCATAAAGTCTTCAAACTGAAAATAACAGAAAGCAATAAAAACTCAATCCACCATGCATTCCCCTAAAGTTTCAATTCCTATTCTTCTGGAACTTCTCTTCAATTATGTTGAAGTCTACATTGAATCCACTTGGTTGGCATGATGACCGATTATGCTTATTAACCTGTACAATACTTAGAAACTAAACCATTATGTTAGTGCAGGTTAGCTTATTTCAATTAATTTCAAGAAATAAAGATTATACATATTTCTACAAAAAGAAAGTAATTACTAATCCTAAAGACAATTAATTGGTGAGGTAAAGGTGACTGGAAGATATGAGGAAGGGTATTTAGTTCATTATATTGATGAGGTTATTTTTACCTCATAAAAAATCTCTAAACAGACACAAGGCAAAATAAGTAGGTAAATCAATCACATATACATCTTGCGGAATTGCAAATTTTGAGCAAGCATGTAATGTAAGGTTCAAATTTTTGATCACTCCCACAGTGTTAATGGTTTTTCCATCTAGCTAAACAAATCCTTTAGAGAGTGGCTCATAATTCAAACCCAACTAATGAACTATCTATTTAAGCATCACTAAACTACTAGCACCTGAATCAATCATGCAGTTATGCATGAGGTGATTCCCTAAAATCAAGGTGATGTAGAATGGAGGTGGCTTGACCTTGTTGATCACTCTTTGGTTGTGATTTGTTCAATGTATTAGCATTGGGCTGATCAGCTGCAATGTTTACCTTTGGTGGCTCTTTAGAGGGCTCTTGAGATAAAGTGATGTTAGATAATGCACTTTGTAACAAATCTTTATGTCCTGGAAGTGCTAACACTTCCCACATTGAAACATTGATGTTGGATTTCTTCATATCATCCAAAATGTTGAAGGAAGAAGGATTTATGTTTTGTTGCACCTTTGGAACAACAACTGTATCAATCACCTATGAAGGCTGTTGTTGAGGTTTTTGTTGATCTTTATTTAGTTGAACTAGTTGTCTTGGAAAAAATTTCAATGGTTGTGAAATTGCAGCCCCAACACTTGGCTATTGACTTGTAGAAGCTTGATTTTGAGCATGATTAGGTTATTGTCCTATATCTACAACTCTTTTCTTTGATCTTTTATTTGCTGCTATAGAGGTATAAGACTGATTTTGACCCTAACTTTGATACTGGTTGATACCACCGAACTCCTCACCTTGCCAATTCATCAACGTTACATCATTTTGACCTTTTTGTTCATCACTTTCTTATTGTATGTTATGCTAAACAACAACATGAACTTGCACCATAAGTGCCTGATTCATCATCCCATTGAGACAAGTAGACTGGTTATATGGTTGATTGCATGGAAAACACCAATCAATATCTTGTACTAAGTTATTCTAGACAGGAACTAACTCCTTTGTTGTACTAGGGCTATTGGGATTGTATGGTTGAAAATTTCTAGGATTATATGGTCTTCTTTATGTCTGTGAATCAGCTTGATATGATGGCCTATTTGGTTGGTATTGACCTTGATATGGTCTAGAATTTTGGCATACCCGATTCTTAATATCCACCAAATTATTACCATAAGTTTTCAATAGGATTTTAATCCCTTGAAGTTCTTGGGATGGGGCTGGAACAACATTGTTCTGAGTAGATGCTTGATAACCTAAGGCTAGAACAATAGGTATTGAAGCAATAGGAGGCATTTGTATAGGTATTAGAGGTTGAATATCAGGAAATATAGGCATTGAAGGCCTAGGTGCAATTTTACCAGCTTGAATTAGACTATTCTTTGCTCTAATAGCAATATCAAATGCTCCAGGTAATGATACACTACCCATTGATTGGATCATTAATGTAATATCACTATTTAATTCTCTAAGGTAATATAAAAATGCATGATCAGGTGAAGGTCTTACTGTTGCTAGAATTTTGTTACAAGTCCTTTGGAACCAAAAATTAAAATCTATCATTTTCTCTTGAGGTGCTCTCTTTATAATTGTCATTTATTCAACAAGAGATAAGTGATCTGATTTTTTTGAAAACTAGCTATTTAATGCATCTCCTAAATCATCCCATGTTCCTATAGAATTGATAGACCCCTGAACCATTGAAGGGCTTTACCTTTAAGTGATGTAGCCAGAAGCCTAAGGGAAACATTTTCTCGAGTAATGTGATGAACTCCACAAAGTGCAGCTACATCTCTGATGTGCTCTATGGGTGTAGTCTGATCTTCACCTGTGAAAATGGGTAAGCTCTTAAGTGTTTCTGCAGGAATATCATTGTGTTGAGCCAAATTTTAATGGGTTGCCCCCATTAAATGGCACAAATGCATATCTTCTTATAGCCAGTGGAACTACTGGTGCGCAAATATTTTGTACTGGAACTGTCGGTACAAGACTTACAGGTCTATAATTTGGAGTTGTAGAGCATGATCTTGGTGTACTAGGACTCCTTCTCCTTGGAGGAATCCTTGAAACTCTCCCTCTTCTCCTTGGCGGTGATAGCTGCAAATACTCAAAAGGAATTGAACTTCCCCATGTTTGAATTCTTTTCATATGTTGCTTGCTACTGGATCTACACTAAAACTAGATAATAGAGTCGCTAGGTATAATGTTCTCGCCTCAAAAGGATGAATATACTGCTA
Source organism: Sequoiadendron giganteum (assembly GCA_007115665.2). NCBI lineage: Eukaryota > Viridiplantae > Streptophyta > Pinopsida > Cupressales > Cupressaceae > Sequoiadendron > Sequoiadendron giganteum. The sequence goes on along the minus strand of CM021101.1, from coordinate 560,999,276 downwards.
TTCATACCAAAATAGCAGCAATAAGGATCTTGATGTGGATTGAAAATCAGTTCATAGTCCCATCGAGAATTCCAAAAACTGTTAACACATAGGATTGCACCCGAATGCAAAGTTGACAAGCTCAACAATCCTGTGTAACATTGAAACACTTTCGAGCCTATGGTTTGCTCATAACAAAGGTGAATCTTCAGATTATGGGCTGGCTCCCCTTTTGATCTTGTTGGAGGTTATGGTTGAATTGCTGAAATGTGGTTGTCATTGACGTTAACACTATTAGCATTGATGATGCTCAAGGTTGTATATGTCAAGGATATTGAGAAAGTTATAAAAAATAATATTGTTGGCAGCCAGTGAAGCTGAGAAGGTTAGAATTTTGGAAAGTTCTATACATTGAAGATCTGAAGGTGCGCTTCAAATGGTTTGTTGTTGAAGCTTTCTAGTATGTTGTCTAAAAGTTTCATAGGTTCGCATCAAGATTTGTGGAAGATATGAAGATCTGTGTTCCTAGTGCTATTCAGTTTCTATAGATGGTGTTCTTGGATGAAGCGAATGAAATTATGGTAATTTCATGTGTTGTGCATGTACTTGTGACATTCTTGGATGAGTCTATATTGTGATCGATCCTTGTTGTATATCCACATTGATCAGAGTGTTCGTGATTGATCCTTGTTGTACGTCCACATTGATCGGAGTGTTCGTGATCGGAGATTTTTCCGATGTGTGCTCGAGTTTTCATGTTCTTGACTGACATGATGGTGTTAGCGTGTTGCGGATCCATGAGGAGTAATATTTTATTGTTTGGCATGTTTGAAGGTGTTTTTTTGGGTCCTCACTATGTTGTGACCGACCTGTGTTGGTGCACATTAGAATTTATTCATGTATTGAGGCCGACAGTTGTAATTCATTGTTTATTTGAGGCCGACTGAATAGTGAATGTAAATTTGTGTAGCGGATATATATAAGTGTTTTTTTTTCCCTTATTTAGAGGCAATGCTCAGTGTGTACAAGAGGTGAACATGTGTGAATAAAGGTCAAATCATTCAAGAGAAGAGAAAAGTGTGAAGAAGTTTGAGCAAAGTGTGGAAGAGTGTGTGGAATTTTATGTGTGCCTAATTAGAACTGTAATCAGGATTTTGTAGAAGCTATTTTCTCAGTTCAACTTCATCACATGGATTTAATCTAATTATTTTATGTAAGGCAATGAGCCTTCCCTCTAAGCAGTGTGCTCTAGGTAGTGTGCCTGAATGCAAGTGCATTCCCTTTTATTCTTCATTATACTTCTAACAGGGTATAATCTTGTGGACTAACATCCACCGTGGTTTTTCCCCTAACAGGGTTTCCACGTATAAAATCTTGGTGTTCATGTGTCTCTGATGTGTTATTGATTTATACTTACACTATTATTTATTAGATTCTAGATTTAAGGTTGATTAATGTTGTATAAGTTTGATTTTGGTAACAACCAATTCACCCCCCCTCTCAATTGTATATCCTTGTTTTTCCAACAATTGGTATCAGAGCTAGTTCCTTTGAAGAAGCCTAACAACTTGAGGAGATCTGAGATGGCATCATACAAGAAGGATAGTCCTAGATTCGATTGTACAAACTACTCTTTATGGAAAGTCAGAATGGAGTGTCATTTGAAGTGCATTGGAGAACCTTTCTGGAAGATTAGACAAAGTGCATATACTATTCCTCAAAATGGTTTGTCCTCTGAAGATGAGATAAAGCAAGAAGAAGCTAATACCAAGGCTATTCAAGCTTTTTTGAGTGCTTTGACAGATTTAGAGATGACAAATGTGTTAGGATTGAAGACTACATACCAGATTTGGAAAAAGTTGGAAACATTGTATGAAGGAGATGCTCTAGTGAAAAGTGCTAAGCTACAAAGTCTAAAAGGCAAGTGGGAAGACTTGAAGATGTGTGAAGATGAGAATATCCTTTTTTTTTCTTAAAATATAAATGAATTGGTGATGAACATTAGATGTGTCGATGGAACCTTGGATGATGAAGAAATTGTGGCTAAGATACTTAGATCTGTGCCTCCCTCCTACAAAATAAGAGCTCATGATATTGATGAATTGGAAAACTTGTTGCATTTGAGTTGAGTGAATTTGGTGAATTTTCTCCTAAGACTAAATCTACATTCAAAGCTATAGTATCTGGAAAAAGCCAACAGAGATACAATCCGGGTGAGAGTTCCAAAAGGACATTCAAATATGAAGATGAGATGAAAAAGATTGAAGATGAAGAAAGAGAATTAGAAGAACTGGAAGCATTGATTGTGAAAAGAGAAGCCGTAGGTCATGGTAATTACAAAGGAAAGTTACCTATTAATTTTTCTTCTTGTAGTAAAATAGGTCATTTTGCATCTAGATATCCTGAAAGAGTTTCTAAGTACAAAACTGAGAAGACTATATTTCAAAGGAAATGCTATTATGTTGAAGAAGGTGTAACTGATGAAGAATTTGATAAAGAAATTGGAAATGAAGATGAATGGGTATTTATTGCTATCAAAGAAAATGGTCAGGTGTCCACTAAATCTACTAGTAATGTGAATGTTGAGAAATATCTTGCAGCAAAAAATGAAGAAAAGGGTGAATGGGTAATTGACAGCGGATGCTCACATCATATGACTGGTGAAAAAAGAAATTTTGTAAGCTTGGAAGACTATGATGGTGGTGTTGTAAGATTTGGAGACAACACTTCTGGTGTGATTCGTGGCAAAGACACTATTTCTTTTGGTGTTAAGCATAATACTGATGATGTTCTTTATGTAGAAGGCTTAAAGCATAACTTTTTAAGTGTTGGAAAGATGGTAGACAAGGGTTAAAATCTTCAATTCAAGGATGGTAAGTGTAGAATAAGGGGAAGTTCTGGAAATATGATTGCTTCAGGTACAAAGACAAAAGGTAATATCTTTCATTTGAGTGCTGCTAGTGAAAATTGTTTAATTGCTCAGATTGATGTAAGTTGGTTATGGCATAGTTGGATGTGTCATGTGAACTTTGATAATATTGTCAAGATAAGAACTACTCAAGAAGTCAGAGATCTACCTAAGTTAGTGAAGCCTACTAACACTATGTGCAAGGAATTTCAAATGGGAAAGCAGACAAGAAATTCCTTCCAGAGCAAGTAGTATAGCTCTAATGGAGTATTGGATTTGATACATACTAATCTATGCAGTCCATCCAGAATCAGAAGTCTACAAGGTGAAACATATTTTATGTTGCTCTTTGATGATTATTCTAGAATGATATGGGTTGCTTTCTTAAGAGAAAAACATGAAGCATTAGAAAATTTCAAAAGTTTCAAAGCTATGGCAGAGAATGAGATAGGTCAGAAGATCAAATGTCTAAGGTTAGACAGAGGTGGTGAATTCACTTCCTAGGAATTCAATTATTTATGTGAAGAGCATGGAATCCAAAGATAGTTATCTGCTCCCCGGACCCCTCAACAAAATGGAGTTGTTCAAAGAAAGAATAGAACCATTCTAGACATTGCTAGAACCATGATGCTAGAAACAAATGTTCCTCATTTCTACTGGAGAGAAGCTGTAAGTACTGTTGTGTATGCCATTAACAGGGTGTATGTCAACAGTAATTCTAGTAAGACACCTTTTGAGTTATGGTTTGGTTATAAGCCTACTTTCAAGTATTTCAAAAATTTTGGAAGCAAATGTTACATCAAGAGAGATGATGATATAGGCAAGTTTGATGCTAGAAGTGATGAAGGAATCTTTTTTGGTTACTCTACTAAAATTAAAGCTTACCGGTGCTTTAATAAGAGGTTAAAGAAAATGGTTGAAAGTGCAAATGTCAAAGTTGATTAAGATATTGTTAGACCATCCAAATATAGTGGATATGATTCAGATGATCAAAATGATAATACTAACAATGATGTTCAGACACAGAATCAACTTCATATTGTTTCGGTGAACCAAGGGAATCAAGAGGCAGAGACTAGCAGAAGTGCAGAAGAAAGAACACAAGAACAAGAAGTCAGAGAAAATCCTAAAACTCCAAAATATGTAAGGCAAAATCACTCTGATATTCAAATCATAGGAGACAAGAGAAAAGGTGTACAAACTAGAAGAAGAATTTTGGAAGAGTACTGTCTAATATCCAAAGTTGAGCCTAGCAATATCAATGAAGCATGCAAAGATGAATATTGGATGGAAGCCATGGAAGAAGAACTAATATAGATAGAGAAGAATGATACATGGGATCTTGTTCCTAGACCTCAGAACAAAAATGTGATTGGAACCAAGTGGGTGTTCCGAAATAAGCTGAATGAGCAAGGTGAAGTGGTTAGAAACAAAGAAATATTGGTTTGCAAAGGGTACTCATAGATGGAAGGTATTGATTTTGAAGAAAATTTTTCCCCTATTGCTAGAATTGAAGTTTTAAGATTATTTATTTCTTATGCTACTTTCAATAATTATTAAGTCTATTAGATGGATTTAAAGTCAGCATTCCTGAATGGTGAACTAGAAGAAGAAGTCTATATTGAACAACCAGATGGATTTCAATTGACTGATGAAAAAGACATGGTATTCCTATTGAAGAAAGCTCTATATGGACTTAAGCAAGCCCCTAGAGCTTGGTATGATAGATTGGATAAATACTTATTGAAGGTTGGATTCAATAAAGGTACTACTCACAACAATTTGTATTTCAACTTGGATCAGAATAAATAATTGATCATTGAAGCCTTTGTTGATGACATTATTTTTGAAGGTGATGATGATTTGTGTATGAAGTTTGCTGATGAAATGAAAAGTGAGTTTTAAATGTCAATGATAGGAGAGTTGAAATTATTTTTAGGATTGCAAATCACTCAGCTAGATGATGAAATTTTCATATCTCAATCTAAGTATGTGAAAGAACTATTGAAAAAGTTTGGCATGGAAGATTCAAAGCCAGTTGGTACCCCTATGATAACTGGATGCAAACTTACATAGAATGATGGTTCTCCTAAAGCAAATTAGACAAGATATAGGTCAATGATTGGTGGATTACTCTATTTGACTCAAACCGGGCCAGTTATAATGAATGATGTATGCATGGTTGCTAGATTTCAAGTTGATCCTAAAGAGTCTCATGTAACTGTTGTGAAAATAATTTTCAGATACCTGAAAGGGACAGTTGATCTTGGTCTTTGGTATCCTAGGGATGATGATCTTATCCTGAATGCTTTCAATGATGTTGATTGGGTAGGAGATGTGGGTGACAGGAAAAGTACTAGTGGTGATGCATTCTTCTTAGGGAAGAAATTGGTATCTTGGCTAAGCAAAAAGCAAAATTTTGTTTCATTGTCTACTGCTGAGGCATAATATATTTTTGTTGCAAATAGTTGTACCCAAGTATTATGGATGAAGAAAATGTTGAGAGATGCCATAATTAATTATGAAGAATCCATTTCCATATTCTGTGACAAATCAAGTGCCATTAATATTTCCAAGAATCCAGTGTTGCATTCAAAGACAAAGCATATATCCATTAAATATCACTTTCTGAGAGATAAAGTGAGTGAAAAAGAAGTTACACTTGAGTATATACCTACCAAGGAGAAAATTGTAGACATCTTTACTAATTCATTTCCTAAGGATTTTTGAATACCTCAAAGGCAAGTTAGGGGTGATTTCCCCTCCTGATCAGAACTAAGATGCAGGTCTTTGCATCAGTCTATGAATTCATAGCCATATCTTATTCCAGATTGATGTTGTGGTGGTTGTTGCTTAGGGGGAGTAGTCAAATGATTCAAATATATGATTAGAGCATGTGTACCTTTTCCATTGATGTCAAAGGGGGAGAGAAGAGTAATGTGAAAAATTTAAGAGAAGAAGGAAACGGGAAAAGAGTGCACAATCTCAGGGGGATATTGTTGGAGAAGAGCTAGTTGGGTTGGTGGCATTATTGTTCACATCATGTGTTGCCATAAATGTCAAAGGGGAAGATTGTTGGATGTTTTGGTTGCACTGCTTATATGTGTTTGTCATTGATGTCAACACTATTAGCATTGATGATGCTCAAGGATGTATATGTCGAGGATATTGAGAAAATTGTAAAAACAATATTGTTGGTAGCCAGTGAAGCTGAGAAGGTCAGAATGTTGGAAATTTTTGTACGTTGAAGATTTGAAGGTGTGCTTCCATCTTGTCTGAAAGTTTCAGAGGTTCGCATCAAGATTTGTGGAAGATATGAAGATCTGTGTTCCTACTGCTATTCAATTTCTTTAGATAGTGTTCTTGGATGAAGCGAATGAAATTTTGGTAATTTCATGACATTCTTGGATGAGACAAGATCGTGCTCGATCCTTGTTGTACGTTTGCATTGATTGGAGTGTTCGTAGTCAGAGATTTTTCTGATGTGTGCTTGAGTTTTCATGTTCTTGGCCGACATGATGGTGTTAGCGTGTTGTGGATCCATAAGGATCAATATTTTATTGTTTGGCATGTTTGAAGGTGTTTTTTTGGGTGCTCACTATTTTGTGACCGACCTATCTTGGTGCGCATTGGAATTTATTCATGTATTGAGGCCGACAATTGTAATTTATTCTTTATTTGAGGCCAACTGAATAGTGAATGTAAATTTATGTAGTAGATATATATAAGTGTTTGTTTTCCTCATTTAGAGGCAATGCTCAGTGTATACAAGAGGTGTACATGTGCGAATAAACATCAAATCATTCAAGAGTAGAGCAGAGTGTGAAGAAGTTTGAGTAGAGTGTGGAAGAGTGTGTAGAAGTTTATGTGTGCCTAACTAGAACTATAATCAGGATTTTGTAGAAGCTATTTTCTCATTTCAACTTCATCAGATGGATTTAATCTGATTATTTTATGTAAGGAAGTGAACCTTCCCTCTAAGCAGTGTGCTCTAGGCAGTGCGCTTGAATGCAAGTGCATTCCCTTTTATTCTTCATTATACTTATAACAGGGTATAATCTTGTGGACTAACATCCATTGTGGTTTTTCCCCTAATAGGGTTTCCATGTATAAAATCTTGGTTTTCATGTGTCTCTAATGTGTTATTGATTTATGCTTGCACTGTTATTTATCAAATCATAGATTTAAGGTTGATTAATGTTGTATAAGTTTGATTTTGGTAACAACTGATTCCCCCTCTCAGTTGTCTATGCTTGTTTTTCCAACAAAACTCCTAGAAACTAATGTCTTGGATGGGAAAAGGTAAGAAGGATAACTAAATTGAAATGGAAAGCCTTAATCTAGGAGGTGATGCACTGATAATGAAACTAATATGCAAAAAAAACAACTCACAACTATCCCTCAATGAACCCTTTTTACACAACTCAATTTGCGCAATCAAATCACATAACTAATTTATAAGGAGGCCTACAATATCTGATTCTTTGAAGGAAAACAATGTTTTTACAACTTAGAATGAAAGATAAGAAAAATGCACAATTTACAACTTGTGATGGTTAACTACTTTTGTGTATATGTAATGAAAGAACGAGACAAAAACTTAAAGTTTTTATCAAAACATAATAAATTTGTATCAAATCATTCAAGATATTACAAAACATCTGAAATCAAGAAGGCAAATTGATAGTCCTGAAAGATGGAAGGAAACACTGCAAAAATCTAAAAGTAACCTGCTACTGTATCATAAATAAATAATAAGTCTAAGCTACAAAACTTTCAGCCTCTCTCAATGTGTAAGAGAAGGCAAGAAAGCAAGAACTGAGGAAAAAGATAAATTTTTTCCCATATATACAAAAGATGACTCCAAAGGGCCAAGAGGTGGCACTTGTAGTTAGTTGCATCTAAAAATATCTCCCAAATATCTCTCCTATGAGCAAATATGAAAAGCCTCAGAAAGAGGGGTCAAAACTGAAGTAATTTGAGCAAAAATAGCTCCAAACTATGCCTCATGATCAGTTTGACCAAAGAGGACTCAAAAACCACTTCAGTTTGACCATAAATCAAGGATAAACTCAAAATAACTCCAAACGTATGAATCACTCTCAGTTACATTGATTGCTTAGCTCAAATCCACGTCCTCACATGCTTTCCTTAACTCATCAATCACCCTTCAACTATCTCCTTTGACCATATCTTGAAGGAAACACATCTTTATCTTTATTTTTGATAATAAGTAACATTAATTAAAGTGATTTATAAAATATCACTCCAATAATGTTTCTTTACATTTTCAAATAAATTCCACGTTTGTGCAAAATAAGGCATGACTCGGCCTTGTGTTGGGAAATAATGCAAAAGAAAACATAAGTCATTTTAAGGGGACACCCTTAGTTACTTGGCATACATAATGCAAAGGGAAAAAATTTATGAAGGAAATATTTTAAAACAAAGGAAAAAACACCATTTGTTTTGTTGGCCAAAAATTAGGGCAAACATAAACCCTAAGGAAGCTCACAGCCATACACATTCTCACTTTGTATTCTTCTATTTTCTTTCGCTCTATTGATTTGGGAGCCGCCATGCTAGGGTTTGAGCTTGAGCCTTTCATGGAGTCCTCTGGGAGTCTTCATGGAGAATTTGGAGCTTTCTATGTTGAGGTGAAGTGGTATGTTTTGCATTCTTTCTTCACATATCTTCACAGTAGGAGGCGGAGCCTTCATTCTTGAATATAGGGGGTTTTCTCTTTAGTTTTGATGTGCATATATGTCAAGTGTTTATCTCCATTTTCATGCTCGACTTTTCTGGTATAGAATGGAGGCTTGAGTTTTCTATTTTTTGTGCTTTCAATGCTTGGCCTTTTGTATCTTCATATACTTTTGCAAGGATACAACAAAAATGTGCACTCTTCTTTGTATACTTCCACTCCTTTCTCCCATGCTTTTAGTCATGTCAAATGCCATAGGTCGTGACTCTCACATTATTTTATTTTGTAGGAATAGAAGAGAATTTCCTAAACCTTGGCTCATCCCTACATCTTTCATGGCCATGGTTTTGAATGCTTGCTCTGGGTTTTGTTTTCTATTTGCACAAATGAGGGTTTCACTTTTGTATTCTCTGTATTCCACCGTCACAAAATCCAAGCCATGCTTCACTTGGTTTTAATTATTGTAAGAGGCCATATCTTCTATTTCTCTTCATCCTGTGATGGTAGTTGTTATGCTTCAAAGGAGAAACTTCATTAAAAACACATCTGACACTATAGTTTAACTTCCCTCCATTAATTACTTGCTAGGGTTGTCATCCTGTCTTTTAATGATTTGATAGAGATTAACTATTATACCTGGGTGGTGACTATGCAACTATTAGAAATTATTTCCCTTGTCAGGATTACAATCATGCCTTTTAAATGGATAGATAACTGATTTCTCATGATTTACATTATCACTATCTTGGTGCATTCTAACTTGCACAATCAAGCTTTCATTTTTTCATTCATGTCATGCACCTAGAAATGAAAATGATTGTACTTCCATTGCTCAGTGAATATGTAGTCTGTGATAAAAATAGTGACATATTCTCCTTTCAATTTGAATGTCCCATCAAGGTTCATGGATACTCCTGCTATAATGAATTTGTTTTCCCTTAAAAGATATCTTGAATTGCTCTCTACTTTAATATGAATATGACCTTATGGAACTGTTCGTCTACAGGAAAACATTCCAAACATAGCTTATAGCTTTCATTCCATACACACATAATAACTATGAATGTATAAAGGAACTGCATTGATTTCTTCTATAGTATTGTTTTTCTCAAATAAATACAGTGTATAAAGAGCCAAAACTTTCTATCATTCATTACTACTATTTAATGGTATCCTTTAGCAACAGTCTGTCATCTCTTGATGATTGAGAAACTTGGGTTTGAACTAAGCATTTTATACCATGGTGAATACCATCTTTCAGGACCATACCATGACTGCCCCCTTTGAACCATTTCATCACACTTAAATCAGGGAATGATAAAATTAGCACTCCTTTACCATCACTTAAGCACCTGTTAATGCTCTTTTCGTAGTCATTGTTTCTTGATGACAACTTATGTAAGGTCCTTTGATGACTATGCATATGATGACTACTTCATGAACGGTCCACTCTTATTGTGTTCTGAGACTATTATATATTGAGATGGCTCATACTTTGTGAATAATCAATGACATAATGAAATACACTTTGATGCCTCATTTGCAACCATGAGGACAGTATGTTGGGCTCAACCCTTATGGGAGCCACACATTTTTCCACATACTATGATGATGATCAAAGATGATCCTTAATAGAAATGTACTTGTTCTTGCATAGTGAACAAACAAGTTAGAAAAAATAGTGAAGGTCAATGCTCCTGTGATTTTTTAATTTTCAGGCTCTCTTGATACATGTGACAATTGATAACTAATTTAATGCATCTTGAATGAAGGTTATATTTCTTTTGGTAGGACATATGATCAGAGTTTATATCCGGAGCTCTAACCAAAATTTTCCATCATGATGCAGGTACATCTGAAGATTGGGAACAAGGAAGAGCTGAAGACAAAGAAGATCAACACAAGATTCTTCCATAGGAAATGATGTACATTTTCTCTTTCCATGTGTTTTCCTTTATTTCATATCTTCAGATATATAACTTTCCTCTATGTTGTATCAAATCAGTCATGCCCACGGCTTCTGTGCGGCATTCAAACATGCATTCTCTTTCAATCTATAAAACAAAATTTATGCAATCTTGTGTACATTTTCATTACAAAATGAATGAAAGACAAAATACCATGCAATTTATGTAATTTCCTTCTGTTGTAAAACTTTTCATAATAAAAACCGAATTCCATTTGAATGCATTCATATGCAATGGTTAAGCCTTAGCAGAATTTTTTTGAAATACCTTTCACTTTTGATGCAATCAACTATTTCAGCTCTACCAAATTGAGTTGTATGTGAAATTTGGTAACAATCACTTTCCCAAAATCACACAATCATGAAATCCCAACAATAAATTATGATCAAGTAGCTCATTAAACTATACTTAATACATTTATAATTTTTCCACTTGTCAAATCAATGAAGTAGGACCTTGATATTATTATTTAAATATTTTAAATTAGGCCATTGTGTTGAAATCAAAATTTAAGATAGAGTGAGAATTTAATAAAGGGTATGTACATGACTTTAATTGTATAATTTATTGTACATGTTGTAGGGGAGGCTATAATTGTTTGTATAAATTCTACAACATAAATAAGTCCAAATTTTTCATGCTATGGATTTTTTAATGTTTTAAATTGAATGTGTCTTCAAATGAAATATATTTTGAATTTGTGCACGTTCAATGTGATTTATAACTTTAAAATTGTGTACATTATTTAATTAGTTTGATGATATATATTTTTTAATTGTTTAACATGCAGTCACAATTTCATTGAACATGGAACCTGAATTTAATATAGAGGATTTTATACCTAATGAACATCTTGAAAATCCCATACATCCACATTCACCATGATAAAAAAACTCCACACCTCCACCCTCTCCACCTCCTAACCCCTCATGCCCTATAATAGATCAGGATTGGTTAAGAGAGAGCATTAGAGAAAACCTTAATGTGATTCAAGAAAATATAGATTTGATAAAAAATGATCCTAACATTCCCCCCATCTTGCATGGTTGATGCAAACTATTTTCAATTTTGTTTGATCTATTGATGCGGACCTAGATAGGTTCCTTCAATGGAGAGAAGAGAGGAGACAATTATATGCAGATGGATTGTCTTATAAAGAAATACATGACCTTAAATTACCAAACAATCCATTTTCCAACATTTCTTTAGCCCCCAAACAAATGAACCAATTCCACCCACTAAAAAATGAATTTCAATTAAATGGTGTAGCCACCCTAGATAGTTGCAAATTTTTGGGATAGATGGTGGATGGTGTTTGATACTGCACCACATGGAAATTGTGAGGTGCCCCTTTACTCTTTGAGAAAGTTATGAGTTGAGTTTGAGTTGGGTTTGATACCCAACAATATTGATATGAGGTCATTTCAGGGAGCTAGGTGTGGCATGCCCCAATATAGATTAGGATCACATGTCAATCCTCAGCAATGTGCTATGATTTATCTTATTGTTGATCCTCCTTCTCTTGGTGTTCCCCCTTCATTTCAACAAAAAACAATGTTGTCAACATTAGGAGCATTGAGTTCTCTTTTAGGACATATCACTCATCAAACTACACATGCAATGACTGAAGTGGGAAATAGAGAGCATGGAGGCCCAGGCTATGGGAATACTTAGGCATCCACTTCAGGTGACCCACATGCATCTAGGATGGATTCATATATGGATTTACTACTTCTGAGGATCATCCTACATAGGTATGTGCATCTTTTGAACTTAGGCACATTTTAATTTGTTTGAAATGTGCAAAACTCATGTAAATAATAATATTAAATTATACATATTTAATATAATATTAATTCAAGAAGTGCTCGTTGTAGATGCATGACCACATGATGTCTGAATCTCAATATGATCGTGTCTATATTTCAAGTGTTGTAGAATTGGGCTCACCTTTTGGTCAAGTATAAACCAATATATATTTTAATTTATGTGGACATATCTAATTTAATTTAAATTTGTACACATGTGTGAAATGATATATTGTATCTAGATGCAGGAGTTCATACGATACTGAGTCCCAACCAACCACAAGTTGTGGTGAGCACTCTCGAGTCATCGTCAGCTCAAGTGCATGCTTTCAAAATTCTGTTAAGTTTAAAATAAATACACATCATAGATCTAATTTAATTTAAATTTTTACACATGTGTGAATGATCTATACATTATTGTATCTATATGCAAGGATTTCATGCGATACCCATGGTGAGCGCACCTGAGACATCATCAAATTTTATGCATGGGCAATCTCAAGTTTGTGATCATAAGGTCATATCATTCAAGGTTGTAAACTTTACTAAATCTCCTATACAATTTTTAGGGACCTTTTAAATATATATATTTTAGGTTCTAACATATTGTTTTCTTTATTTGAATATGTAGGAATTAGTAGATCAAGCATTTTGACCTTCTCAATTGAAATTTATACTACTCGTTGAAAAAATGTGCTAGTAGATTCACATGATTATATGGTAATTTATGCATACTAAAAATCATTTTTACTGTATTTACTAGATATTTAATTCAATTTATTTTTATCAAGTTTATATTTTCAAGTTTATATGTTAAATTAAATCAAAATTTCTAAACAACTTTAAATCTAATTTCAAGTTTCTTGTACTCTTCTATAGCATGATACGGGTACATCTAGTCCATGTGGAGCAAAGAGAAGACTTGATTTGACTTATCGCCCTGATAGTTAGATGGTTTTAAATTTTATGGACTATAGATCTAGTTTTATTTAAAAATATGTGTTGGACTTGACATATACATTTTGAACATGTTATTTCATGGACCATTTCACATACATTATATCGATTAATATGATCATGTTTGTGTTTATTTATATCATTTGAATTTAATATGATGATTATATATGCACTCAATTATGATCGTGTTATGTTCATTTTGATTATTATATGCACTCATGTATGTATATATATGTTATCTAATTTTCAAGTAATATACACTATATAAATCCTTATCTAGAATCAAATTTCATATATATTTACATGTCATTGTTGAATTAAGTTTAGACATGTCTTAAAATGATTAACTCTTAAATTTCAATAATTTATCACATGGTTAGGTGACATTAAAACATTCCTTAAATAGTTTAGATCATATTCATAATAAATTAAGGGCAGGTAATTTAAAATATTTTCCAATTCTAGAAAATATTTGAATCATTGAAAGATTTTAAGAAATGTCAAACGATGAAACGTAGCCGCAGGAATTCTTTCACTTGCCCAGATTCTGAGTCCCGACTCTTGAAAACTAGAATGGCGTTGTTGGAAGTGGAACTGTGGAATCCAAAATAGGGTGGTGCACTGCAATGAGCAATTTGAAGAGTGAAGACTTTAAAAATCACTGTACAATTTCAAAGTGCAAAGTGTTTTAAATTCTTTTTTTCTCGTAATTGGAACATTAAAGTGAATGACATGTCTTAGGAGTTAGGTCTACAAGACTACAAGTTGCAAATTCTTAACCGTTGATCTTTCTAAATCTAACTGTTATAGGGTGATTTCGGAGGTTTAAGTTAGGAAGCCCATCACTCTATGAATTTCATTGCGGAATGCAACTACAACCATACATCAAATGTTCATCCAGCAATTGAAACTTGAGTAATTTATGATATTAACTTTAAAAAATAAACATGACACGTGTTTTAAAGTTGTTTTAAACTTTTGTGCGCTAGGATTGGCATCAAGGCCAAGGGGCTAGTAACTTAACATTGCAAAGGACTTGAAAATATCTCCCCGTGTGCTGACCCTCTCACTTAAAAAAAATCAATTAACAGTTGACACTTAGCAGTACAAAGTGCTTTAAATGCTTTTTTTTCTCGAGATTGGAACATTAAAGTGAATGACACATCTTAGGTCTACAAGTTACAAATTCTTAATCTTAACCGTTGATATTTCTAAATCTAACGGTTATAGGGTGATTCCAAAGGTTTAAGTTGGCAATCCCCTCGCTCTGTACATTTCATTATGGAATGCAACTACAACCATACATCAAATGTTCATCCAACGGTTGAAACTTGAGTAATTTATGATATTAACTTTAAAAATAAACATTAATCACTTGAAAGTTGACACTTAGCAGTACAAAGTGCTTTAAATGCTTTGTTTCTAGAAATTGGAACATTAAAGTGAATGACACATCTTAGGTCTACAAGTTACAAATTCTTAATCTTAATCGTTGATCTTTCTAAATCTATCGATTATAGGGTGATTCTGGAGGTTTAAGTTGGCAAGCCCATCGCTTTGTGTATTTCATTACGAAATGCAACTACAACCATACATCAAATTTTCATCCAATGGTTGAAACTTGAGTAATTTATGATATTAACTTAAAAACATAAACATGACACATGTGTTTTTGGTGCAGGAGCACCCATAGGTTGTCTAGGAAAACTAAGCAATCTATTTTAGTTCTATTGTGTGTGAACCTTAGTGGATTTTTTTCTGTGATTAGATGAAGGTCATGTTGACCATTGAGTAGGTGCAATAGGGTTTTAGATTAATAGAGGCTTAGGACTTTTGCAAGGTGCAAATAGGGCTAAGAAGTTGTAAAGCCTTCTAATTGGCACCAGTTGGATGATGATGTCATCATGATGTCATTTGGGTCAAACTTGGGTTGGAAACATGTTTTGGTCATTAGGATAGTGTTTGGGAAAGATTTGATGAGTTTTGTAATTCATTTGCATAGTTTTACAAGAAATTGGAAAAAGTTGCAAAAGTTGCATTTTGCAACTTTGCAACACTAAAACGACCAAGAAGAGCCCAAGGGAGAAAGATAACTATTTTTGTGACCCTATTTGTGGGATGCCTCAACATTGGAGTAGGGTTGGATGCCTATTGTATGGTTTAAGTTTTTGAATTCAAGAAAAGCATATGTGACTGTGTGTGAAATTTCTTGGTTTTTGTATTGTAGTGATACTTTAATGGATTAATTTTGGCATTGTAACATGTACATGATGTAGGGTAGTTGTTCTTCTAATTATGTGTGGCATTAGATTGTTTGTTTGTTTAGCTTTAAGCACTTCTTGTAAATATTTTGTGTTCTACACTATTCCTGGTTTGAACCAGATAGTTTGTAAAGAATGGAGTGTTAGTTCATTTTCCCACCGTACAAATTGTACGGCCCTTTGGGATTAGTGACTAGACTCCATGGGTGTACATATAGTAGGATTTGGGTCCTTTGAAATCATAGGAGCTAGTTTTGGAGTCTTGTCCTAGGCGAGCCAAAGAAGAGCCCAACTAGGAAAGACCATAGTAAAGAGCACTTAATTTGCAGAGGTGATAACTTAGAGACAAATTTCCTTTTGGAGAAGTAAGATATGAGGCTTACCAAGATATGTTAAAGAGGAAGAGACTCTACCAATCCATTTGTGAGGGGAGAACGTATCAAGTTGCAGAGGAGCCAGGAAAGGCCTAAAGAGTCCTAATTTTGCTCATTTTCAATTAAGGCATTGTACGGCCAGTTGTGGTCCCAAGACCCCAAAAATCCTTGAGGGGTGGGCATATGAACTAGGAATCCTATGAAATATTGGGGTTTTCTTGGAGGGACTTTGGGAAAAACTTTGGGAAAATCCCTGATTTCTCGGAGAAGGAGACCTAATAGGGCTAGTAGCCTTCTAGGCCTAAGGAAGGAGTTTGGTGAAAGCGACTTGCAGATGGAGCTAGGTGGATCCCTAATTCCCCTAGTAGGATGGATTGAAGATTTTGGAAGCACCTCTACACCTTTGTAAAACCATTTCAATAAATTGGAGGTTAGTAGCCTTTAAGGTAGTTTAAGGGTTAATGGCTAGTGCTACAAGATTGCATCAAGTTTTGACTTGGTAGAAGGAACTTTCTTGATAGTTGGGTTGGCAAGGAGAACCAGGGGATCCTAAGAAGGAAGAGATCCTATAGGTTGCAAGTGGTGAAGAAAGACACCCTAGAGGTCTTCCAAGAAAGACTTAGAGCATGAATCAATGAGTGATTCATCCAACCTCCCTATCAGATTGGTATCAGAGCTCCAAAAAGATTTGGGATTGTTTATTGCATGTCAAAGATTGAGTCCAGTGGTTCTACAATCATGGTGACGAATATAGAATTGGCCAAGAAGGTCGATGACCAGGAGGAAGACAATAGGCTATTGAGGGAAAGAATAGCCCAACTTGAGCAAGCATTGAGTAACGTACAGACCAAGATTGATGAGGTCAGTGATAAATTGGAAGGAAGAGTATCCAAGGGTAAAGAGGTTGCAGAGGAAGACAAGACCCCTAAACCTGACCCTATTTTGCAAGAAGAGCCTTTCTTGAAGGCATTGAAGGCTAAGAAATTCAATTGCATAAGAAAAGACAGAGCTTGAGACAAAGAGACCAAGATGTAAATTCCTATACAGAGGAGTTTCAAAAACTTTGCATGAGGTCTAATGTATCTGAGGATGAAAGCCTTAAGGTGGCTAGATACCTTAATGGTTTGAAATGGAACATACAAGAGGAGATGACTCTTCTAAGTCCCAAAACAGTGCACCAATGTTATCAATTGGCTATAAAGATTGAAGAGAAAGGTAAAAGGAAACAAGATCAAACCTCCAAGAGTAGAGGAAGAGGCGGAGATCAAAGAGGACATAGAGGTGGATACCAAGGTAGAGGGACTGAACAAAGAAGTTGAGGAGAGTCTAAACTCACAGAGCATGGAAGTGAAACAACTTCTAGAGGAGGTTATGGAAGAGGTAGAGGATGTCAAGGGGGTTCTAACAGAGGAAGAGGTGCGAGTAGAAGTAACTCTTACTTTGCTAGCATGAAATGTTATAATTGTGGCCAAGTGGGACATCCTGCTTATAGGTGCCCGAAGAAAGCATCTTCTTATAACACAGAGAAGAGAATAGAATATGCTCAAGAAGACACTGTGAGTTGTAAATTACCAGAGGTTAGCCATATTGAGTCAAAAATGGGGGAGAACTTGATGTTTAGAAGGGTTCTAATCAGGCAACCAGTCAAGGAGGAGCCAAAGCAAAGGAGAGCCTTATTCAGAGTGAGATGCAAAAATACTTGGGAAGGTGTGCAAAGTTATAGTGGATTCAAGGTCCACTGATAATATCATCTTAGAGGAAGCAGTAAAGAAGCTAAAATTGGAGAAGATACCCCATACTAATCCTTACAAGGTGACATGGCTGAATAAAGGGCAGAGTGTCCTTGTGAATGAGCAGACATCAGTGGAATTATCCATTAGAGGATACAAAGACAAATTGGTTTGTGGTTACCTATGGATGCAATCTTCTATTGGGCAGTCCATGGAAATATGATAGAGGATCCATCTATGATGGAAAGGTGAACACCATCTCATTCAAGAAGGATGGTAAAACATTTAAGATACAGTCACTATTGGATGAAGAAGAAGTATAGTCAAAGACCCCTAGTGTCTTGTTAAGAAGTGGCAAGGATTTTATCAACACTCTTCAGCAAGGAGGTGAAGGATATGTTATTATGGTGCAACCCAAGGAAGAAGAAAATACTATGCAGACACCTATACCAGAAGAAGTCCAGAAGTTACTTGAGAAGTTCAAGGACATAGTTAGTGATGAGACACTAGCAACATTACCTCCAAAGAGAGCTATCAGTCATCAGATTGATTTCATACCAGGGGCTTCATTGCCTAACAAAGCAGCCTATAAACTCACACCAGATCAGAACCTAGAAGCGGCTAGGAAAGTGCAGGAGTTATTAGACCAAGGACTAATCAAGAAGAGCATCAGTTCATGTGTAGTACCAGTGGTCTTAGAATCCAAGAAAGGTGGTAAGTGGAGACTTTGTGTTGACTCTAAGGCTATCAATAGGATTACAATCATATA